>OZ020611.1:136615103-137215103 GCA_963971575.1 Liopterus haemorrhoidalis
GACGTACGGTATAACCGGTATTTGGTCAATACCATAGGCATGTCTAAGATGATAGACGAGCACGCGGAGAGCAGCATTATGTCGAAACACGTAGCTCGACGCTACAGAGTGTGGACTCTGCTATTTGGAATATGCGGACCCTGTATGCCAAAGTATTTATAACACCATCCTGACACGCAAACACAAAACCTTCTGTTTCCAATCTCAAACCAGCAGACTTAAGAAACGAGAACGTGAGTTCGGTGGACAACTCTAGACTTTTAATATGTTTGAAGAACACAGAGTGCATACTTTTACTCATGTGTTCTTTAGTCAACATGTCTGTTTCGCCTCGTTGCACCGAACCGGTAACTCTGTTGTACTCCAGCGGTTTCCCTGGCGGGACTCAAGTCTGCCAGGTTAAATCTCGTTGCTGCTCTTCGCGCTGCCTGGTAAAGAAACGCCCCTTTGCCACTAAATTCGTGCTCACTAACGAATTGTAATAGTGGGTCCTGACTTCTGAGAATACTGTTAGCTGTAACCAGGACGAGTCAATCGTGCAAACCCTCCAGATTAAGTAATCCCCGACCCCCATTTTGTAAGAAAAAAGTTCATGTTATTTACTATTACCATATTTATTAACGTTTTTCTTCTCTATAATTGTGATTATATGAACTGTGTGTGATTAGTGTCGGACTAAAAAATTTCCGTGCCCCCGGCAGACTCTTTAGATGGCGCCCCCAAGTTTGCATAATTATGTAAAAATTAAGTTGAAGTTACTAGTCAGCTGAACCTAAATTTTTAGGAGCGCTAAAAATTAAGTTGCTGTCATTGCTGTCAAAAATATTTGTTGAGCAAAAATAAGTCTTCAACCAAAATTTTCAGCACTCCTTGCATCTGGCGCCCCAGGCAACTAAGTTTTGACACCTCTTTAATACAGCCCTGTGCCTTATTAATTATTTTTGTAATTTCCTTTTATTTACGTGCAATATGTTTTTGCATTTTCATGTTCCTAAATTGTATTTTGTTTTCGTTTTTGACAATGAAGTTTTTAATGAATTTATATTTCTTTTGTATTTTCAATTTTATAATTGAAAAACAAGAATACGAAGGGAATTTGGTAAATATACTTAAACCAAAATTTATACCGGTAGATATTTGATGACTCGATTTTACTTGTTATTCGAACCGAAACCGAACTGAACCGAAATTTTTAGAAGAATCGAAACTGAAACTGAAACGAAACACATTTACATGGAACGTGCTTTACATGGAAAACTCGCTTTCCAAGGAAATATACTTTTCTAGAACTAATTTTGAAAAGTCTTTAATAGATACTGAAGGTGTCATATCTTGTTTAAGTAAAGAAATAACGTGGGTGTATTGAAGTGCCAACTGATTTGAAATAATTGCGGCATACTTTTTTCAAATGCTATTGCACTTCTTTAATGTATCTTTTTCTGGCAATTCAAAAATTGTTTTTGGTTCTAAGAAATCAAAATAATTTCTCACTGACGTCATTCCGACAAATTTTTGTCTAATTTTCGCTGTAATTATGTCCAGAGTGTAATAGAACACGTTAATTTTAAACTGATGTTCTCATCTGTGATGGCGGTAATCGCGTCAAATTTATTTCTGCAAGTATTTTTTATGCAATATTATCTGTCTAGACTGAGTTGTTGGTATTGTGTATCTTTCTCTGTTTACTTGTCCAAAGCCAGGGCCTCCACACTCATGGGCCCTTCCGCATTGCAGACCTTTGCTATGCAGTTGCTACACCATTGCTGGGATTTTATTTTCAATTCTGGTGTGACGAAATTTTCGCTTTAAAAAAAATTTATTTAAATTTTGTTTAAAAAAAAAAAATAATAATGGAAGCTCTTAGTTCTCAAATAACGAATAAAAATAATTATCAGAACATATCGATTTTAATGTGATTATAGAACAAATATTCCTAGACATCCAGTATTTTGTTGTCTTCTTACACTTATTAAATACGTACAAAATCCTGAAATGTGTGAAAATTCAAACTTCTAATTCAGTAGCGGCTGGTGGGTAAAATATTTGGGGGGACACTTTTTGATCCATATACTGCTAAGGTGTCCAAGTTTCAAACGAAGCGCATGAAATTTCTGCCTCTTGTTTTTTCACCCACCCACCCTCGTCAAAAGATTTTCAGAATTTATCCACTTCCTCGGTCCTTAATTGATTTTCAGAATTTCTTCTCCACGTTCTAAAATGATTTTCAAAATTTCTCCCACCTGCCCTATGGGATTTTTAAATATCTGGCACCCAATCCAACTCAATATGGCCCATAAAACATATTTAGAATTGATATACAAGATATATCAAGGTAGGGTAACACATTTTTTCTCGAAAACGCGATGTGTAAGTTGGTAAAAAATTTGATGACCAAAGTTGACCATAATAAAAATAAAAATAATTAAAAATATTTCGATTTCAAATCATACATTCAAGTATGACTTCAAAGTGGAATATTTTTTATTATATATATATTTTTTTATTATACTACGAGCTACAGATAGTTCAATCAACAGTCGTTAAAAAAATTTAGCTTTTGGTACCCCATTCTAAATTATTACCATTGTTTTGTTCTAAACTCTCTATTAATGTTCTATTTTTATTTTTGTTAGATTATGAAATAATCAATTTTGGCCAATGAGGACCAATATTTTTATTAATAATATACTTATCACAAATCAAAACAAACGAATAAAGCTAAGGACACTGGTCGAAATTCACTAATACATACACACTAAACTTCGCCGCTGTTGCCCTTTCAGGTTCATTTTTATAACTTACGTAGATAAATACATTATAAATCGCATGTGGCAACACTGCGCATTGGGACACTACGAGTAGTGTCCAACTGAGCATCTAAATTTTTAAAATCTGACGCTCATATGACAAATCTTTGATTTAGAAATAATAAAAATAAATATATGCAGATATATTTCGCAATTTTAATGTTTAAATAAAATTTTAAATTCAGTTCTCTTATTAAAATTTTTTAGGAGGTCACTGTACCAACGCCACCCTGTCTAAGCCGCCACTGTTCAAATCTAAATCGATTTTTAAAACTGACGGCCTATTGAACTAGACTAATAGTGTGATCTTGACGAAACTTCATTAAACAAAAGGCGACCTTTACTTACGCAGTGGTTAACACTACGACATATAAGTATTAATTATATTAATTAAGTTAATATAGTATCTATTAATTATAAGTTATAGTATTATTTATTAAATGTGAAAGTGTGTATGTATTTTAGTTATTTTTTTATATGAGTGTCGACAAAATATGTATATATAAGGCACATGAAAACTAATTTGACTAGTTCTTTTAAATGGGAATCTAATTACATGTCTGTATTAATATCGAAAAATAATTAATATAACTTTATGAAAACATCATAGAATCTTTTAATGTTCATCAATCAGTAAGTAGGTTTTGAGTTAGAAGGCCGACAGAAGGGAAAAAATTGGTTATTAACGTGAATGAATGCAGATCTGAATGTCAAGTGCTTTTTTTAGGTAAACATCTTACTTGTTGACATAAATATCTTTTATAGAATGTAATTATAAATGTTATTTTAATCAACTTCAGTTTTTTTTTTTTATCACATATAATAAAATGTTGCATTATTATTTTGTAACACATTGAAAGTATATTAATTTCTGATGAATATCTTTAAAGATTCTATCTTTTTGGTAAAAAATAAAACTTGTTAATCAAAAATATGTCTTTTGTTACAGATAATATTCACCTCAAGGTGAATATTAAAATCAAGGTCAGATTCAAATCTGACACTAGCACCATAGCTATTCTGTTATGCTAACAATTCTTATAAAAAATCCTCCACAAATAAATAATTCACTGTTTTTAGGTTTTTGTAGGTATGACCACCACCAAAAAATTCTTATATCGTCCCTCAAGTGTCTGTCTGTCTATACGGTAGAAATTGTAGCCAAACGGTTTAACATAGAAAGTTGAAATTTGGCATACTTATACAATTCTTTGGCCCACATATAGGAAAAATACGGAGAGTTCAAAAAACAAGTCCCGAGATAATTATATTGGGTTGTTACATAAGTCCGTTCGTTTTTATTTTCCCCTTTTATTCAATAAAATATACATTCTAAAAAAAACTTTTATTATCAAATGTACTGTCCATTATTTTCTATCACATTAGACAAACGCTCAGACAATTTCATAATGCCATTAAAATAAAAATAAAATAAAAAATAAAATATCAAAATTCACCTCTACAGATTTTCCGAGAGCAAATACGGAACCTTCTGGAGAGATGGCATTATGAAATTGCCTGAGCTACAGTGACTGTATAAAGACAGTGTGGCCATATGAACTGTAGCCGCCATGTTTATTCCAGATTCGTATTGGGTTATATGGAATAAATGTTAATAAATCCTAATATATTATAATATTTCTTAAATTTTTAATAGTTTTACGTGTTTATGTTTATGTATATGTGAATATCAATTTATTGTTAAGAAAAAACGTGTATATGATTCAACATTTATTAAGATAAATATTAAAATTGCCTACCGATGAAGGTATTTTTTTGAAATGTTTGCAACATAAAAAGAAAACAAATGAAAAAAATTCTTAAAAAAGGACATGAAAGGAAATAAAAGAGATATGTTTTTATTATTTTATAATTTTATTTGAGGACCTATAAAAACTAAAACATTTTTTTTTTATAAAAACTGGAGTATCAAACATTTTAATTTGAATATTTTAAATTTAAGAAAACAAGTTCAAACAGGACATTAGAATTAGAATAAAAATATAGGGAAAAAATGATGATAAGGTTCTATAAAAATTAGATAACCCAATATTTCTCTAATTTTTGGGAAAACGCATGTTTATATAAAAAAAAAGGATATTTTCATATTAAAAAAGAATAAGCAGAACATGTTATATACCCTGAGTTCAAAAAGAAATTACATAAGAGTTGGCTATGCTAAAAATAAAATAATATATACCAGTGTTTCTCAATGGGTGGTCCACAGAAAAATTTTAGTGGTCCGCGAAAGTTTTCGTATGTTTTTTTGCAGTTTTTTTATTTTTTTTAGACAGATTTTTTATGTAAATAATTTAAATTTTGTTTATTTTCTGTGATTTTCGACAAATAAAATTTATTTAGTAGCACATTAAATATATTTGTTTTCTTGCAAAAAATTAACCAACAATTATTATTAGTGGTCCGCGTTAGAAAATTATATATTTTACTGGTCCGCGGTACGTTTTTGGTTGAAAAACACTGATTTATACTACAAGCTTTATGTAACAATAAATAACTTATGACAACAAGAGTGATTTAATTAATTCAGACAGTAAATTAATTCTAAAGCTTTCTGTTGACATTACATTTATTTTCCATAGCCAACCCTTATGCAATTTCTTTTTGAACTCATGGTATAAATGATATATTAATAAAGAAAACTGATGTATATATTATCAATTATGCATTTATTCAACTAAAATTATGGTCAGGTGAAAAATAAAATGAAATCAGCATGGAATAATATTAAAATTAATGAAAGTAAATACTTCTTATAAGTGTGAAGCCATCCATTGATTTACTGGCATAATGTTTTTTTATGTTCATTTAGCCTTTTTTCCCAGCAAAAAACCTAAACATAACAAAACGTTTCATTATTTTTAATTTTAATTTGTGACAATTTAAAATATGTGCACAGTTTACATTATCTACATTACTCATTACTCATCACAAACACAACAATATTCACTATTAAATGTCTAAATATAGGTATACTATTTGAAAATATCACTTAAATCTGTTGAAACACAAGCTAAACACATGTAAACCATATATAATCTGTAACAAAGTTGGAAGAAATATGGCGGACTTCAGCTCGACCAATAGAAAATGAGACCATCGTATGGCCACACTGTCTTTATACAGTCACTGTAGCCTGAGCGTTTGTCCACAGTTATAGAAAATAATGGACAGTACATTTGATAATAAAAGTTTTATAAAATGTATATTTTATTGAATAAAAGGTAAAAAAAAACGAACGGACTTGTATAAGGACCCAATATATGTATTTAATAAAAAAATAAATATTTTTTTAATATTTTGATATCAAATAAAACTTCTTCATACGTGGAGCAACAAGCAAATTCTTATTTTTGAAAAATCTTTTTCTTTATTAGATTTTCGCCAAAAAATGTTGTCCCCCACCCTATCTCCCAGACGGGTTGATCATAAATCTGAAAAAATTTCCATAATAAACATTGATGGGAATCGGTATAGTTCGAACAGGAATTTTTGATCTGGTTTTTTTTAAATTTATTGTGTGGAAACCAAAAGAAAGCTCTTAAGACGTAGATTAGGGAAAAAAAGGTAGTTTTTTAGTAGGATTTTAGCAAAAATGTACTAAAAAAGTTCTTGTCCCGCGCCCTTTTACCCAAAGGGGTTGAAATAAAAATCTGAAAAAATTAAAGGTAATGAACATTAAAGAGCGGAAACATTCAAGAAGAATTTTTGATCAGATAGCGTTTTTAAAAAATATTGCAGATTTTGTGTTTTTGACAAATTAATTATTTTTTTAATTCTTGGCTAAATAATGGATTTTTCGAATTTATGGCTAAAATAGTGTGCGTCTTTTTTGAAACTACAAATATAATATATATATATTAACAGCTGAGCAGCTGAGTACCGGGTTCCTATGCAGGTACAGACTCTATGAACGCCACACTACACTTACACTATTATGATCCAACCTATTGTTTGAATTACTTTAGATTTTTGTTTTTCTTTTGATTTTTATTTTTGGATATAGTAAAATTACAACAGATGTTTGTAATGCCCCCCTTCAGATTTATTGCAACTGATAACTCGTCTTTTCATATTCTCAAATGCATTTTATAATGAGTTATCGAAAGTGTGTGAATTATTATTATACGGTGTTTTTTAAAAATAAGACTATAAAATATTCTATAATTGTTCAATCAGTAGAGTGTATTCTTATGTGGCCACCACCAGATTTTGCAACACAGAGATTTATTTACTGTACCAAGTACTTTGAAATAAAAAATAAAATCTATTTAAAAATTAAATTTTGACTATTTAAAGATCAATTTAAAAATAAATAAACATAAATAAAAATCATGAAATGTTTATTAGACATAACAAATATATAAATACAGTTAATTAATTATAAATATCAAATTACCGACCGGTGTAGCGTAGTGGTAACACACGTGCCCTGCGTTGTTAAGGTCTCGGGTACAAATCCTGTTCAGGCATGGAATTTTTAACCAGAAAATTAGTATTATCCTTGCTAATTGCCTTAATTTCCTTCGTAGCAAAGGCCATAATCGTCAAATAATAAAAAAATATATCAAGTTAATATTTTTTTATCGTCTTACTAACTTTATCACTTGTTACCTTAAGGGATGTTTGCACTTAGTGGTTACAACCATTTAGAGTCTGTATAATAAGACATACATGCTTATGACTCAGGATCAGGCATGTGCACAAATAATAAACAGGTTCAAACATGATAAGAACATCAAGACCTAATACGCCCGATAATAAAAATTGTTTAGTTAGTGTTTTGTCTTTCAGTAGCGGGGTTATGTAATAATGAGTGCTATTTGTGTCAAACGTTGTGAAGCGGTATTTTTATGTACCCACTCAAAAGGGTCAAAAATGTCCTTTTCAAGTGCAGCAAAATATATGCATAAGTCAGTAGACTTTATGAAGTATTGGGTGAAATGTTATAAAATTAATAAAAATGTTGACGATTTACCTAATCAAGGATTTAAAAAAATAACCACTAAAAAACGAGATAAAGTGATTATTAACGTTTTTAAAAATAATCCTATGTTATCTTTACGTAAATATCAGACAATTTTGTTTAAAAAGAACATTAAGTTAAGTCTAATGAACCTGAGAAAAGTCAGGAGCACCAAACAGAAACCTTTGTTATCGGTGAAATATGTCGAAAAACGACTCGCTTGGGCCAAGGAAAATTTAGACCGCGATTGGAGTGATGTGCTTTTCTCTGATGTCCGATACAAATCCTATTGAAAATGTTTGGGGGTACATGAAATTTAAGCTTCGAACAAAAAACGTTCAAAATTTGGATCAGCTAACTCGTCAAATACGGCAGATATGGAGACCACTGCCAAAGTCGTATGCCGAAAACCTGGTAGAAAGGGTACCGAAAAGATGCCAAGCAATAATTGATAATAATGGAGATTGGGCCAATTATTAGGTAGTAGCGTAATAATATTTACAGTAAATTTTTAAATTATTACTTGCCCGACCTTAATATATAAGGGGCAAGTATTGTAATCGCGAAAATTTTCGATGTCGAGATTTTGACTGATGACCACGTTTCATGGTCCAGGGAATCCAAAAAACCTATTTTCGAAGTGCCGTCCGTATGTGTGTGTGTCTGTGTGTCTGTGTGTGTGTGTGTGTGTCTGTGTGTGTGTCTGTATGTATACACGATAACTCAAGAGAATTCGTTTTGGTACTAAAAAATTCTCCTATTAAATGGGAAGAACTCTATTGTTTTTTATAAAGATCGTTTGAATAGAAATGGGAGTTTACTCGTGTCGATTTTAAGATTTTTGCGAATATTTAGCAACAGAAAAATATTTCGAAAAAATTTATTGAACAAAAGTTACTATAAATGCAATAACTAATAACTTTTATTTGAGACGTTTTTTGATAAAACGAAAAATTTTTAATTTTTTTTGTAATATTATTTAAAATTTTTGCAAGTCTCAATTTTTTCATATTTATATGTAACGTTTCCATGGTTATGATAATTAATTCGTAACAAGTAAACCATTCCTTGGACAAAAATTTGTATTGAACATAATTTGATGTATTTTTGTAAATATTTAAAAAAAAAAAAAATTAAATTTTTTTTTTTATTTATTTTTTTTTTTTTTGGGACGGCAAGTCTAGCGGAGGTTTCCTTTCGCCACTGGTTTTTAGTTTTTCCTTTTCTCTCTTTTGTTCACCAAAAATCAACAAGGACGTCTTATTATCCAGACTGTAAATATTTATTTTAATAAAATTCTCTCTTTTGAAAATTCATTTAAGTCGTCGAGTGGAGTACCTATTATAAATATCTTGTTTATTTATAAAAATAACATTTTTCTTCTTCTTATGTTCTTCATTTTTTTAAGGTTTCTTATGAAATTTTTTAAATAGTTTTTGCTAATGGGAGAATTCTTACTTCCATTTCTTCGGTTTGAGTAATTTTCCAAATAACAGATGCTGACTCATGAGAGTACAGAATAATCCTGGTTTTTTTTTTATATAAAAACTATGAACTGTATAAGAACACATAAACAGCAATACATACAAAAAACATGTTTATATTATAACACAGCAAGTTCCACAAACTGTTTACTGGGCATACTGAAATACGTACAGCCTTCCCCTCTCCGTGCTCACTTCACCCGAAGTGAGACAACAGTATAGTATGTTGACCATGTGAAAATTGAGAAATTCTTCTCTAAAATCTTCAATGCAGCGTCCTGTAGAGTATATCCAGTCTCCATTTTCCTGTGTATCGGCATTTTTGAAATAATATTAGTGATAAATATCTTGTGCTCTAAATCAGTGTTCTTCAACCCGTGATCCGCGAAATATTTCGACCGAATCATGTAGATGCACACTTCTATTCACTAGTATATAGCACATTTTTTTAATCGACGCAGAAGCTATAGTCCAGTAACCTTGTCATGATTATAGGGGGAAATTTGCATTAAGTGGGGGTAGTTAGTTTCGTTTCTTTTTCTTGTATGGGATGTGCCTGAGATGCAAAATCCATGTTTTCGACCTCGGCAGCCCTCCGGAACACTTTTGAATATCTCAAAAACTGCTACATTTTCGCACTTTTTTCGGTTTCTTCTCATTTTGACTATAAAGGAGCACGTTTTCGACAAACACCATTCTATGTATTTTTAAACTAGAATAAATTTTCTACAATTTGAGACTAGAATGGGCTTGGTAGCCGTAATAGTTTTCGAGATACAGCTTTTCAAATTTTGAAAAAATCTCCAAAATTGAAAATTTGATGCTAATTTTTATGCTAAACCTTGTCATGAAGGACTAATATAAATACAACGCACATGAAAGTTGGTAAGCATTAATAAATAGAAGTAATGGTATCTATAACATGTGGGTAAGTATTCATTATTATAAATAATAGTAACTTTCAACAACAATACGAGTGTAACTATACAAAGAAGCTGAGCGACTAGTTTTTGAAGTACCCTCCATTTCGTAAAACCGATGTGATTATGTCCTTAAGTTGTAAGACTTGTAGGGGAGAAAGGGATCAATTGTCATATGGCCAAAGATATTGGGAAGAAAGCAATGTTGAAGGTTGTAGGAGAAAATCTCGAGCGTAAAACCAAAATATCTAGAGACACGGCACGGTCAGAACATAGCTGTAGTGTTCGATAGTTACCCTACAGAGCCTGACAAAAAGAGCACGAAGTGCTCTGAACGTAATCACCGACTTCAGGCACATTCTTCTCCTAAGATGATATTTGAGGAAACAACCACTCCTAATGTTTCCCAAGAAATTTTTTTATCCAATGATAAAAACAAATTAATATTCATCCAACTTCTGAAGGTGAAATTTGAAGCCAAAAACATTGAAGTTTTCCAGGCTGAAGAAGATACTGACACGCTAATCATCACTACAGGTATCAGAAATGCCTCTGATTTCCAGGTCGTGGTTATTGCAGGAGAGGACGTAGACTTGTTGGTGATCCTCACCGGTCTCAGATGTCCCATAAAAGGTTCCATATACGTTCAGAAGTGTGGAAGAGGCAAAACCTCAACCACCTCAAGATCTACAGACAGTCAGCTCATCACTTTCACTCATGCCTTTAGTGGCTGTGATTCCACCTCGTGCTTCTTCGGCCACGGAAAACTCAAGTTGCTTCAAATACTACAGAAGCATGTAGACCTTAAAGAGAAAGCTGCAGTTTTTTCTAATCCAGCTGCGACACCTGCCCAAGTAGCTAAAGCCGGGAAGAAAATTCGCATTGAACTGTATGGTGGAGAAAGGTCCATTCAAACTCGAAACGACCTACGCTACAAGCTTTTCACAAAGGCTGCAGTCAAGAGCAGTTTCAACCTGGCTAGACTTCCTCTCACGCAACATGCTGCAAAGCTACATTCGTTTCGCACATACTACCAGGTGCAGCAGTGGCTGGGCTACAAAAAGAATCCGCTGGAATGAGGATGGGTTGCTACAACCCGAGGCCTGCATTCAAAGATGATGTCGAGGAAAGTAGCCACTTCAAACCTGCTGAACATGATTTTCTGCAGTTGCAAGAAGGGATGCAGGAATGCTTGCAGCTGCAGGAAAGCAGGTTTGAAATGTTCCGTTGTTTGCGGGTCCTCAATGGCCAGTCCTGCGAAAACCTACCGGAAATGAAGATAGACGTCGACGACAACACTCTCGACTTGGACGACCTCGACGACGACGAGTTGGATAGGCTGCTCGACGATATTGATATTGAAGATGTCGATGAACAACATCAGGTATGGTTACACTCTTATTGTTGTTGAAAGTTACCATTATTTATAATAATTAATACTTACCCACATGTTATAGATACCATTACTTCTATTTATTAATGCTTACCAACTTTCATGTGCGTTGTATTTATATTAGGACTTCATGACAAGGTTTTATCTTGGGATATTCAATATATAATTTTTCATTTCAGGTGATTGAGGACGATGAAGAAAACGGTGAACAGTGACTTCCCTCCAAATTTGTGGTAAAATTTCAATTATATTTTAATTTTTATTAAATAAAATGGATATAATATATAAATTTAAATGAAACTTAACCTTAAATATTCAAACCGCTGACAAAGGAGGTTATTAAATTAGATCGAGAAAGAAAGATGTGACAGCGCAGACGCAAACTTAAGAACGTAAAAATTGCTGCTTTAGTTTGCTTAACAGGGAAACCAATGTTGCTAATCAAACTCTGGGGTCTGTCGGCTACTTCAAAGGCTTGCGCTACTTCATATAATCCAGTGACTTTAGTTATATTATTTGACAAATCAAATTTAAATGTGTCAATGTTAGTGAATGATACCACTTTCATAACACGAATCACAGCTTAACCTAATTATGAATTTATTTAATCGTACCGGTACTTTGTCGTAAGTCTCCTCACAAAAAATAATAAATTTACAATAATATTTTACATATCTCATAATAGACCATCAATTACGCTTTACTTTCATTGTAACTGTAAAATAAACAAACATTCAATCTTGTTTATGATTGGAAAGTGTGTTTAATAGACTATCACTGATATTGATGGCGATCAAATCATTATTATCACATCTTGTTAAGATTGAATCGTTAAGCAGAATCGATTAAAGAATACTAATTTAAAGTAGAGCATCTATAATTTCTTCTAAATAACATATATTCGAATAATTGGCATCATAAAATTAACATTAATACTCAATCTGTTATTATGTTATTAAAGTCTAAATATTGGTATACATTCATGTTAGGACTGGTATACAATTGTATAATCATGTTCCAATTGTTCCGATTGAGAGCATTTAGTAGGTACCAGTGGCGCAGCCAGGATTTAGTCTTGGGGAGGGCCGAAATCAAATTTCAAGGCCACGCGGGCCACATACGGCCCTCAACCTCATTTTTTGTGGCCCCTGAAGCGGTAATCAAAATCACTTGAGCTTATTTAGGGGAAACATTTATTTAAAAATGTTAAATATACTCTCTTTCCCTTTTCTGTTTATAAAAAAATGTCAAGAAACCCTTCGGAATATTTAAAGTTCCGTCACTGCTTATCATTCTGTTTGTAAAATATACTGCGACCCAAATCAGTTCAACACCCCTGCTGTTGGATATTGATGTTTATATCAAATAATAATTCCATTATTTGTTGATAAAAAAATGTAATTGTTAATCCATGTATCAAAAACTTTCACTTGATTTTTTCTTCGATAAATACATATTTATTTATATTTTTCGCGGGATATATTTTTGAAGTCTCAATATTTCTCTTACTTATGTTCAGTTCTCTAAATCAGCCGCATGGCCGCAGTTTGTACCGAACAAACAGACTCGTGTGACGGAATAAGGATTTCTTGATTATATCTACGAAATAACATGTAAATATGCATTTTCTGTTAATTTCAACACTTATTATTATTAAGTTATTTTGCTGAACGATTATGATAAATTTGTTAAATTTTCATTTCATTGGGGGGGACCTTCAGAGGGGGCTTGTGTCCCCCCCCCTCTGAATATGCCACTGTTATTCAGTACAACTTATATCAGTCCTTTTTGTGTGTAAAACATCATATTTTAAAAAATACCTAAGAAGATATTCACATTTATCTATAAAATAAAACCAAATACCGATTTTAAGAGCGCGATTGTCTCCAAAACTACTCTCTTTATTATATTTCTACTATTTCTACTCTATTTCACGTTTGAGGTGTCATTTTAAAATTACATTCTAAAGGTTATACAAAAGTAAGATTTCCACTTTATCTTATCTGAATCGAGTAATTTGTTGTTTAAAACAGTTTTATCATTTGACTGGGCGAATGTTTTAGTCGATGTGTCAGGGGGAAAAAGGATCAATCCCCTTCATATAATTTGTTGGAGCATATTTGGAAAGTGATGTATTTTCACTTGAACAATAATTATGTCACTTTATCAAAAGTATGCAATCTTAAAAAAATGTTTATTTATACGAAAATTAAAAAAAATGCCAATATTGTTTACAATGAAGTAATTTAAAAATTAACTACTGTTGTGGTTAACAAATTTTATCTTCAACTCCCCGAGCAGCGCCGTGTAATCTGCTGGTCCTGGGAGGGGCCCAGGTCCGTCGCCCCCCCTTGGCTGCATCATTGGTTGTGGTTAACAAATTTTATCTTCAACTCTCCGAGCAGCGCCGTGTAATCTGCTGGTCATGGGAGGGGCCCAGGCCCGTCGACCCCCCCCCTTGACTGCGCCACTGGTAGGTATTAATAAATTCCATAGAGTTCGCCCAATCAGACCAGGATAGAATTTCGTAACAATATTAATAGACCCAATCTATTATTGGTTAATAATAGATAAATAAATCAATTAATTATTTTTAAACATTTCAATGAAGGATATTTCTATTGAAGTAGTGTAACTTTTTAATACTATTTGTAATTTTTAAAGATACCCTATACGATTTTAATGATGTGTCAGTGACTTTCATTTCTGTGAAAATAAGTATTCAAGAACTCATGTTGTTAATTTATATTGCAAAATCACTATATAGGTTTAAATTACCAAAGAAGATAATATGATCGCACTAACCTTTCCTAACCTTCCAAGTAATAAATTAAATTTTTACTTTGCTTAATATTAGTATTTTTAATACTATGAATGGGATTCACTTTTGTAATTCTACCGAGAATCATAATGAAGAGTATTGCATTTGTGTGCATTAGCCTAAAATCAAACCAACTGACAGTTTGGTAGATTGAGAACAAGACATACGCCAAAAGTTTCCCATTTTCAGGAGTTTGAAGCTACTCTATCCACCCTACATTTCAGACCTGCCCCCCGGCGATTATTAACTCATTTCAAATCTCAAAAAATTGATGTGAAGTGTGAATTTTCACACATTTCAGGGATTTGCAGCTATTTAGTAAGTGAATGATGATTATTTGGGATGCCAAAACTAATTTTATGTCAAAATATTTTATTTGTTAATTTTAATTCGAATTCCTAATACCATTATTTAGGTTTCTAAATATGTGCAGTATTTTTTTATGTAGCAAGGTTCATTAAGATTTTGAAAATTGCGCCTATGGCTTCCATTGATTGTTTTAAGTCCTAACCCCCCCCCCCTCTGATTTCGTGTATTCAATTTCAACAATTTCCACCGGTTATTAAATTTACGCTTTTAAAAATTAAATGTAACATTTGCCCAAATATAACTAGAATTTTGAAAAAATAATTTAAACAAAATAAAAATGCAAAAAAAAACAGAAAGAATAAAATTGACTAGAGCCCGGATCGAACGTTAGTTTGCAAATTAGAATGCGAGCATGGTAACTATTACACTATCAAAGCATGTTGGTTTACTCTGTAACCTAAGTTATTAAATATTTTACATAGTAAAGCAAAAAACACAAAAAATGCGTTATTTTCCGAAAACATAATCTGATCAAAAATTTCCGTTGTACTATTGCGGTTCACACAAATGTACATTACTTAGTTTTTTTCAGATTTTTAGTTTAAACCATCTGTGCTGACAAATGGGTGTGGGACCAATGTTTTTTTGCACAATTTTGGCAAAAATCGCGTCAAAATAATTTATTTTGCAAAAATAAAATTTGGATCGTTAATTTATCATGTTTTTTAGATGTTTTAGTATTTTTCCTATGTGCGGGTCAAAGAGTTGTATAAGCATGCCAAATTTCAACTCTTTGGGTTTAGCCGTTTGGCTACCGAACAGACAGACAGACAGACAGAAAGACAGACGATAAAATGATGGTATAAGGGTTTTTTGGTCATACCTAAAAAACCCTAAAAAGGCCTTCGACGTAGAAAATTTAACAGTGATGAAAGATTTTAAAACATCCTTTGCCTTATAAAAAACAGCTTGAATTTGCTAGCTTTTGTTGATCACTCCAGTATTTTTTTTATATGTATATAAACAGAATTCAAATCATATAAAACAAGTGTATTAATTATATGAAAATTGTCAATATCCAAGTTTTATCTGCTTACGAGTACCTACTCTCTTACACTATCAGAAATTTCGACTTTATATCAGTTGCGTCAACTCGTCCAAATTACTGCCTTAACTTAATTAATAATAGATTTTTGTCACATCATAATATTTATTCGGACTTGATTTCATATTATCGAATGACAATAATATTATCGAATATTATATATTACCATAGTAATCATATTGCAGATATTTTTTGTCTGATCGTTGCCTATATTATTATTTATGTTTTTGGGATTTTCTACTGTTGCAATGACCAAATTGTATAATACCTTGTTTTGCCATAAATACAGAACGACATAGTGTATGCTATAAGTTCACGAAGAAAAGCTTGTGAGAAAGCGCCGACGATCCAGAGGAATTATTCTGCTTGTTATGGTTAGTTTAGGCGGGAAATATGAGCTTCATTTTTACGAGAAAAGGATAAAAACGTCGGTCAAGGTCTACTTGAAAACCGTATTGAAGTTGATAGCTAAAGAACTGAACAACTCTCTCTTCGCTAGTCACTGCTGGAGTTTCCAACGAGATTCAGCGCCAGTCTATTATACGAAGACTGCGCAGCAGGGTCTCGAAAGCAATATACTAGATTTTATTTCTCCTATTGATTGGCTTTTCCTATTCCTCTAGCAGTTCTGGCCTCAACCCCTTGGAATACAATTTGGGCCCGTGCTTCTGGACATGACTTGCAAGAAGAGACACCCTAAATAGCTCCGTGATTAGGGATGGGAACGATATATCGATATCACGCAAAATATGGATATTTGCACAAAATATCGATATTCTAGTATCTTTTTTACATTTAAATATATGCTGTTCACTTTTGTAAAAGCATACTATAGGCTATTCAAAACGTTTAGGCGGAACTAGATTTTAAAATCTAGTAATTTTTATCTATTAATTCGGACTTTATTATTTTTTTTGTTTTCAGAATACGAAAGATGTATTAAAATATTTGACATATGTCATTCGTTTCCATGGTTTCACTGTTGGAATTTTAAATTTTCATATGCCAAACCTGAAACATGAAATAACCCAAGCAAGGTTCCTCTTTTCGTGACAAACTAAAATAACGAAATTTCCATTTTGTTCCACCTAATCGTTGGAATAGCCTGTAAGACGAAATTTTGATTTCAATAATTTGCACCTTTGAAATTGTATCTCATGTTGGTATTAATAAATTATAAAAAATGTCACTTTCTTAATAATGATCATAACCAATAAATCTAAAGTCGGTTTTACAGCGTAAGGAATATTTTTAATTAAGTCCGTAATACACTATTAAAGTAACCAAAAAGATCCGGTTTGTCTTTACAAAAGGGAACAGCATATATATATATATATATATATATATATATATATATATATATATATATATATATATGTATATATTTAATTATGAGAGCAATTAACTAGGAAAATATTAGAAAGTTTGTTGGTAGCTGGGTGAGTACCAACTGTAAAGTGATTGTCTGTCAAGTGGCGACTTCTTTTCCCGCCCAGCCAACAAAAAAAAAACTGTATATCTTACATGTTACGTGTTAGTTATATTTATAATATCGATATTTTTACTTCGATATATATCGAATATCGATATCACACTTACGATACATCGAATCGCGTATATTAGTCTGGTGCCTACGCACCATATTTTACGTTGATACTGCACTTGATGATAATGGAATGCCATTTGGCACACGTGTTCTTTATAAAAATTAAATCATTTTGACCCGCAGCACCTATTTGTGAATCGAGACAGATTCAAGATGGCGGCGAAACTAGCGCGCCAATTACGATAACGATAACTAATTTTTATGATAGAGCAAAATAGCTAAATACATATTTGTACAATGGACCTTTAGCTACAATTTGCCGCGTAGTACGCGAATTTTTGTCACTTAGTTTACAAGATACCGTCCATAATTCATTCCCAGACGCAAAAAAGGTGATTTCCGAAATGGCTAACGAATTTCGTATAATATGGCTCGTTTTCTATTAACTTAATGCCGTAGATTACGAATCTGTTATCAAATAACGAAAATTTTAAATTTTGATAGATTTTTTTCCCAAATTTGAGACATGATCATATACTCAATCACTGCAAATCTGTTTATATTAATATTTTGTTTCAATTCTTCCTAAATCTGTAGGGCATATCCTTGGCTACAAGAATATGTGCGGAATTTTTCTCTGAGGGGCGCCGAAATTAAGATAGCGGCCGAAATATGTAAATGCTCAACTTCGTATTATTTTGACACTTTTTATATCGCTCTCGACCAAATAGAACCTGTAGATTACAAAATTAAATAAAAAAAGTCACATGACTTGTTATTATTCGGGTTTTGCTCGAAATGAAATAAGAAATTTGACATATCCGGCCGGAACGGCTTTAAATTATGACATTTAAGTAAGATACTCCATGTATATACGGAATGCATCAATTTGATTAGGTTTATTCGCAGCACATGGTCTCAAATGAAGCCGCTTTCGAAATAACGCTCGAAAATCGAATTTTGCTATTTACATCAAATTTGTTGAGTTGTATATCAATTTCGGGTATACCGAAGTCGTAGATTTCGAAAATGGAGTTATTTTAAAGATTTGCTACATATAAGATTGTATTTTGCCCGAAAAAAATAATTACATGTATTCTTAACGTAACAGTGAGATTCATTACACGAGAGTTAAGTACCTCCCCATCCCAAAAGAGTAGTATATAACAGTTCTGACAAAATAATATAGATTACTACACACTTAATACGATTCTAATTGTGGCCGAAAACTACTCTTTCGAAAATGGTTAAAATCATCTCTGATATTTTTACTAGTTATCAGGAGAACATTGTAATGTGTTAATAAATCCTCTATATGTGTCAATAATACTGATCCCGACTAACAAATCCCGAATAATAATAAGTCAAATGCCATTTTTTATTTCATTTTTGTAATTTACAGGTCCGATTTGGTCGAAAATGATATAAAAGTGGCCAAATAATACGAAGTTGAGACTTTACACATTTCGGCCGCTACCTTAATTTCGGCGCCCCTCAGAGAAAACTTCCGCACATATTCTTGTAGCCAAGGATATGCCCTACAGATTTAGGAAGAATTGAAAAAAAAATATTAATATACGCAGATTTGCAGTGATAGAGTATATCATCATGTCTCGAATTTGGGAGAAAAATCTATCAAAATTTAAAATTTTTGCTATTTTGATAACAGATTCGTAATCTACGGCATTAAATTAATAGAAAGCGAGCCATATCATACGAAATTCGTTAGCCATTTCGGAAATCACTTTTTTGCGTCTGAGAATGAATTATGGATGGTATCTTGTAAACTAAGTAACGAATGTTGACGTACGACGCGGCAAATTGTAGCTAAAGGTCCATTGTACAAATACGTATTTAGCTATTTCGCTCTATTATTAAAATTAGTTATCGTTATCGTAATTGGCGCGCTAATTTCGCCGCCATTTTGAATCTGCCTCGATTCACAAATAGGTGCTGCGGGTCAAAATGATTTAATTTTTATAAGGAACACGTGTGCCAAATGGCATTCCATTATCATTAAGTGCAGTATCTTTCGACGTAGGCACTAGACTATATAACGATATTCAAAAATAAATTCCCATTCCTATCTGTGATGGAGGGTTTTTCTGTAGAAATCCTTCGTAATTCTATTGACGCGTAGCTGCACAGACTTAGGCACTGCGAAACGGTCAGAATGTAAGATGCAACTACAGAAAGATCAATAAATCTTGACCGTTATGCAACACTTGACAGAAACATTTAGTTATCAAACTTATTTCCAAGGACATGTACACATAGGCGTACATTCTATTTTTGTTACCTTGTACGAATTGATTATTAAATGAACACTATTTTTCTCCACACGCCAATAAATTGATAACAGGTTTTAAGTTAGGAACATATATTTTCGTTGTTCCTCGAGTGAGTTCGGGCAAACGAAGTAATCTGATTGGTTCTTTGATAAATTGGGATTTTCAGCTGTGAATTAGAATACAGTTTTGATATTTTTAAACTCATTGTTTACTCTTATGTAACGGACAAGAAATAATTATCGCACGGTATGTATTATGTATTAAAAGAAAATTGAAATAACTTAAGCATCATGTGTAATTTCACTAAAAACTTTGTAAAAAAATACAGACAAAACACAGATTACTTTTCTAAGTGTGAAATGTAGAGTTAGCACTGTTAATTTAGGGTAAGAAATGTTAATTCAAAGATGTCAGAAATGTGTTACATGTACAAGGAGACTTTACTGAAAAATGACACCGTTGTTTTATTTTCATCACACCTGGAATATAGACTGGAATCTTTTGACAAATACTTAGTATGTTTCCTATAAATAGTAATATACACACATTATTCTCTATACACATTATGAGGTAATATGAGAAGAAAAACAATTTCCTTTTAACAATATCTAATTAATGTCAAGTATGTAAAAAGCTTTGATACTATTGACTGACATAATGATCAATACAATTTCATCTAATATGTGTGATGGACAAGGACAATGTATAAAAACTATTAAAAAAATAAATTAAAAAATAATATACAAATTGAATTTGAAAGGCACAAATTTACACCTCCAGCAAAGAACTTGAAAAATGATTAAATGAGTTCTTGAAAGTTATCATTGAATGTTTCGACTGTAATTAAATTTAGCTATTGATAAATAATTTATACAGCTTCAAACGGGGTGAACTTGACCACCGGGGTAAAAGTTACCAACAAGTCAAGAAATGTTTAGAATATTTATAGATTTTTTTAATTTTATTTTTTTTAATTTTTAGGGTTTTGTAGGCATGACCAAAAACCCTTATACCGTCATTTTGTCGTCTGTCTGTCTGTCTGTTCGGTAAAAATTGTAGCCAAACGGCTAAACCTAGAGAGTTGAAATTTGGCATGCTTATACAAATCTTTGACCCGCACATAGGAAAAATACTAAAACATCTAAAAAACATATCCCCGTAAAAATATAAACAAATATGTGCTCATCGAAAGAAAAAATATTTTTTTTAAATTCTGAGTAGGGTATCAAATGAAAGCCCTTAGTACGTGGATTAACGATCAAAATTTTATTTTTGCAAAATAAATTATTTTGATGCGATTTTTGCCAAAATTGTGCAAAAAATATTTTGTTCCACACCCTGTAGCCCAGATGGTTTAAACTAAAAATCTGAAAAATTCTAAGTAATGTACATTGGTGTGAACCGGAATAGTACAACAGGAATTTCATCAGATTATGTTTTCGGAAAATAACGCATTTTTTGTGTTTTTAAATAAAATATGTTAAATATTTAATTCGCTATGTAACACATTAGATAAGTAAGCTCTAGTAGCGTAGTTGATTTTGTCGTGCGCTTTGTAATTTGCAAACTAGAGTTCGAATCCTGTTAATTTTATTTTTTCTGTTTTTTTTTTGCATTTTTATTTTGTTTAAATTATTTTGTCAAAATTCTAGTTATATTTTGGTAAATGTTGCATTTAATTTTTAAAAACGTAAATTTAATAACCAGTAGGAAGTGTTGAAATTATAATTTAATTCTATGTTTGACGAAATCATAGGGCGAGGCTTGTGATTTAAGCAACCAATGGAAGCCATAGGTGCAATTTTTAAAATTCTTAATGAACCTTGCTATATAAAAAAAAAAAACTGCACATATTTAGAAACCTAAATAATGGTTTTAGGCGTTCGAATTTGAATTAACACAAAACATATTTTAATATAAAATTTGTTTTGGCATCCCAAAGAATCATCATTCACTTACTAAATACCTGCAAAACCCTGAAATGTGTGAAAATTCACACTTCACATCAATTTTTTTTATTTAATATATATTTTGGGGACGCTTCAACTGCTGTGGTTATTAGCACCTCAGTAAATTTACAGTAATTTACATTGATTTACATGGATGAATGTTGATATTAATTTACATTGAGGCATATTTACAATTTTATGATAAGACATTGCTACACCTCCCTTTCATCCAAAATTAGGGTGGCCAGATGGGCGGCCAGGTTTTTAAATTCCTAAGAAAAAAGGGAGGGGAACAAATACAACATAAAGTTGGCCGGGCTGGCGTCAGTGGAGACGGGCGGGGTTTATGATTATAATAATCAAGGGGGCAGAGCTGGTTCTAGATAAGTTCCGATAAAACTATACTAACGGTATTACTTAACAGGGCGCCAGTTAGTCAAACAGTTTAAGTGATCAGCGCAGACTAACATACGCTGATCTGACCTGCCTTGGAATTCCGTCACTCCTACCCTGTAATAAAACTAGGAGAAATAGGGGCTATCCAAAGTATCCAAAAACAATCTAATAAATAGCAAAAGAAGTATCACTTTTATTATTCGGCAGTGAGTGCCGAAGTAGGGTTAAATAATAGTGTACAAAATAAAAGCTAGTACAGTACATCAACACAAATAATCAAAAGACACTCACAAAAAACGTATTGCTACTACAATACTGCCAAAATAAGCAGTAGTCGGACGTTGATCGATCATCGTATACAATTTCAGTAAAGTACAAAAACTAGAATCTACTCCTCTTGACTAGAATCTACGACTCGCGTCGTGAGAACCAGAGACCATGAATTTATATTATACAAAAAATTAGAGAATATTACCCAGCAAACATTTTTATACGGGCCAGTACTGGTAAAGCACATACTCCCCGGCATTGAAAGTAATGGGCCAGTACCCCGGTGTCCCCGGGGCCGTTACTGGCCCATTGATGTGTCAGTTGCTGGCCCAGCAACGGTAAAGTGCAAAATAATCGCATTAGTTGCAAGATTTATTTCTGATGGTTTTAAGTAAAAAGTATGAGTGAAGAAGAGTGCTTATAAAATGCTGGTAAAGTACTTCGTATAGGCGGAATGCGAAATACAAATGTGAAGTACATTATTAATACTGGCGTTGCACTTACTTTTGGTGCCAGTAATTTACCAGCATAAAAGCAGTTTGCCAGCACTCGGCCGTTAGTTGAATGTTTACTGGGTACTCACAAAAAAAAAAAAGAAATCAACTAAATCTAACACTTATCTGTACTACACTCTTAAATATACTGGTCTGAACGGTAGATGCTCCCTCCAACGGGACTACCAGGACAGTCCGACGGTCTCCTCACGTACACGTCGGAGCATCCCTTCCTTTCCTACGTGGCTGGATCCAGGAAACAAGATAATGTCAGCAAAAGCCTCCGGACTTCCACCGAATTGGATTCTCAAAAATGTTCAAACAGCAAACAAACGAAAATGAAGAAAACGAAAACGTAAACGACATCGAAAACGAGACGGAAGCGATGTCTGGACGGAAACGTAGACGAAACGGAAACCATGTCGGGACGGAAACGTAAACGTAGCGGAAACGACGTCGGGACAGAAACGGCCTAAGTTGTGATGCGGCCGTATGTGTGTATGTTGACCCCTTTTCTAAGTCCTGGTGGTAACTTTCGATGTATAATTGCACAATTTCACTGCACTAAATCGTAGAATAAAACTTATTGCTGTTGAAATCTGCAGAAGATTTAATCTCGCTACTTATATGTTTGTACAGTAACTTCTTTGACTGTCACCAGGTCTTGTTGTATCAGCGGTCAAACATTTTATGTCGCGCTCGGAGTCTAGGGTTTGTGACTGTCTGAACCTTCCTGAACATGTTTCCCTAGGTGTGCTGTGTAACACTAGGCTGGTGGAAGGTCTGGTGAGTACTCTCGGCGACACACATACGTGATCCGGGTGGTCTAATCTGTTCAAAGCAGAGGCCCAATTTTTTGAGTGTAACAACATTTAAAATAGATAATTTAGAAATAATAGAACATTTGGGATCTAAATTTTACGGAACAGATCTGCTTCTTTGAGATAGTCTTATAAAATGTTTTCATTTTCTGGCTTAGAGCTTCTTTCAGGTTGTCTGGTATTTTGTGCTTCCGTCGGAGTTCTTCATATAGTTGGCACTCCAGGATTATACGTTCTACGGTTACAGTTTTATTGCAGTTGTCACAGTTTTCCACCTCTTTTCTTTTCATTAGATGTTGGTGTGTAATGAATGAGTGGCCAAGATGTGTCTTGTAAGACCTCTCAGTTCTTTTCTGTTGCCTACTGGAACCTAGGGTTTGGTGTCTTCTTTTATATGGCGAAGTTTGTTGTTCGTTAGGCATTGCCATTGTCGTTTCCAGTCTTTTTTATGTTTTGCCATAAGTTGGATTGGATGTTGCTGGTAGGTACAGATATCGCTGTTATTAGAAGTTTTGCTGCCTCTTTTGCTGTTAGGTCTACCGGTTCATTCCCTCTTGTTCCCACATGTGAGGCAACCCACACCAAGGTTACCTTTTCCCCTGAAGGGCCACGTTATGGAAGTTTTCCTGTATCTTCTGGATCAGTGTGTCCCTTGAATACAGTACTTTAACTGCGTCGAGTACACTGCGTGAGTCAATATATATGTAACATAATTTCTGTCTTCCTTGCTCATGTATTCGGTGGCTTTTAGCAAGCTATATGCTTCTACAGTAAAATTACTTGCTATCAGGGAGATGGTACATGTATTTCTCGTCGTTAATGACGTGAACAGCACCGGTTTTATGATGGTGATCCGTCGGTGAATATTCGTTGACAGTTATGAAATTTTGAGTCCATTTCAAGAAAGAGTTTTTCGTATATTTCCTTTGTTGTTTCATTCTTTTTATGTATGCTAAGTTGTAAGTTAAATTTGGAAAGGATCAGCATCCATGGTAATGTAGGGTTAAATGATTTTTTGGCATGTATAGGACGAGCTTTTTCCATGAAGTGATTTTTGAGTAGTTTTTGCTGAGGTGAGTAGGTATTTACAGATTAACTATTCACATTAACAATATTAAAAATATATATATATAATAGTTTATGTGTCACCTAACAATACAATACGGTTCGGTTATAAATTCTACATTATAAATAGTATATAAACTTGACAGGTAATTTTCAGTGGCGAAATATATCAGTATGACGTCCCCATAGGTAGTGTTTCTTTATGTTCATAATTTATATTTTTTTCATCATTAAATATAAAGTTATGCAAAATTCCTGAAAATGGAGGTGAACATGATCGACACGATAATGAGGACTTATAATAGTAGAGTCGCTTTGAATCATATATGGACTTGTTTACAACCCTCCATCAGTGTTGTAAGAAGACAAGTGATCAGATTCGGAGTATTCGTATGTTTCAGAAGTTGTAGTTCCTAGTTTCTACTCCAACGCAGACGAAGATTTGAATTCCGAGCGTAACAATAGACAAGATGAACAAAAACGATGAACACATTGAGTAAGAAGAAACCTCTGATGGTTAGAACTCAGTTGAAATAAAAGTGAGCAAAGGGATTTTAGGGAAGTTTGCAGGAAAAAAAAAAAATCAAACATTTCATTGGTCAAATAACAAAGTTTTAGACGAAGATATTATAGCAATAAAATTTCTGAAAAGATGTGAAACAAATAAATTTACCTACCCTGAAATAGAAGATATTATTAAGCGAGAAGATATTGTCAAGATGCTTGTAGCATTAAATTCCAATATGAATTGTTTAATTTTGTTTAATAGTGTTTAAAATCATAATTTTTGCAGTTAGTATTCTGTCTTGTATTATGAAAAATTCAAAATAAATATATTTCTTGCATACTTAGACTTATTTTGTTAGTATGAATAATATTTAATTTTATTCTGAACTTGTAGATGTTATTAAAATATTTTTCATCTTTTTATGCGTTCACCTTTCACCTTCCACCTTTTTATGCGTAAGAGTTGTTTCGTAAGCAAAATAGAATACCCGGTCATGTTCCTCCTGGCCGGAGTGAACTTGACCAGTCGAGTTTTTTTTGTTTTTAATAACATTGCTAACGTCCAAAAAAGTTATTGACAGAGGACCTCAATACCTATGTCCTAGTATGACAAAATAAAATAAAAACGTTTGTTAACGTTTACAAAGATATGAAAATTTGAACCTAAAAACTGGTCAAGTTCATCCCATTTTCCGGTACCCAGAAACCTGCATTAATATGCATGGTAGAGTTTATATGACAATTTTAAAATCCGATTCAAAGCGTAACTTGAGTATAGACATTAGAATAAAGTATATTCAATGAAAATAACGTATAGCGAGTTAAATGATAAAAGAAAAGTCATTCGGCTTTTTAGGACAAAGTATTTATTTTAGAGACAAAGCGGTTTTAGAGTGATGGTATACTCTTTCACGATTGTCTAAAGAAATGCTATCCTAGTGAATCCGTTACTATGGACTTCATATTAGTGGTTTTAGATTTATAAATGAGGAGTTAACATACGAAACGTGACTTGTAACAGAAATGCAATTTTGAGATAACAACAAAACACATGACATTCTTGTTTGCAATAAGTTGGGAACATAATTTTTCGACACATTTATTTTTAAGGTTCCAAATATTGAATTCAAAGATGTCATAAAAATTTTAAGGTGGAAAAATGCGAAATTTTGTTTTGAATTTGGTCAAATCACATTTTAAATGAACTTAGTAGACAACTGTATGTTTAAATGGTCAAAACAAGGATAATATTTGATTTGAATAATTGTCTATTTACAAAAATAGGTTAAAATATTAATTAACTATAGTTAGTAGGAAAGTAGAATTTTTAGGGTTTTGTAGGTATGACCAAAAAACCCTTATACCGTCATTTTGTCGTCTGTCTGTCTGTCTGTCTGTCTGTCCGTCTGTCTGTCTGTTCGGTAAAAATTGTAGCCAAACGGCTAAACCTAGAGAATTGAAATTTGGCATGCTTATACAACTCTTTGACCCGCACATAGAAAAAATACTAAAACATCTAAAAATCATATCGCCCTAAAAATATAAACAAATATGTGCTAATCGAAAAAAAAAAATATTTTTTTAGAATTCTGAGTAGGGTATCAAATGAAAGCCCTTGGTACGTGGATTAACGATCAAATTTTTATTTTTGCAAAATAAATTATTTTGAAGCGATTTTTGCCAAAATTGTGCAAAAAATTTTTTGACCCACACCCTGTAGCCCAGATGGTTTAAACTTAAAATCTGAAAAAATTCTAAGTAATGTACATTGGTGTGAACCGAAATAGAACAACAGGAATTTTTGATCAGATTACGTTTTTGGAAAAAAACGCATTTTTTGTGATTTTTTGCTAATAATGTACACAAGTTATAGCTTTGTAACACGCTACACTGGAACGTGTATGCTGGTGTAGTGGTTTTGACGCTGGCTTTTCACCCAAGTAACTCGATCCGAAAGAGATCGAACCCTGCGAGAAGAGGCAATATTATTTTTTGTTTTTTTTTTTTTTTTAAATTTTATATTGTTTAAATTATTTTTTCAAAATTCTAGTTATATTTTGGCAAATGTTGCATTTAATTTTTAAAAGCGTAAATTATTTAAATTATAATCTAATTCTGTTTCAATGTACACGAAATCAGAGGGGCGGAACAACCAATGGAAGCCATAGGCGCAATTTTTAAAATTCTTAATGAACCTTGCTATATAAAAACAAATACTGCATATATTTAGAAACCTAAATAATGGTATTAGGCGTTCGAATTAAAATTAACAAAAAAAAAATTTAATATAAAATTTGTTTTGGCATCCCAAATAATCATCATTCACTTACTAAATACCTGCAAAACCCTGAAATGTGTGAAAATTCACACTTCACATCAATTTTTTGAGTTGGGGAGAGTGGGGTACATACGGACGCAGGGTAAAACCGGACACCGCCATTATGGGTAGTTACCGTTAGCAAATCCCACGCTTTTTATTTACGTGTAACTATTAGTAGTGTCCAGTATGTAGCAAACATTCACGACGACAGGTCACACACACAGTTAAAGGCAGGTCTCATAAAAGATTATTACCAGATTTGATGTAATTCTTGTATCTTCACTTGTCGGTCATCCAACACGATTGCATAAGTTTATTTAACCATCTCTTCAGTTTTGACCTCATTCGGAGGTCCTGGGAGCTTAGCTCAAAAGGAAAATTAAACTCAAAAGTTACTGATCACCAACAGACCTCACTCTTTTGAAAATCCATTTTCGGTGTGTTTTCTTGGAATCTGTTTAGAACAAAAGCTAAACTGGGAACCCCATATATCCACACTTTGTGGCAAACTTTGCAGAACAATATTTTTAATCAGAAACATCAGGACATCAATATCAATTGATATATTAAAAATAGCTTATTTCGCGCTGTTTGAATCACAAATATCTTATGCGATTTTGGCCAGGAGACACTCCACCTTTTCCTCCAGAATCTTTTCATTTCAGCGTGGATTAGTAAGAATAATGATGGGTAGATATATCGTACAGAGATGAATGTATGCATTGCTTTGTTGAACTACGCATAATGACCTTTCCAGCGCTATACGCATATCATTGCCTACTTTATGCACACAGTCATCTTGGAGATTTTACTACTCATGACTACGAATATTTATACTTACAATACCAGAAACAAATCAAATCTATGTCCGGATTTCATCAGACTAAATAAATGTAGGTACAGTGCAAATTACTATTCTCAGCACTTTTTTAATTTACTTCCCCTTAATCTCAGAAATTTCCCATTTCATATATTTAAAAGAAAAATAATCATTGAAAACAATATATCATTGAAAATTCAGTCTTCTCATTAGAAGATTGTTTAGCTTTGTTTCAGTTTCCTTAATAGTTTTTCCACTCAAAAGTGCTTTATTAACATACGGAATTCATATTTTTTACTTGCCCGACCTTAATATAGGCAAGTATTGTAATCGCGAAAATTTTCGATGTCGAGATTTTGACTGATGACCACGTTTCATGGTCCAGGGAGTCCAAAAAACCTATTTTCGAAGTGCCGTCCGTATGTGTGTGTGTCTGTGTGTGTATGTGTATGTGTATGTGTGTGTGTCTGTGTGTGTGTCTGTGTGTATACACGATAACTCAAAAAGTTCGTTCTGGTACTAAAAAATTCTCCTAATAATTGGGAAGGACCCTAATGTTTTTTATTAATTTTAAAATTTTAAAACATTCGTAACTAGTAAACCAAGCTTTGGACAAAAAATTGTATAAGACATAATTAGATATATTTTTGAAGATTTACCTAAATCTTCTTTTAAATTAAAAAAATATATATATATGTTTTTTTTTTTTTATTATTATTATTTTTTTTATGGGAGGGCAAGTCTAGCGGAGGTCTCCCTTCGCCACTGGTTTATTGTAGCAAATAAACACCAACTTATCCTGTTCTGAACACTGGTAAAAATGTACTTGTTCACAGATCTCCTTGAAACTTAATGTGTATATCTATAAAGAATGGCAAAATCAAAAATAATATCTATCTTGCGACTTGAGCGCCATCTCTTATCAAAGTCACTGACTATAGTCGGATTGCTGATAGGTGACTGTTACATGTATGTATCAAGTAGTGCATTCATATAATAATCTAGTTACCATTTTTCAGCGATTTTAAAAATGTTTTTTGTTATTTGTCTTAGCTGTCAGTGTCTGTTAATAATATTAATTAATAGACCTTGCGACCAATTATTAAATTTACAAACTTTAATTTTAAATCTGCTGGAATATTTTAATTCCGAAAAGAGAACAATGAACCACTTATTTCTCTACCTTGTGTCCATCAAAGAGTAGCAGCTGCCTTAAATATTTCGGAATCAACAATTCGTAGAATTATAATATGTAATAAATCTGAACTTCTCACTAACAAAATCACGGGAAAACGAAGGAAATTAAAATCTGAACCAGTTTATTTTATTGACACATCGGCACAAACGTATGGTCATGAAGTACTAACATTACCTCCTTATCACTGCCAGTTTAACCCCATTGAAATAATTTGGGGTATAACAAAAAATTATTATGATAGACATATTAGTCAAAACGGATATAGTGATAACGAAGTTTTGAAAATGTGGCAAGTAGCCTGTGATCAAATTAGTTGTGAAACTTGAGCAAAATCTGTTAAAAAAATCGAAAATTTAATAAATGAATGGTGGGAAAGGGAAAGGATTGTTGATGATATTAATCCAATAATAATAAATACAAGAAATGACAGCAATAGTTCAGATGACGATATCATGCATTACAGTGACTAATTTTTTTTAAATAAAAATAAACATTTAAATACAACTTGTAGCAATATATTATATGAATAAATATATTTTTACTTAATATTTTATTACTTTGTACTTAGGGGAAACATAAAAATTTAATTTAATTAAACAACAAATTATAATCCAAAATTTACGTATGAGTATAAGTTTTTCCTTATTTATAATTATTACCTTAAAATTAATAAATTTGTTTGTTTGGGTACTGCTGTGAATTTATTTTCGTGCTCTAATTAGTAAAGATATCTACGAATCATGCCGTTTCTTTCTAATGCTTTGTTTTTTATTAAAATAATTTGGAAGGTTAGTTGTCAACTTGCGTCACTACGTTACTAGGGGTATGCAAATAATTATAATGATATAGACAAAGAAAGCATATAGTATTGTATATCGATACTTGTAGCAACGAACAGTCACCTATCAGCAATCCGACTATAATCAAAAACCTTTCGTATGCTAACTCTGAACATAATATTAAAAGTACATTGACTAACTTAAGTATTTTAAATAATTAACAAAACTGTTGAATAAAGATACTTATCATCGTAAATTACATGCACCTGCAAGAATTACTCAAAATATTGCATTTGTTTCATTAGTAGGCGTAGCACGTAGGAGTTCACACTATTACATACAATCATTAGCACTTGAGTTGACGATTATTTTATTATGTATGGCAATCATATCTCATTTCTTCACACGTTTCTGTAATAAACTAATCAGCGTACCTTATCAAATTACAATTTATAATGCGTTTCATGGAATAACATCTTCGTTCGCGGATAAAATTTATAACAAGGTATCAACAGATATAGAATTACTTCAGACAGTTTTAATGCGGATTTTATTTGACACCTTTTACATATTCTCGCGAAGTAAGAGAACTTAGTTTATTAACCAATTAACCAAATTCAACTGAACTAACAGCGCGCATGTGTCCGACTAGGAATTCTCGCTCTAATCTATAACCACGTTTGACCTGTTACGAATAGATTATTTGATTGTTCGAAGGCTACCGCGAACAATAAACTATTTGTCAGAAACAGTGTCTATTTCTTCGCTTACGCCAGGGGTGTCAAACTGGCGGACCTCGGGCCGCATGCCGCGCAATTATTACATTTTGGCAGCCCGTAACAACTTCTTATACTATTCGCGACTGCAAACAACAGTGAGACATCTGGTGGTGACTGGCTAAATTAAACAGAAGCGTATATTTGGATAATATTTGTAGCGTGTTGTGCTGCAGTTTATGTGAATTAAGAAGTATTTTAAAATATAGTGACTTAAATACAGTGCTTTTTTGCCGAAATACTGTTTGAACAGATAAATATTAAGAAAAAACTTCTGACATATACGCTTCTCGTCCGCCATCAGCTGTTGTACGCAGAGCCGCCAACGTTAGTTCAGTCGCGAATAATAAATTTTTATGCTATATGTTATATGTCTTATATAATATAAATATTTATTTGAACGAAAATACCTAGGCAGAATCTGTTCGGGCCGCGTCGTCTAGACTTCGGCAAAGGGCGGAAAACCAATAGTCAGGCAGTAACTGTTGCAGTTAGCCAAGGCTGTGCAATAGTCGGTAGATCGGTGATTCCCCGTGATTCCAAATAAATATACTCGTAAGAAGAACTTTTAAATAGCACTTTTGTATTGGGCTCAACAGCGTCAAGGATATGAAATGACGTCAAGCGGACAAAATCTGAACTCATGAGACGAGTAACTGTTTATTGTTTACATCTGGTTATCTTGTGATGTTTTTATCGGGTTTATACTTTAGTGTTGCAGTTTGTTTGTAATAATAATTTTTGATAGCAATTATTACTATTTTTTATATTACTTTGACTTGCAACGAATTGTCATAACACAAATTGCTGTGTAATTGGTTGTCACTTTAGAAAAGGAAGTGATAGAAACATTCCATTATTTTCCAAATGAAAAATAATTTCTGAAAATAGTAAATAAATTTGGTGTTGTGGAAGAGATAAATAAAAAAAAGCATGGGGAAAAAAAGTGACAAAAAGCATGAAGGTGTACTCGAAACATTTTAGAGGTACAGATTACATCAACCGTGTGAATTTTACTTGTTAGAAAAATGGCCCGGGGCTAAAATGAGTTTGACACCCTTGGCTTACGCTATTTCAGGCGAATGGATCACTTGCTAGGCCCTCGGCACCAGCATGTTTTAATTTACATATATATCTATATTAATAAAATTGGAAGCTATATTTTTTTTTTCGGCCTAATATTTGGTTTCTACACGTGTCTGATAATTATAAGACAATATCCCCAAAAAGAAATCCTTTTTTGTCTGTCCGTCTCTCAGTAATTCACGCCAAAACGGCTGGACATATTTTTACGAAAATTGGTATGATGATAGTCATGACCAGGATTCGAACATTGGCTAAAGACGTGTAAAATTTATTCTAGAGGGCTGTTTCGGAATTTAAAAAAAAATATTTCCTTTAATATTGAATTTACAGAAAAATATATATGATAAAAAATGTATTGTAAGAAACCAAATCTATTTTGTTTTATTCTTTTGTTCAATTAGATAAATATTTGGGGAGCCCCCCCCCCCTCTGCCTGTTACAGTATTGACATATTGATAGATTGTCACATTTTAAGGTCACAACAATACATTAATGTGATTGATGGATAATGCATGTTTAGGTATGGACTTTTGTAAAAATAAAAATATGAGACAATTTTTGTGGCGCTTCTATCTATTTATTAAAATATCTATATGTTTGACTACACTCAAATTACTTTACTGCAAAAACACGTAGGGCCGGTTTCTGAAAGCCTAGTTAACTATAACCAAATAGTTAGAAAATGGTTTGCTATGATTACTTACGGGATTGTTACATTGTAACCGAGTTTAACCAAAAAATTAAACTCGGTTAAGCTTTCAGAAACCGGCTCTTAATTAATCAATATCACCGTTTATTACTTGAACTATTCGTTTTCTCTCTACATTTTGTAGATTTTTGTGAACCTGGCTATTATATTCGAAGGGTATTTGATAATTCGATTTCGAAATGAAAGATTTTTTTTTTAATCAAAATTTTTCAACACAGTCTCTTTTAGCTTCATGCCTTTTGCCCAACGATATTCCAACTTTTTTAAGCCTTCCAAATAGTACAATTTCTCGAATTCTGCAAAACATGCGTGTGTATCAAATTTCCTCATTCCATCCGAATCACTTTCCAGCAACCCATTTCTTCATGTTTGGAAAGATAAGAAAGTCGCAAGGGGGCAAATCTAGAGAATAGGGTGGATGAGGAAGCAATTCGTAGCGCAATTCTACCAATTTGACCGTTACAATTACGGACGAGTGAGCTGATGCATTATAATGGTGGAACAAAACTTTTTTCGTCACCTAATGGGTAAGCTTTTTCATCAATTCAGCGTGTAATCGATCCAATAATGCAGCATATTGTTGTCCTGTGATTATTTTCCTGATAGTCGATAAAGCTTATTCATTGCAAATCCCAGCATATCATGGTCATGGCGGCCTCTCCGACTGAGGGTAAAATTTTGCACTCTTCCGCGAAACGTCGTCAAAAGAAATCCATTGTTTTGACGGTTCTTTCTGGTATGTAGTGATGGATCGTCACTACTTCCATGTAAAACTCACTTGGATTGCGATTGTACATGTCCAAACAATGACTCGAAATAGTCACGCGATTTCGTTTCTTACCCACTTTGAGCAAATGCGGCATCCATCTTGCCGATAGCTTTTTCATGCACAAATGTTCGTACAGGATATGAAACAGACATTTATCTGATATGTTTACCAGCTGGATATCTCGCGCATATTTACTCGGCGGTCGTCCAACACGATATCATTAATTTACTGACCATCTCTTCAGTAATGATCTAATTAGGATGTTCCGGGCGCTTATCATCATTCATATTTATGCTACCGCAACGACATTTAGTGAACCATGCCATGCGATGAAGTAGAGTTTCCATAATACTTTTTTAGCTTTGCTTGAGCTGAATGGTAAATACGGAATTTACTTTTTTCCATTGTAGCAAATGAACACAAACTTATCCGCTTCTGACCACATATCGTACAGATGCGAATTATAAAGAAAATTGATGCAAGACTTAGACTGGAGCAGGCTGGATCCCCTCCCAATAAGTCCTGCATCTACCACATAAACACGTTGAGGATTATTATAGAGCAGTCACAGGAGTGGCGATCACCGCTTTACCTAGCATTTATAGATTTTAGCCTTTTTGAGCCTTTGACAGTTTAAATCACGCTTTATGGGAAATCCTTTACAAAATTGGAATTCCACCTAAGCTAACAAGGAATATCAAAGCATTATCCTCGGAAGCAGTATGCAGAGTATTTCACCAAGGAGCCACTAGCAACACAATCCCAATTAAATCAAAGGTAAAACAAGGATGTCCGTTATCTCCACTTCTTTTCATTTTAGTCCTTGACTGGATACTAACACATACAAGTGGGAACACAAATGATATATAGTGGGATCTCCAAAACCATTTAACAGATCACGACTATGCAGACGATATCTGACTGCTGTCTCATAAATTCTACTCCCTTCAGGACAATCTGAGCCAACTAACTCATCTAGCCAAGCTAACAGGACTCGAGATTATCATCTATAAAACAAAAACCCGGCGCATAAACACCAACAATACAAGACAGTTAGGAAGATATTGATGATGTAGATAAGTTCAAAGATGGAGAAGCAATGCTGGATATTGAGCAACGCTTGAACAAGGCCAGGCAAGCTTTCGCTATGTTAAATGCTATCTGGAGATCCAATTATATCTCAAAAAAACACAAAGCGCTGCCCTTGTTCAACACAAATGTGATATCCATGCTACTCTACGGATTTGAGACCTGGTAGGTGACCTGTGTAATCACTTCCAAATTACAATCTTTTGTAAACAGATGTCTCCGCAGAATCATCCGAGTGTTCTGGCCGGAAATAACATCTAACGGAGAGCTATAGCAACGAACAAACCAAACAGATATCCAGAAGGAAATAAAATTGCGCAAGTGGAAATGTATAGGTAGGCATGTCCTGATGAAAGAGCAGTCTAGCGTATCTAGAATGGCCTTGAATTGGAATCCACAAGGCAAACGCAAAATTGGAAGGCCAAAAACAACCTGAAGACGAACCAATATTCAAGAAGCGAAGAAATTTGGAAAATTGTGGTTGGAGATTAAACATCTTGCGGTCAATAGAATACCCTAGAAGAGTTTTGTGGAAGCCCTCCTCATAGAAGCCAAAGGACCATATATATATCCGATTCTGAGCGCCCTTCAAAGTGCACTATTTCACAGATCTACTTGAAACTTAGTGTGTATGGCTACAAAAAATGGCAAAAGTCAAAAATAATATTAATGTGAGTGATTTATCAAACATCTCTCGTAATACTGCTGCGTATTTTTCGAATAATCCGGTAGAATCCAGCGTTCATTAGTAAGATTCACGAGATAAACAGTATAACTTGATTCGCCCGGCCGGCGCTTTTCTTTACAGAACTGAATTTCGTAACAATATAAGTAACAAATGATCGTACAAAAGCCTTTACTAGCACCAGTGAAATAGCTGTCTAAATTTGTGCTAGCTAACTTGTTAAGAAAAAATCTAAAAATGTTTATCAAGTAAAATTATATAAAACTAGGTTATTACCCGTCAACAATGACGGATTTATAATATAAAAATTTCAGTTGTTTGTATGTGTATTTGGTTTTATTTTTTAACGTATCCTAATTTCGTCGCCAGTCTGCGAATCATGGGATAGGATATCACCAGTTAGCTAATCACGGGAGAGGGCGTCACCTGTCAGCCAATCAAGAAACAGGGTGTCCCCAGTTAGCCAATCACGAGAACTTTAGAAAAATTGACGTCATAATGTTACCGACACTACATACAGACACTTGCTAATTATATAGTTAGATTATTTATTCATTAACTTTTTAAGATGAGAAAACGATTCATTTTTACTTAGTACATTACATTTATGTTGTTAAAACTAAAAATAATTTGAGACGTTAATTTATGCCTACGAAACCCTAGACATTTCTATATGTAATTATGTTCGTAAATACATAGAGAATAAATCTGCAAAATATTGTTCATATCAGTTAAAGGATAATAGGCTTGTCTAGAGTTTCTCGTGTATGCCTACGAAACCCAAAACATTTATATATAAAAATTTATCCGCAGCTTCTTAGAGAATAAATCTGCAAAATATTGTTCATATCGGTCAAAGGAAACAGGAGTATCTACAGTCTCTTGTTTATGCCTACGAAACCCTAGATATTTATTTATTTAATTATATTCGTAGATTCTTAGAGAATAAATGTGCAAAATATTGTTCATATCGGTCAAAGGAAACAGGAGTATCTAGTGTCTCTAGTTTATGGCTACGAAACTCTAGACATTTATGCATATAATTATATTCGTAGGTTCATTGTAGATTCATAGAGAATATATCTGCAAAATATTGTTCATATTGGTCAAAGGATATAGCAGTGTCTAGAGTTTCTTGTTTATGCCTACGAAGCCCTAGACATTTCTATAAATAATTATATTTGTAGATTCTTAGAAAATAAATCTGCAAAATATTATTCATATTGGTCGAAGGATATAGCAGTGTATTTAGTTTCTTGTTTATGCCTACGAAACTCTAGACATTTCTATATGTTATTTTATTTGCAGTTTCTTAGAGAATAAATATGCAAAATATTGTTGATATCAGTCAAATGATATAGGAGTATCTAGAGTTTCTTGTTTATGCCTACGAAATCATACAAATTTCTATATGTAATTATATTCGTAGATTCTTAGAGAATAAATCTGCAAAATACCTGTCAGTCAAGTCAAATTGGGAACAGCCTGTTTCCCAGTTAGCCAATTACGAGAGCCTTAGGAAAAATGACGTCACAGTATTACAAAATCACTAACACACGGTAGCTAATTATATATGTACGATAATTACCCTCACACTTTTTTTTCACCTAGATCTTGAATATTCAAAATATAATTTTCATATATTAATTTTTTTTATAAAACTGAATACTAATTACAATGGATTTTTCCAATGACATTTATAAATATTAGAATAATGTATAACCACATCCTATATTTAATACCAAGTCATTACCTATAATTTGAAGTTATTCATGCAGAATCAAATTAAACATTTAAGCTGATATGAAGATACTCCTGAGATTTCCATCTGACTAAGATGCTATTGTGATTAATAGAATACATTTAGAAATCCGGCTTCATATTTTTGGTTTCCCAATACAGTAATATACAATGAACTTTTGCTACCTACGAAACGTTCCTGGAATTTTTATTTTACAGAAATTAATATTTTTCTTCTTGTCTCGGTGCTGTCAGTCCTCTATCTTGAATTGCCAAAAAAAAATAATAATAATAAAAAAAAATGGCAACATGATTGGAAAAACATACGAAATGTAAAGTTGAGACAGATTAAGGGAGACCTTAAACCATGGAGTTCTTCCTACAGGGTTAATCACAGAGAGAAAACCGCCATCACTTGCCTGCGTATAACCCATTGTTGGTGGACCCATGGACACCTTCTTCGAGGTGAAGAGCCTCCTATTTGTGAGACGTGTAACGCAGATTTGTCTGTGTCATACCCTTTAACTCAGTTCGAGGATGTCATGGAGATGTTAGGCCTGCGCTATGATCTGTCAGTTGCTTTAGCTGACGACAGGGTACTCATGGACAGACTGATACTCGTCCGGAGAGAAGAACAGAGAGCGTTTGAATACAGATTAATTGCGTGCTCTTGGACAACTAATAATGAGAATCAACCTTAGAAAAATAGTTAAATATTAGATCAAAGCTTGCTAAAAATTTTACTTCCCGGTAATTACTAATTTTGCAACTCTCTGTTGTTATGGCTTCAATTTTTGCACAGTGTCTAGTTGTTGCATAAATGTGATAGTAATAAGATACGATTTAAATATTTCGCGGCAGCTTTGGCACCGCATTGCGTAATATTTGGTATATGCGTACACTTATCCCCAGGGCCGGCTTATGAATACCTGGCGCCCCGATGCAGAATTAGGGTAGCCCCCCCCCACATATATTTTTTTAAATAATTTTTTGATAACTATTTTAAACAGAGAAAATTAATATTTGTAAATGTGTAAAATAAAGTATGGTGGTAATTTTTAAACTAATAAAACTTTTAATGCAATGACATTGGCATGATTGGTAAGCTATAGAATTTAAATCATTTGTCCAATTTTGGATTTTTTTTTGTTCGTAAGTTTCTCATATAAGATATGTATGACGAAAATTATTGACTAATGGCTGGTTTATACAACTTAGCCATAATTTTGCTTAGCCGTAACTGAGAAGTACCTTATCCATAAGTTTTTAACGATCCCCAGAACGAAAGTATTGGGTTTATACAACCTTTTCCTTAACTTTTCCGTAATCTCGATCATCAGCCGCAGCCAATGAAATGCGCTGTTTAGAGTTTGCGCAGTTCCGAGTAAACATCGTAAACCTAACCTTTATTCTAAACGTCAATTGCGAATTTTGGAAGCTATTTTATTAAAATGAATAATGAGCAAATTATTGTAATATTCCTTTATACTGCTTTGGCAGCATCTACCGTGTTCGTGTCATCTTTATTATTTCACAAAAATAAAGTTCGTTGCTTATTTCATAACAGTCATATTTTCCCGCATGCGCTGTTCAGTGATTTAGCCGTAATTTAACCACGAAAGTTGAAATGTTGGGAACTTTCAAGGTTACGGAATTCTTATTGCTAAGGTCTGCTTATGGATAAATTACGGCTAAGGTTGTATAAACGTTCATAGGCGTTTTGTATAGTTTATCTTTTACGGGTTAGGAATAAGGTAAGGAAAAGTTACTGTTAAGGTTGTATAAACGGGCCATAAATGTGATTTAACGGCTTAAAAGTTTGTGAGCATCTTTTAATTCTCCTCTTTTAACCCAGCAACGTGCATACGCGCAAACCCGAAATATTACGGGCATATCTCATAGCGTTACGAAGACAGAATGAAACTTTTTTTTATTATATTTTTGTAGCTAAAACAAAAAGGTATTATCGACTTTATTTTGATTTTTAATATCGTATTAAGTTTAATTTTCCATTTGTTTACTAATATTTCATTATAGAAGCATTTTAGATTTTTATTTTTTCTTGTATGGGGCCCCCTTTTACTAGAAGCCTGAAGTGCCGCCCAGTAAAAAAAGTATTTTTTTTTTCCAAATTTCCTTTTTGGCAGTCCCCCCCCCCCTCTTTTACTAGAAGCTTGAAGTGCCGCCCAGTAAAAAAAGTAGTTTTTTCTAAATCTCCTTTTAGGCACCCCCTTATACTAGAAGTCTGAAGTGTCGCCCAGTAAATAAAGTAGTTTTTGCTAGATTTAATTAAAGGTCGCAATACTTATTACAAAAATGAATATTATTTTAATTAAAGCTATTTTGATATTGTAATAGGCTATACATTTTTTTTTCGACTCGGCGCACCTTAATCTTGGCGCATCGACTGCATACCGTCTTGAGCCGCCCTGCTTATCCCCCCTTCCCTTAAGAGCATATTTTTTGTTTGTAAACATAAGCTACATCAACATATTTTATTACATAATTCCATCTTGAGACTAAAATTGAAAGTGGTTTTACTGGGTCTCATCTTCATCGCAGGAATGTAGCTCACGACTTGTTTAATTACCTGGAAATCAGGTGATGCCAAAAACCAGTGTTTTTTAAAGTGATTATACTACTAAAAAATTACTATAGATTATTATTCTTCTGGGCTATCGGCTTTGAATAGACAGATTTTTAATAAAGAAACGAGTAAAAATATTGAATGTACAAGAATATTTTTTTTGGATTTCCACCTAATAACTATAATATTGTCAGTTGAGTATAATCTTTATTCTAGTTACAGCTGACTAGTTTCGCTCAATTCGAGCATTATCAAAGATGATTGTCGAAAAAAGTTAATAAAATATAAATAATAAATAAATAAAAGTTCTCAATGGAGTCAAAATACGCGGTAAAACCTTGTTGGAAAATAAAATGGAGTATGTTAACGGTCGTTGAGGCAACTCGTGACTTACAAAGTTTGTTTATAGTTTACTGAGCTTTCCGAAACCAACCCCTAGTGTTAGCCAAATGGCAACATGCTTGGAACAGCATACAAAATGTAAAATTGAGGCAGATTAAAGGAAACGTTAAACATTGGGGTTCTTTCTGCAAGATTAACCGCAGGGAGAAAACCACCACCACACGCCTCCGTATAGGTCTCTAATTGACCCATGGACTCCTCCTTCGAGGTGAAGAACCTCATATTTGTGAGAGGTGTAATACAGATTTGTCTACGTTACACATTTTAACTCAGTGCGTACAGTTCGAGGATGTCAGGGAGAGGTTAGACCTGTGCTATGATATGTCAGTTGCTTTAATTGAAGACAGAGTACTCATGACGATACTCTTCCTGACGGAATCGAACTTATTGTTTTATGTATCAAGTCTTGCATTAATCTTAGTCTTATTTTAATGCGTTTTATCGTTTTCTGTAATATTCGATGATAATCGGCCTCTTTACAGCTCGTTACCATAAACCTGCGTCTGTTCAATTTTTCGAACAGGCTTTTATCTTAATTTATTTGTGTTTGTCCGTGCAAGGATTCTTTTACATAAGTTCGTAGGATAACTAATAAAACAATAACTTTTAGGTAAAATTCGACTTTATTCATCAACCTAGTCTCCTTCAAGAGTGATACAATCATTCCAACGCTTCTCTAACATTTCGATGCCTTTTTTGTAGAACGATTTATCTTTGGCCTCAAAATACCCTTCAGTCGCTTCTTCATTGGAGCCAAATCTCTTTCCCCGGAGCCTTCTTTTTAGTTCCGCAAGCAGATAGTAGTCGCTGGGAGCCAGATCCGGAGAATACGGTGGATGTTGAAGCAATTCAAAGTGCAATTCGTGTAATTTTGCCATTGTTGCGATCGACTTGTGACACTGTTAAAATTATAAAATTTTGTAGGTCAAGTTAGTTCTTTTTATCTCTATGGTGATGATATATAGACAAAACATGTAATGAATGATTTTTTCTTCTTGTCAGAATAAAATTTTTGCAGTTTATTGAAATAACTCGTTTAATTTTTATTTTGCTTACTGGTATGTATTAATTAGCCATCACGCAACGAAACTGTGCGTCACCTGCCAACAGACACTATGCTTTGTCTTGGTGAAAGAGCACTTTTTCTTCTTCATTTGGGGTCGTTTTTTCGCAATTTCTTCCTTCAAATGCACCAATAACGCCATATAATATTCACTACTGATTGTTCTTCCTTTCTGAAGGTAATTGATGAATAAAACACCTTGCGCATCCCAAAATACGCAGGCCAAAACCTTACCAGCTGACATGTGCGTTTTTGGTCGCTTTGGACGCTTTTCATTCTTTGCTGTCCACTCAGCTGACTGCCACTTTAACTCTGGAATGTAGTGATGGATCCATGTTTCATCCATTGTCACATACAGCATGGAAAAATTATTTTTATTGCGCTGGAACAGCTCCTAACAGCGCTCTGAATCGACGACGCGTTGTTGTTTTGGATCGACTGTGAACAAACGCCGTACCCATTTCGAACAGAGCTTTCTCATGCTAAAATGTTCATGCAAAATGGTGAATACACTGCCTTCTGATATCTTTAAGGTGTCAGCTATCTCACGCAACATCAATTTACGATCAGCCCAAACCATTTTGTGGACATTTTTTATGTTTTCTGGAACAACTGCCGAATTTGGTCAACCGCGTTTAAAATCAGCAAACCACTTCTCTACCATTTATCTCGATGGAGTAAAGTCCGAATAACACTTGTCAAGCCATTGCTTTGCTTGAACGGTATTTTTTCCCATTAAAAAGCAACAACTTGGAATTGTCTTGGAAATTACAAAAGTAGCGTCACTAAAATCACTGTAACTTATGAACTAAACGTCAGATGGTCATACAATTTTGCCACGTATAGTTTGAAGGTTGGTACTTCCTAAAAATCTTATAGATTTGTCAATAGTGGCGCTATATAGATGTCATCCTACGAACTTATTGACCGATGAGTTATTTCTACGTGAATAGTATATTTATTTATTTTATGTTAAATCAATTATAATATAGTCATAAAGATGAACTGTGTTAGGAGCAAATAGCCACCGTTGCTGTGCACCAGAAATCTGAACTAACTAACTACAAAACCCTAAAAAGGCCCAGTCAAAATTACTTCACACCAGGCGCCAATTAGAGTTGCTGCGGCATGCGGCACTGATTATTAGTTTCAAATATTAAAAGTAAAAGACGTGTAATTACATGTAATTACATGACAAAACTAGGCATATATTCATCGGTAATCATCATCAATCATCTTCAATGAGAATCGGTATACTTAATTTCTAATTTTGTTTAACAAGTTCAATAAAAAAAATTGATGTGAAGTTTGAATTTTCACACTTTGCAGGGTTTCGCAGGTATATAATAAGTGAAGGCGGCATACTGAGTGTGTAGGACAAATTCTGCTTTGTAGTAATCACGGCAAAATGAACGATATTTTTAAAATAATTTATCGTCTGTTAATCTAACAGCTTTAAAAACAAATTTTATGTTAAAATATTTTTTTGTTAAATTTAATTCGAATACCTAATACCATTATTTAGGTTTCAAAATATGTGCAGTATTTTTATATATATATATATATATATATATATATATATATATATATATATCATTAAGATTTTGAAAATTGCGCCTATGCCTTCCATTGGATGTTTTAAGTCATATGCTCCGCCTTTCTGATTTCGTATGCATGACACATAGACATAACTGGTTATTAAATTTATGCTCTTAAAAATTAAATTCAACATTTGCCAAAATATAACTAGAATTTTGACAAAATAATCTAAACAAAATAAAAATGAAAAAAAAAACAAAAAATAAAAAATTCTCCTCTGCCCGGGAGCGAACCCTAGTTTGCTTCGTAGCAAGCGAGCAAGCTAACCATTAGACCAGGATACGCCTTCTAGTATAGTGTGTTACATAACTATAACATTTGTACACCGTCAACCAAAAAAAAAAAAAATGCGTTATTTTCCGAAAACATAATCTGCTCAAAAATTCCTGTTATACTATTCCGGTTCACATCAATGTACATTACCTAGAATTTTTTCGTTTAAACCATCTGGTCTACAGGGTGTGGGACACATTTTTTTTGCCCTATTTTGGCAAAAATCACGTCAAAATAATTTATTTTTCTAAAATAAAATTTTGATCGTTAATACACGTACTAAGGGCTTTTATTCGATACCCTATTCAGAATTTTAAAAAAATATTTTTTTTCGATGAGCACATATTTGCGGGTCAAGGAGTTGTATAAGCACCAAATTTCAACTCTCTAGGTTAGCCGTTTGGCTACAATTTTTACCGAACAGACAGACAGACAGACAGACAGACGACAAAATGACGGTATAAGGGTTTTTTTGGAAATACCTACAAAACCCTAAAAACGGTCTTTATACATCGAACAACAAAGGAGAAAATAAGATTAGGCAGTTTAAAAATTATTATTATTTCGTAAATTATACACTTAATTTAAATGTTTATGAGAGTCGTACAAAATCTTTTGGAGAATATTTTTATAACTAGTAGGATTACAATGATTTTCAATATCAAGTAAAAATGGAGTGGTGCCTATCTGTGGTCTGTCTTCTACCAAAACTTTGACATACATGGTTACATAATTGTACTTCTCCATTATTTCAGCAGGCAAAGGTTTGACAACGGTTATCAGTATTGCCGTTCCATCTACCTTCAAAGAAAAGTACTGTCCTAACTCAGGTCTTTTAAGTTCCAGGGAGTAAACCGGCTTGAGAGCAGCAAACTTTTGATCCAGCTTGATTAATTCGTCCATTCCAATGTTGATATCCTTTGTGTAAATACCATGATAGAGTGGCTTCTCAAAAGTAGGAACTTCAGGATCCTTTTCGATATCAAGTAGGAATACTGTGGTTCCAATAACTGGACTTCCTTCGATTTTCACTTGAATGTAGATGATGACATATTCATACTTTTCTAAGAGTTCTGAAGGTAATTTATGGACAAAGTTTATTTCTAGTGATGTTCCATCAGCATACAGTGCGAAATATGGCGCCAGTTCAGTATTTTTATAATTTAAGAAATATTTCGGGTTAAGAGATGTATATGTGTCATCCAGTATGATTAATTCTTCCATACCGATGGTATTCTTTGTGTAAATGCCTCGGTAAAGAGGTTTCTGGAATCTAGGAACAAGATCATTGCACTCTGTAAAGAAGAGAAAAATAAGTTAGTCAACTTAATAATTATTTTGATGCATAGCATTTATGGCTAGCGGTACCAAAGAGAATAATAAATATTTTTTCTGTAATATTCACTGAAGTAAACTGAAATCACGGACGCCTGCAGAATATTTTCCATGGAGGGATAAAATATGAAAGCATATTTTTTTAAATATTTACTAATTTATTAAATAAACTTTCATAGATACAGCACACTATTAAATAGAAATTGAAACCATCTGCAAATGACAAATTGACCTTAATGATTTTTTCTATAAAATCTATTCTATTGTTAGTAATTTTATCCCTGTACACATTTAACATACTCAAACCGGATAAACGACCATCCGTCATAGTTGACTTCACAGTTGAATTAGGTAATAATAATAATTGAAATAATAATGTTTATAGTTCCGGGAAGACTGCAGACTTTGTTTATGTAGTTATCTGTCATCAGTTATCAGTATTTGGGCCTCTTTGTGGCGTTTATATCGATGGCTGCCGCGTGGAAATATTTTATCTATAATATAATACGCCAAAGTGTCCCTGGGTGACAAAAACAAATATGAACTGAGATTCCGAAATTTAACGAAATATTCCGAAACTTACCGAAGTGTATATTGACATATAACGCGTGATAATAATAGTTGTTAATTAATATATTTACACAAAATAAATATAAATTAAAATTTTTGTAGTAGAAAAATAATTATTTTAAAAAATATTTGGTTTTGATGAAAGTAATTAAGAAAATCTGACTCTCTTTGCTTTGTTATTATTTTTTCAATGCTTTATTATTTTTTATTTCTTCGATTAACGTTTTAAATTATCTAACGTTTTAAATTTACAAAAATGTAAATATAATGCAATGAGTAAAACACGCTTTGTATAAAAATGAATATTTTTTACCAAAAACTACCGACCGAGTTTAGTCATTCATATCAGCGCGGCAACTAGGTAGCAACTTATTTGTGTAAATTTAAAATATATAAATTTTTACCAAAATATTGAAAATATTTTGGTTAAATTTTTTTTCGTGTGCGTATTAATCCGTATGCGTTTTCCCGTATGCGTATTTTTATATTATATATATTTTAAATTTAACACCAAATCATTTTTAGTTTTATAAATGTAATGCACTGAGTGAAAATGAGTCGTTTTCCCTTCTTAAAAAGTTAATGAATAAATAATTCGGAATAATACTCACTATTTGTCCAGTTTTTAATAATGGGCGAAGAGTTGATTCAATTTGAATTGTATGAAGGCTTACTTCATACAATTCATGGTATGGTTAGAGAAAGAAGTCTGAAATGTCGAGCAAGTTCCACATTAAGGTAATGATGTGTTTGCCAACACAGTTAGCAACGGGTGAACTAGTTAAAATATACTAGTATCTACATATATTTTATGCATTCCTAACATACCTAATTATTTGAAATTTTTCGGTATTTCTAGGCTGCGTGGCTTGACTTAGATTTTTTTCAAATTGTCGCAAATTTCCAAAACATATTTATAAACAAAAACGTATAAGTAGACCAGGGTAGTTCAGACATTTATTGTTCAAATAGTAACTGTACACAGTACAACCCTTGCTTATATTTTAACTTGCCTTCAGCAGAAGTTGCCGACAGCGAAAAGGAAAAGAGAATGCAAAAAATAAAAACGTAATTAGCTGCCATTTCGTATGATAAAGATAAATAAAAAGTTATTAACTAACAATTTGAAGTTATTGACATTGACATCGAATTATATATAGGAGTATTATCAATAGATCTTTATTAGTGAATCAATATATTTGCCCAAATCTACTATTATATTGTACAAGTGTTGGTATGTATGTTCTATTCAACTTCTGGTGTATCTTCATTTTTCCGGTAACGCGGAGAGAGGAAAATGAACTGCCGTCTTATCCGGGTGATATTTTTTTAGTGCTAAGGCTTAATTTTATTTCGACAGGGGGTACTGACTAATTTTTATTGATAAAAATCATGCATTTTTTCCTCGAAACCGTGTCGAATCAAAGTCACCATTGATCGGCACGGACAGGTTTTATCAGACGATAATTCAAAAATATTCTTAATACAAGACGGCCGGTCCAGAATATTTACGACGAGAATCAAAGTGTTAAATGGTAATAATGGTGCGAGATAATATTTTGAGGTATCAGAAAACATTTTTCAAAGAATGTGGGCCATTATTTGAGCATTTTGAGGCAAAAATATGCTTACAAGGTTTCAAAATGAGACAGTTGTCAAATTGTTTGCATTTTAAAATGGGACGAGATTTCACATTTTGAACGTGTTTCTGGACAGAAGAATACTAATTAAGGATTTAAGGTGAAGTAACAATAAAGTTTAAGACATTTGCAGGTCGAATTTCCATAAAATAGTGTTAAAAAAGATTTATATATATTAAAAATTTCAGGGTTAATGAAAGTGTTAAGTGGTGATAATGGTTCAAGATAGCTTTTTTGACGTGCGAGATAATATTTTGAAGCATCGGAAAATATTTTTCAAAGGATCTTGGCCATTATTGGATCATTTTGAGACAAAAATATGCTTATAAGATTTCAAAAGGTGACATCTGTCAAATTTTTTTCAATTTAATATGTGACGAGATTTCACATTTTGAACGTATTTCTTGACAGAAGAAAACTAATTAAGTATGTAAGGTGAATTAACGATAAAACTTAGGACTTTTGCAGGGGGAATTTCCATAAAATAGTGTTAAAAAAAGATGAGTGACGAGTTTTATAATCGACAAGTGCGACAAAATGCCTTATTATATTAAAACGAGTCGCGAAGCGACGAGTTTTAACAACGTAGGGGAGAAGACCGGCGTAGCCGGGCTGAGGCTCCTAGTATTTAATATTTTTGTAGAATGATGATTTACTCGAATAATAAAAAACAAACAAAATATCGTTGTAAAACTGTATTTCAAAAATATAATTCTAAATTAAAATACGCCAGTGCCAACTCCATCAAGAGACAAGGAAAGCCATTACAAATTCCTGGCGCCCAGGTAGTCTTCAAGTTCCGGGACTGTTTTTTTTTATCACTATCCAATTTTACAAGTTTTGAATTTGTTAAAATACTTTTTTAATATCTGGCAGTAACCGTAATACGTTATAACACTTGAATCGGTTATTTCGAAAAGGCCACATCTCCTTGTTTTTGCATAAATGAGTTAGGTCACCATTTGACTCAAAATGTGCTTTAAGCCAGGCACGTGCAACTTCCAAAAGACCGAGGGCCGGATAGCAATATGAAATACATTCGCGGGCCAGAACTTTTTAAGGATCTTTTTAGGGTTTTGTAGGTATGACCAAAAAACCCTTATACCGTCATTTTGTCGTCTGTCTGTCTGTCTGTCTGTCTGTCTGTCTGTTCGGTAAAAATTGTAGCCAAACGGCTAAACCTAGAGAGTTGAAATTTGGCATGTGTTACGTCATGTGACGTTCGTCTTTTATAATAAGTTTATATATTTCTTGTAAAAAAAAGTGTGCTATGCTTTTTGCTAAGCAACAGAATATTAACAGATATAAAATTAATTAATATTGATTTGACATGTAAATATTATCTAAATAAATTACAAAACCTTTCATCAAAGTCCAGGAAGAATTATCTATTGAGTTTAAATAAGAGCTCAATAGTGGGAATATTGTTTTGCAGAACATCATCAAAAAGAAAACATTCACACAAATTTAAGTAGGCGTGTGAAATGCACGATTTTTAGAATAAAGTAAAACATTATTCCAAGTCAAAAGAAGAAATCAAATATTCGTGCAGCACTCAACAGCATGCTTATACAACTCTTTGACCCGCACATAGGAAAAATACTAAAACATCTAAAAAACATACCCCCCTAAAAGTATAAACAAATATGTGCTCATCGAAAACAAAAATATTTTTTTTAAATTCTGAGTAGGGTATCAAATGAAAGCCCTTAGTACGTGGATTAACGATCAAATTTTTATTTTTGCAAAATAAATTATTTTGATGCGATTTTTGCCAAAATTGTGCAAAAACAAATTTGTCCCACACCCTGTAGCCCAGATGGTTTAAACTAAAAATCTAAAAAAATTCTAAGTAATGTATATTGGTGTGAACCGAAATAGTACAACAGGAATTTTTGATCAGATTATGTTTTCGGAAAATAACGCATTTTTTGTGGTTTTAAGTACAAAAGTTATACTAATGTAAGACACTCACATGCAAGGCGTGCGATAGCTTAATGGGTTAGAGCACTGGTGTCATAAGCTGGAAAACGAAGGGTTTCGAGTTCGAGTACGGAGCGAATTTTATTTTTTCTGTTTTTTTTTGCATTTTTATTATGTTGAAATTATTTTGTCAAAATTCTAGTTATATTTTGACAAATGTTGTATTTAATTTTTAAGAGCGTAAATTTAATAACCAGTCTTATTGAAAGATTAACAGACGATAAATTATTGAAAAAAATATCGTTCATTTTGCCGTGATTACTACAAAGTAAAATTTGTCCTACACACTCAGTATACCGCCTTCACTTATTATATACCTGCGAAACCCTGAAATGTGTGAATATTCACACTTATCATCAATTTTTTTTTTTTAGAATTACTTCACTGAAATTGTCTTCATTATAAAAAAATAAAACTATATAAATTTTCAAAACTATACAAAAAAATATATAACTCTATAACATTCAGAAAAAAATAAAAAATCTTTAATAATGCATAAATATTGTTAAATAAGATCAAAATGTTTATTTATTTATTTAATTTTAATGGGACGGTTGGGACTTTATAATGCTCACAAGTTGGTCAATATTCAATATTCTAGGTATGAATCCGTTATTCGCGTCCTTGTTTTTGATTTAACGAACTTTAACCGAGAACATAACTGCTCACATTTGTGCTTTAAAAGAGCATAATTCTCTTCTGAGCAAAATCTGTAAGATTCGGGCATTTGTCAACTAGGAAATTTTCCTTCAAAACTCAATTAGTGAAATATCCTTGATTTTTTACTTAAAATCTGAGTTCTCTTGTAGTTCAAGTAGTTCCATTTGCAGAGAAAGTGGCGCTTGTGCCGTATCAACGTCAACCGTTTAACCGCATTTGATCTCTGAAAACAAAGATATACTCGCGGGCCAGATGCAATAGGACTTTGGATAGTTATCGCGGGCCGGACAAAATGAAGCAACGGACCGGACCCGGCCCGCGGGCCGTAGGTTGCACATGCCTGCTTTAAGCTTTGTTACATGTCAAAATGCCTCATCTCCACTGTTTGTTATATAATCCAAGCAGGTGTTGTTCTCTGTTTACTTTGAAAAGGCCGCTTCTCTGGAGACGTTTTTTTGTTCTCCTGGAAAATTTACTTTTCTGGCGTTGTGGCCTTTTCGAAATAACCGATTCACTTGAAATATCAGTCTGTATCCCAGTCCCGGCCTCTAGCCCGATTTGGCAGCATACTTTATTTTATATTTATGTATTTTAGCGTTTTGGCGTTTTTATCAATATTTTTTTTGCTTCAAAATGCTCCAATAATGGCCCAGATTCGTTAAAAAATGTTTTCTGATATCTCAAAATATTATCTCGCACGTCCAAAAAGCTATCCTGAACCATTAATACCATTTAACACTTTGATTCTTGCAGTAAATATGCTGGGCCGGCCGTCTTGTATTAAGAATATTTTTGTTATTTACGGGCATGACGTCACCTAAAAAATCGAGCAATCGTCTACAGCGGACCAAACAAATACGAATAAAAAACTGACCGAACCCCCGCAAAAAAATAAGAGATTAAAAAGAAAAGCGACCCCCGCAAAGCTAAAACCGGTCTTAAGCAATACAGAAAAACACCCCGAACCTTCCTTTTTTTTAGTACGAACACACCAGACGCCCGCGAACAAAGCCTGTCGATTTTTCAGTTCTCAAGGGATAAGCAATATTCCAACCCCGGAAAACATATAAACATAACCGTATCACAAAATATAATAAGAAGATTATAAAAAATGAATACCTACAATTTCACATGTTTGTTGAATTATGTCCGTATGTAATATAATTGATGAATTAATAGGATTCGGACAAGTCAAATTATTTTCCAATATCAATTAGCGATGTAACTTATTTTACTCAATATCTAATAAAAAGAAATCGTTCCTTAATTTTGCCCACCTATATTAAAAATATATGTGGCACTTGTCGAATACATTTGACATTGTCACGTATTATAAAAATGTGTGTTATTCGAAAATATAAATATCCATCTGTTAACCTTGAACTCAAATTTACCAATAACTCCTTTCTTCGCTTGAAGACTTCATATTTATACAAAGCAGATGATGTAATAGCAATTTCACTTAGAAGCTAGTTCACGCATATATACTCCATCATCTGTACATTATTCAATTGTTGGTTAGTTTAAATCATAAAGAAATCAGTTGAACATGATTGCAGGTATAAAATTTAACACCAATATTTTATGTGTATAAATAAAATTGGAGAATATATTTGTTTTTTTTTTTTTTTTTCGCTGTCGTACTACTTTTCTATACGTTTTAACAAAATGTAAAACGATGCCCACAAAACATAATAATGTCTGTCTCTATGTCTACCTGTCTGTTTATTCGAGGTACGTGCTTTAAAAAACGATTATTAAACATATCTTCACGTAATTTAGCACGATAACAAAAGAAAAATAATTAAATCCGATAAAACTATCTGAGGTATTTTATGCTGAATATATGGCAATTATAGCAGAAATGAAAATGAAAAAAGGTACAAGAAAACTTTAACCTATACAATGAAGAACATCTGAAAACAAACATGAAAATAAGCATAGAAAAAAAAAACATGGTGAATGGAACTTGGTGGAAGACTATTAGAACAAGTTCAAATTCTTAAATAGCTATGATCAGTGTTAGCAGACCATGTAAAAATAGATACAGAAGTAATAAAAATGGTAAGAGCAACTGGAAAATTTTTAACAGCACAAAATCTGCAAGTTTTCAAAAAGGTGGTAGTGCCAAGCCAGATATACTGATCTGAATCGTGGACGATGACAGATAAATTAAGTAGCAAAGTAAAAGCTACAGCAATTGGATTCCTTGTGAAAGATAGCAGATAAAACGAAACATGACAAAATTAGAAATAGGGTGCCTAGAGAGAATCTTGGAACAGTTCTCGTGGAGCATTTAATAGAAGAAGGCCAGTTGAGGCAGTATGGACATGTGTGTAGAATGGACCATAAAAGTGAAGCAAAAATAGTTTTTTAAGCAAGGACACCTAAAATAAAGTTCAGAGGAAGATCAAGATGAACGTGGCAAGATATAATTCAAAGAACGACAGCAAGAAGATGGATTAAATGGGAAGAAACAAGGATTATGACACAAGATAGGAACAAGCGGCAAGAAATTTGGAAAAGAACACTGCAACATTAATGCTCAAATGCCAACAGCCAAACACCAGAAAATGGTAAATGTTTTTAGGATTAAGTAAGTAATACAAAAATAATCCAAGATTTGAACAAAGGCTATGTCATAAAAGGGTTTTACCCAGAATAACAGGTCAGTGATGTCATCTTATATGCGTCAATTAATGACGTGAAACCAATAGATACAAACTCGTTGGAAGCGCACTCTACCATATTTTCATTCTAAGGAAAGTTTCGGGAGACGTCAATTTAAATTATTTCTAACCAAGCAGAAGCCTGCAAATATTTCAAATCGTCCGGCACCAGTGAAAAGTCGGATTGTGTTCAACTTCATCCTGCAAAACGGTCGGTTTTCTCTTTTCTAGTACATCGCATTCCTTGTCGAAGCGAAATGTCACATATTATACTTTAATATATATGTAAATGATATATCTAAATATATTAAAAATAGTTCATTTTAATTATTTGCCGACGACTTAAAAATTGTAAGACCTATTGTCACCCCGGATGTTTGTAATAAACGTCAGGAAGATATTGATAGTTTATTTCATTATTGTAAATTAAATAATTTAAGCTTAAATATTAATAAATGTAGCTGTATAAGTTTTACTAGAAAAAGATCTCAATTTTCTTATAACTACTCTATTAATGGAGAGTCACTAGAGAGAAAATCAGTAGTGCGTGATCTAGGTGTATTACTTGATAGTAAGTTATCCTTTAATGATCACGTGGATTATATAACGAAAAAATCTTATAAAATTCTTGGCCTACTAACACGTACTTCTAAATATTTTATAACCCCAAATTCATACAAAATGTTGTTTAATGCTCTAGTCAGACCTCACTTGGAATATGTGTCAGTAATTTGGAACCCCAATTATCAGATAAATATTTTAGTACTTGAAAAAATTCAAAGAAAATTTACTAGAATTGTTTATTTTAGATTGAATATGCCTACTGATACATATTCAAATAGGCTAACTGCATTAAATATGGTTACATTAGAATCGAGAAGGAAAATTACTGATCACATATTTCTATATAAAGTGTTAAATAATGACATCTTTTCTACTGAAATAATCAACTATATAAAAATTTTAGTTCCATCAAAGAACCTAAGAATTAAAACATTATTTTGTGTTGGACAATGTAAAACAAATTACTACTACAATGCTCCTCTGAACAGAATTTTAAACGCATACAACAAATATTTTTCAAATGTAGATATATTTAATATAAATGAGAGGCAACTAAGAATAAAATTATTAAACTTAGCAAATTAAAACTTATTGTATTAGACTATTAAGCAAGTATTGTAAATCTATGTAAGTAATTATATATCACTATGTTCTGTGTATATTAGCTGTAAACAGTGGGAACCTATACTGGCTTTTATGCTGTTGGTTCTCCTTAAATAAAATAAATAAAATAAATAAAATAAATAAAAAACTTGAGAAGTTAACCTAATTTTTTGCCCCTTTATACTCACCAAATAATCAAATTTGTACTTATTCATGCGCAAATAATTATAAAACAATTCTGAATCCTTTAAACGCATTTGGCTACCAAATTATGATTTGCTCCTTGCTCCAATCTTTTTTTTTATAAATTGGCCTGGTTAAAAATCTTTTATTTTGCATTTATTTAATTTTTCTTTTATATTTTTTATATAAATAATATACTGCAATAGCTCTATTTCGATTATATAAATATAAGTTATATTCATAATTAAATTTATGCCTTAGCCGACCGGCGTAGCGTAGTGGTAACACGTGTGCTCTACGTTCCTAAGGTCTCGGGTTCAAATCCCGTTCAGGCATGGAATTTTCTTAAATATTTAATAATAAAAAAATGTCCTGGCTAATTGCCGAAGCAGCAAAGGCGAAATTATTATATATATATATATATATATATATATATATATATATATATGCCTTGCATTCATATTGAATCTGAATAATATGAATCCAGGCATAGGCGCCCGCAGAAATTATTCTGGGGGGGGGGAAGACGAAAACATATATATAGATGTCATATTCGAACAATGCTTTCCACGTGGCGGGTCTGGGAACGATCCCCGCTGAGGATAAACATTTATTTTCTAGTTAAAAATGTGTTCTCTATAGTTAAAACTCATCGATTTAGTAAATAAGAACTATCCTGGCTAATAGCCAAAGTTGCTAAAGCAAAAATATAATAATAAACAATAGTTTTTTTTTTTTATGAAATTTATATTTAAATAATATTTTTTTTCCTAAAATACGAATTGGTAATTGGTTCCGAAATCCAGGGGGAAGGCAACTGACCCATCTTGCCCCCCCCCCCTTGTGAGCGCCTATGAATCCAGGGTGCTTGAAATATTTTGAATCTTAATAACGAAGATAGTAATGAATGCCAAAACATTCAAATGAAATTAATTGCGCTGCAAAAAAAAAAAAAACCTTCCGTCTGAGCGTAGAGCTGAAAACTGTAAAACAGATGCATTTTCCGGTGTCAGACAAACGGATCCGGATCGGACAGCTGAGTATATACCATTATTTTATCTAATAAAGCGGTATACACTCATACCTCGCTTTACGGCCTAGATACGCTCCGGAAAAGTTGGTCGCAAAGCAAAAAGCCGTATAACGAATCAATTCCGAATTCTCAAAACCAAGATCATTTGCTAGGTTCAATATGGTTTGTCGAAGTTCAGAAATAGAATCAACTTAAGGATCATTAGTTTTTAATCTTTCTGGCCATATTTTTTTCACATTTATTATTTTTTTGGGCGTTTAACGAAGCATTTTGGGCCGTATATCGAAAAAGTGCCATAATTAAAGAAGGCCGTTATAGTGAAAAGCCGTATAAAGAGCGGCCGTATAGCGAGGTATGAGTGTATTGATATTGTGGAATAGCACTGTATACCGATACACCAATATTGCAATCACTAGGAATTACTGTTTAAAAAATATTAATATCTTCTTCGCACTTTAAATCCCTGTAATTTATTACAAATTATTGTTTAATTGTATAAAATAACTTGCCTCCAGGATATTAATTTGTTTCAACATAAATACCTTTGTAATGTAAATCAAGATTTTTTCTGAAATACTATTTGTTTCCATTCATGTACCTTCACTTCTTTCATGCGAATACACTGTAAATGCTAGTACTAATTTAAATACTATAATAAATATTGAATATTGCATATATTACGCAGTTCTGCGTGATTCAAAGATTTAAGTGAAGTACGTGTACTAATGATTATACATATTTTTTAATTTGCGAATTTTTATGTTTGTCTGCGGTTTAGCACCAATCCACTTACTACTGGCTATTATAATAAACTAAGAAAGGAAAAAATCTCACTATGTTAAGCAATAAACTCTTGATGGTGCTTATAAATAACTTTATGTCTTGTACACAGTGCCGATCCTTGAAGTTATCCCCCCCCCCCCGCGTGTATCCAACTTTTTGCCGCCCGTGACCAAACTACGTAAGCACGCCTTTTAGGTACTTTATTCTATTTCAAATTGTAGTTAATGATAATTGCCTGATCCGCCTGCATATCTTCAGTTTTTAAATCTCAAATAAACTATATAAGGCAAAAATGTATCCATGGAATTAAATTAATTCTTCTTTTAATTACTTTGACACAGTGTTATCGTTCTTAAATTTTTGTACAACATTATTATCGAGAAAGCCGCTTAAGAGCCGCATTTGACCTTTCTACCTATAATAGACGCCCACGTGCGTAGCACGCGTTCGCCCTCCGCAAGAAAACATAAAACTCTTCGTAAAACAAAGTTTGGTGTGAAATTGGCAGTTGTTTGAGATTAATATTAAACGCGAGTATGGGATTAAGGTAGTGTGACTATCCGTCCCGGTTTTCCGGGATTGTCCCGGTTTTAGGTCAATTGTCCCGGTGTCCCGAAAAATGTTTTCGGGACGGTCGATTGGCCGGTTTTTACATAATTCTGCATTTGTAAGAAAAGAAATATTACAACCAGCCAATCTGAGAGGTGAGGTCCTTTTTGTTTGCTCTTCACTTGGATTTGGGAGGTGAGGACCTTTTTTTTGTTTGTTCTTCACTTGGATTTGGGAGGTGAGGACCTTCTTTTTTTTTTCCTGTGTCCCGGTTACCCTTCACTGAAATCTGGTTACCCTAGATTAAGGTATTGTTTTTCAACCGCCAATTCAAAAAACCAACGAGTCCACAAAAATATATAACTAATATTTTTAATTCTGTCCAAAAAACTCACTTAACTATCTAAAATAAAAAACTTTCCATGCAAAAAACGTTCATTATTAATGGGGAGCATATGTGTTTTATATGCCCCCCATTCTCCGAAATCATCAGAATTCGCTAGTTGTATTTGGAACCCTTAGTATGAAACATCAGTGGTGCACCCTGGAATTTTTGTTGGCGGGCGGAAGACAAAATCATTTAAATTTCTAAATTTCAAATGATGATCTAAAAAGAAAGGGCCTCGGTTTTGAAATACAAAGTGATTACCTAAAAAAAAGGCCCTCATCTGTATTTTTAAAATATTGTAGTGTGTTTGTGTGTTTTTATTTTTATTTCCTTCCTGCATAGGGGGGGGAGGGGTACCCCCCTGGTTGCGCAACTGTTAAAAATACATTGGATCTTTAGAAAAGATACAAAGAAAATTTATTAATCGTCAAAATTTCAGTAAAACAAAAAAAATATATATGAATCTTATCAATTTAACTTAGATTTCTATAATATGACTAGTTTGGTTAACAGACGAGTTTTGAATGATGCTGTGATTGGTTACAAAATTGTTAATAATAACTTTGACGCACTCGAGTTACTCAGTTATATAAGTTATAATATTTATCAACATCAGGTTAGAAATCCTATCTTGTTCTATACTTCAGCTTGCCTTACTAACTCAAAAATGAATTCTCCCATGATAAGAATTTGTAGGACACTTATGAATACGCTGCTGATACTAACATATTTTGTAATTCGTTGGGTTATTTCAAGAAAAAATTTCTTTATAATTTATGAATTGTCACTGATACAGTTACCATAAATACTATCATTGTTACTATTATTGTTATTATTATTGTATTATTGTTTATTGTGTAAATATGTTGTATACTTATATTATTAATTTTGTATAGACATAAGATGTGTACACTGAATGTATAATTTGTGTACACTGTCATTGGAATAACCCATTCGTGGGGATATTCTGTTGTGTATCCTATGCAGTAAAATAAAAAATAAAATAAATCCTACACGACATGCAATATGATCAGCTTTATATATCTACACATAATTTTTGGATTTTGGACACATAATGCATTTATTATTTGATGGTTGACAATTAAATAAATATTTTTTTATTGTGTTCTCGTCGCCGAATTGGCAATAAGAGCTCTGAAAATCCGCGGATATCCGCCATTTTGCTGCGGATGCGGATAAATTATCATTTAAATCGTGCGGATGTGGATAAATTATCATTTAAATCGTGCGGATGTGGATCGGATGCGGATTATATATCATATCGTTTAAAAAAAGACGCGTTTAGAACCCCAAAAATGTATCGCTGGCATTTGTATTGTGTTTATGGTAAGAGTGAAATAATAATACGTTACGGCACTTTTTACTTTTTTTTACTCTTCCCATACAGATCTACTTTTGGCTCACTTAAATAGTTAAATATAGTAGAGTTTATATAACAGACGTAGATACAACAATTTCTTTGGATTTATTGCCAGTTTATTAATTTAAAAATAATTATGTAATGAATCGCCTTTTGCATTTTTGGAAATGCATAGGAATCCATCATAGGAAAAGTTAGTAAAAATTAGCTATGGTAATTTGCCACATTTAAAAACATATGAAGCTCATATCAAATTTAAAAAAATAAAATTAAGAAAGATGGATTTAAGAATTTAGTTTTATTATTAAAAACTTATTTTCTTAAATTTGCCGATCTTCTAGGATCTTTTTTTTTGTTATTTATTGGTCATAAATGTGATAAATGAATCTATTTAATTATTTCTAAATATCGCTGCACTAAAACAATAGTGAGATATCTTAAGAAACTAAGTTTCTGACATATTGCTGTTTAAAGTTTTACATTTTATATAAACTTGGTTTAAGAGTCGAATAATTGTAATTTCCATCTTTATTTTTTAATCTATATAATTTCGGTACGCCGTTAGATAGAAAACATATTTCTGGATCCAGTAATATTAATGTGATAAAATTTAAAAAATTTTGGTAATTTATTAAAGTAGCGATATGCCAAATAAAACGAGAAACATGTTAGATATTTCTAAACAGACAGCAAATCCTGTATGGATTGTGCGGATATTTTTGCGGATACGGATCGGATGCGGATATTTATTTTTACAAAAGCTGCGGATGCGGATCGAATGCGGATCCTGTTTATGTGAATGCGGATACAGAAAAACGTATCCGCGCAGGGCTCTATTGACAGGAATCATCGAGTTTACCATCGGTGAGTTGACCGTCGCCGAGTTGCCCATCGTTGAGTTGCCCATCGCCGAGTTAACCATTGCCGAGTTTGTACCACCGATTTGACCTATTCCGGTAGACAAACGTCTTACCCCATAACCATGGCAATAAAAAAAAAATTGATGTGAAGTGTGAATATTCACACATTTCAGGGTTTCGCAGGTATATAATAAGTGAAGGCGGTATGCTGAGTGTGTAGGACAAATTTTACTTTGTAGTAATCACGGCAAAATGAACGATATTTTTAAAATAATTTATCGTCTGTTAATCATATAATAAGATAATTATTAAATTTACGCTCTTAAAAATTAAATACAACATTTGTCAAAATATAATTAGAATTTTGACAAAATAATTTCAACATAATAAAAATGCAAAAAAAAAAACAGAAAAAATAAAATTCACTCAGTACTCGAACTCGAAACCCTTCGTTTACCAGCGAGTTTTAGCTTACGACACCAGTGCTCTAACCAATAACGCCATCGTACGCCTTGCATGTGAATGTCTTACATTGGTATAACTTTTGTACTTTGTGAACCAAAAACCACAAAAAATACGTTATTTTCCGAAAACATAATCTGATCAAAAATTCCTGTTGTACTATTTCGGTTCACACCAATATACATTACTTAGAATTTTTTTAGATTTTTAGTTTAAACCATCTGGGCTACAGGGTGTGGGACAAAATTTTTTTTGCACAATTTTGGCAAAAATCGTATCAAAATAATTTATTTTTCAAAAATAAAAATTTGATCGTTAATCCACGTACTAAGGGCTTTCATTTGATACCCTACTCATAATTTAAAAAAAATATTTTTGTTTTCGATGAGCACATATTTGTTTATATTTTTAGGGGGGTATGTTTTTTAGATGTTTTAGTATTTTTCCTATGTGCGGGTCAAAGAGTTGTATAAGCATGCCAAATTTCAACTCTCTAGGTTTAGCTGTTTGGCTACAATTTTTACCGAACAGACAGACAGACAGACAGACAGACAGACAGACAGACAGACAGACGACAAAATGACGGTATAAGGGTTTTTTGGTCATACCTACAAAACCCTAAAAATGGTAAACGGTTGCTAAGAACAAGACAAACTGGAAAAATATCCTTGGAAAGGCCAAGACTCAAAAAGGATTGTCGAGCCAGAATTGATGTAGCTGCTAACCATTTTAATTTAAAATAATTTGTTATTAATATAGTTTTATGAAGTTAATTCGAGAATTTTTTATCAAACCTATATTTTCGTATACCCATATTTTGTGTTTCTATATCCAAGTATAGCAAGTTTGGCTCTGTTAAATGTATTCAAAACAAGTTAACAAAAACCTTTAAATAACAAAATAAGCGAATAAAAAACTGTAATAAATCGTCTGATATTAGAAAATATGGCCAGGAATGAAAAAATAGTTTTTTGTTGAAATACCGACACTGCCATTTCAAGGTTAAGGGGCAATGGTTTCTCCTAACCTTTGTGTTTTATGGTGTTTTATTTAATTTTTTAAGTTTTGAAATTATTTGTGCGTGTTACTGATATCTCACAAGCCTGACTTCAACATGTAATTATATTTATTTAATTTAAAATGTACCTAATTATTAAAAGAAAATTATGTTTTTATTATTACTAAATTATTACAAATAAATTCCTTTCAATTTTTTTCTGTTTTCGACTTTTATTTCCAGTTACACAGGAACTCAAAAACCATAATTTCTAATATACTAATGCCCGATTGCTAATGTCAGAGTTAAATTTCCTTAACCTGAGTTATATTTAATCTAGATTATTGTTTAACTTGAGTTAAAATTTCATTGCGTTGCTAAAGGCATTTCACACAAGAAGTTAAGTTAACTCAGATTAGTGTCAAAATTATGGTGAACGGACCTTAAATTGTTAGGTTATAAATATTTTGTGGTTATAAACATCATTTGACAGTTCGTCATAACCTGAAAAGTTACCAAATTACATAAGAAAAGATAGATAGATATAAAAGCACAGTATAAAAAAAAAACAGTAAGTATATAATTATATGTAGGTATAACTACTAATAAAGTAAATTGTTTTATGTAATATGAATGTTGATTTCTTTTAGTTGAAAATGAATAATTTAAATGAAGATATCACAAATGAGAAAAGATTTAGGTCGAAGAATTTTTCTGAGAGGGAGAAGGAAATATTGATAGATATTATAAAAAAATTTGCAAATGTAATAGAAAATAAAAATACAGATGCAGTAACGGTGAAAGAAAAAAATGAAGCGTGGGGAAAGATATCTGAAGAATTCGCTGGGTTAGTTGGAGAGAAGCGGACGCCACAGCAACTGTCCAACTATTATAAAAATTTAAAGAAAAAACTGCGTCAGAATGTTAGTCGCAACCGCCTCGAACAATTTAAAACAGGAGGTGGGTCTGCGGTTGCGACTAAAATTACTGACGCAGAAGGAAGGATGCTGGCTTTATTAAAGCCCCAACTTGAGCCACTTAAAAACCCTTTTGACAGCACTGCCATAATTTATGAAGGTATAGTAATAGTTGTACGTGTATAAGGTAAGATTTTAAATTAATTTACTGTTCATAGAATGCATGAACCCAGTAGAAATCCTGTGGAATCCTGAAGAAGCTCCTATCGACACCTTTCCATCTCCTTCTCCACCTAAGACCACGCAAGGTACTTGCGAAATAATAGAAATAGACGAAACAAATTTTGAAAATGTAACAGTTTCACCTTCAGTGACCCATAAATATAATAAAAAATGTCAGAAACTTAAAACTTTGAAAGCGAAGAAGAGAAAAATAGATGCAGAAAATATATCTTCAACAATTAAAAAAATAAAGGAAAACAGAGAAGATTACGACAAAGAAATACTTAAAATGAAGAGAGAAAAGCATGAAATAAATATGAAGATTTTGGATTTAGAATTAAAATCCAAAGAAACTCTTTTTGAAATTGAAAAGGAAATAAAAAATACTGAATTAAGAGTATTAAAAAATAAAGAAACTTTATCTTTAATAGAAATTAAGATTAAAAATAAAGAAATTTCGTAAATTTTTTGTATTTTTTTATGAAAAAAAATTATTTATTAAAATTTGTCTTCTAGTTACATTTGCATTATTGCGCATTGGAACATTATTTTCAATATTGTCTACATTAATATGAATTTCTTCTTCAAAATCATCTACATCTTTGAAATCTATTGCTAAATTATGCAGTACAGCTACTGCCACTATAATTATTGGTACATTCTCCAATTTATTTCTTATTCCCAGTGATAATACTGGAAAACGGCGTTTCCACACACCGAAGCACCTTTCCACAGCATTACGGGTAGAAATATGAGCTTGATTATACCTATTAAAAATATATTGATGTAAATAGATATTTAGAAGATCGATATTTATTATTTTTGTCATTCATTGTTATTATTAATTACCTAATTTCTGCTTCTGTTCTAGGATTTAAAAGTGGCGTTAGTAAAAATTCTGTACAAGTGTACCCTCCATCGCCTAACAAATAAAAATCTTGTACAAAAGTTTTCATTTCCAGGTTAGCCTTCAGTGAGCAACCATTAAAAATAGTTGTATCATGAGTAGAGCCTGGCCAATGTGCTACTATGTCACGAATCATTAGTCTATGGTCACATACTACTTGGACGTTTAATGAGAAAAATCCTTTTCTGTTTCTATACAGTTCTGCCAGATCACCTCCAGGGGATTGATTTTTTATGTGAGTGCAGTCGATTAATCCACAGACACCAGGAAATCCATGAGCATCGTAAAACTTAACTTTTATAGTGTTCAGTTGTTCCATACTTGGCATTTTAATAAAGTGAGGTGCTTGAGCTGCCAACACATAAGAAACTTTTCTTATAATACGACTTGCTGTAGAACAATGTATGTTAACGTTATCTCCTAACATTTTTTGAAACGTGCCAGTCGCATAAAAACGTAATGTTATCAAAAGTTGATTCATTGCGCTTATTGCAGTTTTGCGGTTTGTTATTGGTTCCAACTGACCATTAATTAATTCTAAAATTTGAATTACGGATTCTTTTGTAAATCTAAATCTAGTTTTAAATTCTTCATCATTATATTTTTCAAAAGGATTTTCTCGATTTCGAAAATGTCTTGGTCTTGGGATACATTGTTCTAATCGTTCTAATGCTTCAATAACTTCATCAAAAGAGGAGGATATGGAAGAGGACTGTGAGGAACTGCTCATGGTAAATATAGGATCTAAGCATAAAATAAATATGTATAAATATTAAAAATAATATATAAATATTAAAAATAATTGTTTTATTTACATAACCCAACTTTATTACATATGTTAAAGTTCATGATACATGATAAAATATCATGTATTTATTGGTACAAACCTGTATTATATTTTATAATTAAAAAATATATACTTTAATTAATAATAAGTAATAATTTAACAAATTCAATTGTGTTGAATAGTTGTTTTTCAGAAACGTCACTGTCAAAACTAGAGTTAAAATCGAGGGTTAAATATTAATCCACCCATATTGGAGAGTTAAATATTTTGTTTATTTTAATCCGAGTTAGAACTAACTCGCACATTAGCAACGCATTTTTTGTCATTTTTACTCGGGTTAGTGATAATCTGAGTTTAAAACATTTAACTCTGACGTTAGCAATCGGGCATAAGGGAGGCAATTCGAAGAAATAGTTGCTTGTCAAAGATGTGATTTTGTTCCACAATAATGCGACACACAACGCACGCTAAACCCTAGACCAGCTATATGTAGGAAATGCTGCGAACTTCATAGAAATATCACGAATATAATACCGGCGAATTACGGTAGGATACGTTGATTATATAATGGTGTAACTCAAGCTTTTTAAGGTGGTGCCTTAAAAAGCTTGAGTAACACCACTAGATTTGTTGTAATCAGAGTCCAATGGCAAATTCTAGATCGTACACTTTCAGGTCTGGCTCCTTCAGATTTTCACCTATTTGAGTCAATGACCAAGGTTCAAAAAGCAACGCTCAACACAAAATAAGAAAATCGTACAGCGTATTATGGAAGATAAAAATAAAGAAGGAATTTAGAGAAAACAATTCAGTCATGAACTCTAAGAATCATACATAACATATCCACTAGCAAGTTATACGTTAAGATCAAAACACTTTGCAGTTAGGGACTCCAAATACCAAGCCCTAGAAGAAGTCCTAGAATGATGACAGGATAAAGAACTAATGGCAAAAGGAAGAAACGCACAACAAAGTTACAATGTAGTGATACTCCCAAATCAAATCTAAGGGCACTTCAAATTCACAACTGGAGGAGAAAGGCACAGGACAGGTTCGTTTGGAAGAACTGTAAAGTCAAATAGAGAGATGGAGAGAGAGAAAGAGGATCAGTGAAGAAACACCTAGGAAGTTGATGGTATCCTGAAATGCGGCAGTGCAGAATGCCGTGTCGAAGTGGTTAAAAAAATCAATAGCCTTATTTCAACCAGAATGGAATATTTAATATTACACCACAATGGGACAAATTCGTAAAATTCAAGGAATAACTAAAAACTTGTCAGAATACTTTGTGGCAGTATTGTTTTTTCATTTATCGTATAATTCCTATTCATAGTCAATAAAAATGTGTAAAAATATGGAACCTTGTCTATTGATCAACCTTCGTACATTGCAGCAGTTGAGGACGTAGCAAGAAACGCTATCCCAGTAAACCTTTGCGCGACGCCTACTGTCAAGTAAAAGCTTCCTAACAAGAACTCAGAACCTTATATAAATTCGTAAGAAGCAAATAGGGGATATGCATACAATTTATATTTCCTTAAATCTACATTTTTTACTTGCCCGACCTTAATATATAAGAGGCAAGTATTGTAATCGCGAAAATTTTCGATGTCGAGATTTTGACGGATGACCACGTTTCATGGTCCAGGGAATCCAAAAAACCTATTTTCGAAGTGCCGTCCGTATGTGTGTGTGTGTGTGTGTGTGTGTGTGTGTGTGTGTCTGTCTGTCTGTGTGTATACACGATAACTCAAAAACGGTTTAACTTAAAGAGTTCGTTCTGGTACTAAAAAATTCTCCTATTAAATAGGAAGAACCCTATTGTTTTTTATGAAAATCGGTTGACTAGAAATGGGAGTTTACTCGTGTCGATTTTAATATTTTTGCGAATATTTAGCAACAGAAAAATATTTCGAAAAAATTTATTGAACAAAACTTACTATAAATGCAATAACTAATAACTTTTATTTGAGACGTTTTTTGATAAAACGAAAAATTTCGAATTTTTTTTGTAAAATTATTTAAAATTTTTCCAAGTCTCAATTTTTTCATACTTATATGTAACGTTTCCATGGTCATGATAATTAATTCGTAACTAGTAAAGCAAGCATTGGACAAAAATTTGTATAGAACATAATTTGATGTATTTTTGAAGATTTATCAGAATATTTAAATTTTTTTTTTTTTTTTTAGTTTATTTTTTTTTAAATATTTTTTTTATGGGAGGGCAAGTCTAGCGAAGGTTTCCTTTCGCCACTGGTTTGATATGTTAATGTTAGTTATGTCACCTAACAAAACAAAAATCACATTTTAATTAATATTACAGCCAAATTTTTTAATTAAAATATTGTAAATTTGAAATGTGCCGACCACAGCGCGAAGGTTGACGAGTAAATACGACTGAGCATGACGTCAAACCCCGGACAGCCCAGACTACAACATAATCTTTACGTGTGTATATTGTATTGTTTGACAGTTTTGTATTTGTTTTTAAACAATTTTTCACGCATTTATAATTAAAATGGCAGATAAAGATTTTGTTTGGGCTCAGAGTGATAATTTACCCAACATTGATGCTTTTATGCTCATGGAATATATGAAAAATAATGAATGCTACAGTGCTGAAGAAATACGTGGTGTCAAAACAGACTTGTAAGTAAAGCATTTATGTATTCTATAACTTTATGTAAACAATAAACGCTGGAACTCTGTAAAATGTAAATATTTATGTAATTTAGATGTCAGAATTTTACTACATTGTTTACATGAAGTTACTAAACGTTAGAGGCATAATTGAAATACTGCAATATAGGTTATATATCCTATAATATAATACGCCTGTTTGTATGTTCGTATGTTCGACCGGACGCCTGTTTGTATGTTCGTATGTTCGACCGGTCGTTTCTTCATTCCCCGATAGAGGCGCGCATATGTTAATTATTTATGTCAAAATTGTTTAAAATATATTGTTGATGCAATAATAGTGAATTTTCTACGAACACTTTTTATAATTATTATAAGATGCAATAATAGTGAATATTCTACGAACACTTTTTATAATAATTGATAGAATTGTAAGAAATTATTGTTTATGTATTGGAGAGTAGTGTGCTGTGATTTTTGTTTTGAGTGTTGACAATAAATTAGTAAAAATGACAATTGTGTTGTTCATTAAAAAATCACTTCACAATTATTAATTTAGTTGTGAAATACACGGATCGGTTTTTTTACGAAACAAAACACAGAAAAACGTTATCCTTCCGTGATATTTGACATTTTTGATTAAAATTATTATTAGCAGAAAAATAATTATTTTAAAAAATATTTGGTTTTGATGAAAGTAAGAAAAATGTGACTTTTTTTTCTTTATTATTATTTTTTCAATGCTTTATTATTTTTTTATTTTTACGATTTATAGGACAAGATGTACAATATCCCACTGCAAACTCTATACAGATGGCAGCACATATCGACTACACTAAATAATTCAAGAATTATCAGTGGCTCTAAAACAATGGTTTCTGTTTATTTATCACATTAAAATATCATTTACCTTTTAGTTTAGGTTAGATTCACCTTAAAAGCACTATCTTAGGTTATGGTTGATAACTGTTTATTATTTTTTTTTTTTATAAACCACCTAAAAATTGTTTTAAAAGTTCTGCACAGTTACACCTGTTTAGAATCTCTGTATATTGAACAAATGACGTGTGTGTGACACATGCGCAGTGTTCAGTGGGATATTGTAAATCTACCCCCTGATTTGAGATATAGTGTAAGTACACTTTTTTCCGTGTGCCCTTTTTGCCGTGTGTGTATTTTTTCATGTGTGCTTTTTTCCGTGTGCGTATTAATCCGTGTGCGTTTTTTCCGTGTGCGTATTTTTATATTATATAAGAAAATGGAAAATTAATTTTAATAAATATATTTTAAATTTAACGTCTCAAATCATTTTTAGTTTTAACATTATAAATATAATGCACTGAGTGAAAATGTATCGTTTTCCCATCTTAAAAAGTTAATGAATTAATAATTCGGATTAATGCTCATTATTTGTCCAGTTTTTAATAATGGGCGAAGAGTTGATTCAATTTGAATTGGATGAAGTTAGGCGTATGGCTAGAGAAAGAAGTCTGAGGTGTTAAAGTTCCACATTAAGGTAATGATTTGTTTGCCAACACAGTTGGCAACGGGTGCACTAGTTTTAATATAAAATTTTATTCGGTAAACATGTATAAATTGTTTTTATAGAATTAAACTTAATTTTAATTAAAATCACTCTAACTTTACACAATCTATAAAAGTTATATAAGCAAATAAGTTCACGACAGACTGTATAGGCTGTACGCTGTACACAGGGTAGGCTGTACGCAGTACACATATGACGTCACACGTGGTTTTCGCGCGCTACATACATCTACGCTTTTTTAAGCCTTCAAATTAAAAAAAAAATCAGTGTGGGGGGGCGGTCAGGCGACTTGGATTTGGGAGGTGAGGACCTTTTTTTTGCTCTTCACTTGGATTTGGTAGGTGCGAACCTATTTTTTTTTTTTGCTCTTCACTTGAATTTGGCAGGTGAGGACCTTTTTTTTGCTCCTCACTTGGATTTGGGAGGTGAGGACCTTTTTGTTTTTGCTCTTCTCTTGGATCTGGGAGGTAAAGACCTTCTTAATTTTTTTTTTTTTTATGAGGGCTGCAAAGAAATCTCGCCCGGGGCACCAGACTTGCTAAGGCCGGCTCTGCGCACACAGGTACACATTTTCAACACGGAGCTACTTACACAATATAAAATGGTACAAATTACTCTATCTAATTAAAAAATAAAATTAATAATGTCTTTTTTGCTTACATACTGAATTATTTGTTATACAGTACATTAAAATTTTATTAAAATATAATAAATATCGTGCGATATCGAGTGGGTATGCAGCGCATACCACGCATTAAGGTTCATTACAAAATAGACACAATACAATATACATATACAAAAAATAATAGTAAAAATAAAGCTACAATAATAATCCAAATGTAATTCTTTAAGTAAATAAACATGATTAAAAATGCTGTCATAAAAGATATGGAGTATATTGTGGTGACAGTAATGAAATTAGAGAAACTGACGTATACTAATAAAAAAGCTACTCACTTATAATACTATATTAGAAAAAGAAAATTAATTAGTCCATAATGTAAATTAAGAAAAGTAAATGGAATAATAAACCAGAAGAATATGAAAAGTTTTGAGTCCATGTATAGACCGGGAGCTCATGACATTTTTGGTCTCCGATTTCATACATCATGCCTTTTGGAGGAGAGAATATTTACCCTGTGACAACAAAAAAGGGATGGTACTAAACCCCTGCACGCTTTCCGGTCATAGGGAAAATTGCATTTCCACTTAAACACAAAATTTTTGTGCCTTTCTCTGATTTAATATTGCTTTCCTTTTTGTCAAAAGAAAGTTATAACAAATTTAAAGTCTTTTAAATATATGCATGCGATTCGAAGGGTCGCAAAGGGCTCAAACGGTTATGTGATCTTGTAATAAAAAAAATATGATTTTCCGCGTTGGCATACAGCATGCCTATAATTAAAAGACTTTAAATTTGTTATAACTTTCTTTTTACAAAAGGGCAAGCAATATTAAATCAGAGACGAACACAAAAATTTTGTGCAAGTGGAAATGCAATTTTCCCTATGACCGGAAAGCGTGCAGGGGTTTAGTACCATCCCTTTTTTGTTGTCACAGGGTAAATGTTCTCTCCTCCAAAAGCATGCTGTATGAAATCGGAGACCAAAAATGTCATGAGCTCCCGGTCTAGTAGTATTAAGTACACAGACATACAAAGTTTAAAATATATAAAATAATTAAAACATTAAATTATAAAAAAAATAAATAAATAAAATTAAAAAAATGAATAAACACTTTAAAAATTACTAGAAAAAAAAAATTAGAAACGATCTACATAAAAAGGAATTGTATTATCACAATTTAAACGTTTGAAATTATTGAATTAATTATGTCAACGGGTCGTGAGTGTCCACTTCTTAATAGTTTTTTTAAACGAATAATCTGAGAAAGTAAAAAGACTATTTTTAACTTTACATTCAATTTTGAATTCTGAACAAATAATGTATTTACTATAGATTGGGTAGAGTTTTCCGTTATTCCTAGGTGAAACATTATTAAACTAGCAGACCCCGTTGCCAACAGCGTTGGCAAGCTGATATCGAATAAAAATCAATATAAGCAGGAATTAATTATTAAAATTTGCATGATTCTGCGTATATTAACAAAACAAAAACGTTTCTTGATTATACCTAGGAAATCCTAAAAACCGCTTAATGCGTGTCGTTTAAAAATTAGTATCAGGCTGGATACGAGCCGCGGCCCATATGCTGGATATCAATGTTATAGCTGTTTCTGATTATACCTAAGAAATCCTAAAAAGCCGCTTAATGCGTGTCGTTTAAAAAATAGTATCGGGCTGGATACGGCCCACGGGCCATATACTGGACATCAATGGTATGTCTGTTTCTGATTATACCTAGGAAATCCTAAAAAGCCGCTCAATGCATGTCGTTTAAAGTTTAAAAATTAGTATCGGGCTGGACACGGCCCGCGGGCCATATGCTGGACATCAATGTTATAGCTGTTATTGATTATACCTACGAAATCCTAAAAAACCGTTTAATGCGTGTCATTTAAAAATTGGTATCGGACTGGATACGGCCCGCGGACCATATTCTGGACAACAGTGGTATAGCTGTTTCTGCTTATACTTAGGAAATCCTAAAAAACGCTCAATGCATGTCGTTTAAAGTTTAAAAATTAGTATCGGGCTGGATACGGCCCGCGGGCCACATGCTGGACATCAATGATATAGCTGTTTCTGATTATACCTAGGAAATCCAAGAAAACCGGTCAATGCATGTCGTTTAAAGTTTAAAAATTAGTATCGGGCTGGAGACGGCCCGCGGGTCATACGTTGCGTAACATCAATTCAAAACATGCCCTTGACACAACAAACTTCGCTCGAGTCACCGTATGTACTGCAATGCTCTGCTCTAGTGTCTGGTAAGCTATCTGTTTCGTCGTATACGTCGCCCCCTACTACTCACTTCGTTACCGCCCACACCCCGCAAAACCCATTCACACCAAGCAACTTAGCGTTACGATGACACACAGAAATTAGGGCTTTTATATATATAATAACAATTATTCAATTAAAACACTAGGTTGGTTTCACAAATATATTTATTTTACTCGATACGTATTTAGGCTATTACGCCACTGTCAAGAGTTAATAATAATATATAATAATTGTATTAATTATATTATTAATAATTATAAGAGTTATATTGTCTCAGTTATATTGTAACTTTTGACAATGGTGTTATAGCCGAAATACGTATCGAGTAAAATAAATATATTTGTAAAACCAACCTAGTATTTTAATTGAATAATTGTTAATGTATTTACTGTTTTGCTGTAATATAATTAGGGGAGCCAATTTTTTCAATTAATTATTTTTACATTCAACACCGTGTATATGTATTGGTTACGAATCTGCTTCTAGTAAAACTGTACAAAAACTAACCTATATGTAATATTTACCATCTGCTACGTTACATAATATATGTAGTTTCGTTCGAAATTGTGAAATTTTAACACTAAAATCATAACCGTTTTAGCACCAATAATTCTAATTAGTCAATTGAAAGTATAGAAATGAACAGTTATCTTAAAAATAAATTTATATTTAATAAATTTAAAAAAATGTTTACATCATTAGCAAATAAATTTTATTCGAAGCGATATAACTTGATTAATTTTGTCGACAATGACAATAATCTGGTTAACATATGCGGGTACTTTCCAGATATTGCTAATTAAACTATATAACAGTTAATTTTAATTTATTTATTAAAATAGGGTAAAAGGTATAACTCAACCAGGGACCCGTGGCGGATGGGATAAGGTTTGCGCAGAGAGAGAGAGAGAGAGAGAGAAAGCGAAAGAGAAAGACACGAAATGCGAAACTGAATGGGCCCCCATTACTACTTTTCTGTTAGTCCCACGCTCATCCAAATTTTGTACGCCACGGCTCGCTGATTGAAGTATACATCTGTTGGCTCTCCACCAGTAATTGGCACCTTTATATTTAATCATAGAAAACAAGCTTTTGGTAGTAAGACAAGAAGTGGCGCTAGCTTTGAAAAATAATATAATCATGTTTTAAGATTGGTTTTACACATATACTATGAATTCAAAAAGAAATTAATAAGGGTTGGCTATGGAAAAGATATGTCAACAGCAAGCTTAAGAATTAATTAACTGTCATCACTGGTGTTGTTGTCATAAGTTTATATTGTTATATAAAGCTTGCAGTAGACATTATTTTATTTTTCCATAGCCAACTCTTATGTAATTTCTCTTTGAACTCATGGTAATAGGCATTATTGAGGTCAGTGGCGTATACAGGATTCGTGTTTAAAGAGGGCACTTATGATGCTATCGGTAAAAACTCGCGGGGCGCATACGGCCCATTTTTTTACTCCTGAAGCGTCTATGAAAAAAAAAAAAACTTTTGCTTATTTAGGACAAAAATATATACTCTTTTCTCTCTTTTCAGTTTAAAAAATAATTTCAAGGAGCCCTTCGGGGCTTTTGAAGTACAGTTACAGCTTATCATTTTATATGAAAAATATTGGTATTAATATTTATATCAAAAACAAAAAGATGTGATAAATTCATTATTTGTTGATAAGAAAAGTGTTAATCCCTGTGTCAAAAACATTCATTTGATATCCCTCAAAATTTTACAAACAATCGAAGTAAAAATTCAAAAAATTCTAAATACATATTTGTTTATTTTTCGCGGGGTACATTTTTGAAGTCTCAGCATTTCTCGTACGTGTGTTCAAATCTCTAAATCCAGCCGCTTAATCAAAATTTCTATCTAATGGACAGGCACAGGTTCCGTCACATGACTCTGTCCGTAAGGATTTCTTGATTATACTTACGAAAACCTAAAAATAACATGGAAATATGCATTTTTTACTAATTTCAATACTAATCATAATAAAATATAGCTTATACAGGGTGAGTGGGGAGGAATGGGCCAAACTTCTGGAATGTATTGTACATGTAAAAATAAGTAAAAAAACACTCTAATGATGTTGTGCGAAAAGAAAGAAAAAGAAAAAAAAGGAAAATAAAAAAATTAAAGAAAGGCATGAAACAATCAGGAGAGCAATGGGCACTCTTCGTAGGCGAAGTAGACTATGTTTACAAGTTAACGGTGATATTTTTGAAAACTTGTTAGCTCACCGAAATTAAATCGATGTTCGATAGAGAGTGTTTTAATTATGGTATGTTATAACTTGAGAATAAAAGACAATCGCATAACAACATTTGAGATTTTTTTTTACTTATTTTTACATGTACAATACATTCCGAAAATTTGGCCCATTCCTCCCCACTCACTCTGTATATTGTAAAATGCATATTTTGCTGTACGATTATTTTAGGTATGAAACATAAATAAAATAAGTGTTGTCAAATTGAGCAGATATTTTAAGATATTTATAAAAGAGCATGCTATATTTATTTGTGTTTATATCAGTACTGGATAATATAAATTTAAACAGTTATGTACGGTATTAATCAAGAAAGTTTGGATAGTAGTACCAAATTAAAAGACTTTTCTCCATTAATTAATGTACTTGTATTCCTTCATAAATTGGAAAAAGGGTTATTACCTGGCTATCTAAGAAACGATATTGTTCATAGTAAAAATGTACATAATTATGATACACCTGCTAATATAAGTAAACATAATTATGATACACGAATTAACGTAAGTTGACGTATAACGAAAAAAACTAAGGCAGATACTGTGAACAATGTCTTTGATCAAGGTGTTATACCGTATAACAGTTTACCCGATACAATTCAAAGTACCTCTTTACCTGTATTTAAAACGGTTCGGTGACTATTGGTCCCCCGACATTTGATCTCTCGACAATTGGTCCCTGTCAATTGATCCCCGGGACAAATGATCCCTCTGCGAGTTGAGCCCCCAGACAATTAATCCCCACAATATCCAAAAGTATTTATATTCATATTTACATATATTGTGAAGGTGATAAATAAATTGGGCCATGTTCATAATGTTTTACTAAATCTTAGTAGCACTACTAAGACAAGTATACTAAGCGTTACTAAAAATGTGTGTTCATAATACAGAATTATTGTTAGTAGTGCTTAGTAGTGCTTAGTAAATTGTAATTTAGTAGTACAGATTTAGAAGTGCGGAGAGGCTGTATTAAATACATTAAAATAGCAATTGTGTTCATAAAACTGATTGACTTTAATCATGTATATGAGAGATTTGCGTGATGTTCGTGAAATTCGTGAATTACGGGCACAATTGCCAAGAAAATTTTATAGTAAAAGAAAAAATGTATTGGAAATATTAAGTGAAGAAGATTTCAAAAAAAATTATAGATTTTCAAAAGACAGAGTTCGAACATTAATTGAAATCTTACATGACGATATAAAACCGGTATCTTCAAAAGGTGGAAGTATTTCTACTGAACTCCAAATATGTATTGCTTTACGTTATTTTGCGAAAGGTTCATATCAACAAGATATAGGTAAGTAGTTAATAACATGAATAATTAGTTACCATTATGTTTTTATTCAGAATTCTTTTAACATAACAATGCTTATTGTAACTGATTTACATGGAATCGGCAGACCAACTGTCTCGTGAATTATAAAATGTGTTAGTTTTGCCTTAGCCAGAAAACGACCACAATTTATATTATTTCCTGCAGAACTAGAAACTGTAAAACGAAAATTTTATAACATTGCACAAATGCCTAATATAGTTGGTGCTATTGATGGGACGCACATAAAAATCAAAACCCCAGGTGGACCTTATCGTGATGCATATGTATGTCGTAAAGGTTTCCATTCATTAAATGTACAGGTAAATTTATTTCCAAAATGTATGACAATAAGATAATTTATTATATTTTTTCACAGGTTATTTGTGATGCAAATTGTAAGATAACCGATAATACAAGCTAGTAACACGCCTTCCATCTCTTTTAACATGTTGAACAGTGCATATGTCTATCTCTTTCTAATGCCAACAGCAACGTTGTCAAATTTACATCGATATTAGTTAAAATATCTTAGTATTGTGATTATGAACACTACTAACGATAATATCCTACTTGCTTATTTTAACAAGTAACGCTTAATCGCAATATTTAGTAAAAGATTATGAACATGGCCCATTATATTTAAATAGGGTGGGTGCAAATTTATACAAAAATTACTTTCGTATGAAATTACATATAATTCCACATAATTAAGAAGCGTTTTCATAAATTTAATTCGTTAGGAAAACTAGAAATTTGAAATACTTACTACATTGTAGGTACTTGTGGTAATTAGCGTGTTGATATAGTTATACATGACATTGTTGCGTCCTATTGTCATTGATATACAGCATCCCAATATTGTGTGAATATAAAGCTTGTATGAATTTGTAATATTTTTTGGAAAATAAAGCACAATAAGAGTGGTTTTAAATTTTATTGAAATAATATTAGAGAGATATTGCAAAGTGAAAAAAAGCTGACTTTATTAAAAGAAACCTGTAATAAAGTATCCTGTATTAAAATTTTTCATGATGTTTTAAAGAGTGTTATTGCAACGGTGCTCTTGCTTCATACTTTATTTTGACAAATATGCCAAATTGATAGATCGAAATCGTAATGAATATAGAAGTTAACTGCAACTCTTATATGAGTTAACTGCAACAGACTATTTTTTTCCCATACGGCATACTCGCATACGGCACAACCATTCGCAAAAGGGTTTCGTGACACAATTTCTCTGAGAAGAATAACATCGTCCTCGTATTTAAATCGTAAACGTTTTTTATCTTTAGCTTGCATCATTACTCGTAAGAAAAGTCACCAATTTTTTGTTCGAATTTACTCCGTTGTTAATTTTGAGGTTACATTGACAGAAGACCTGTCAAAATTAAGGTGCTTTAAATAAAAAATGCTTTGCCGTTATTTAAATTAAATATAGGTTGCCTGTATTTTAATAAAAGAAAGAAATTAAGGATATATCAACTGCGCATGCGCACATGCAAATAAAGGAAAACTTTATTAAAAGATCAGTAGAACAGAGGTTGCAATAATTCTCTATTGTTTTCATGTGCAATTTGAATTTTCTTTAATATGAGTTTTCGTTTAAATAATAATTTCTCCTTCACGATGTATGTAAATATGAATATAAATACTTTTAGATATTGTGGGGATTAATTGTCTGGGGGATCAACTGGCAGAGGGATCAACTGTCCTGGGGATCAATTGACGGGGACCAATTGTCGAGGGATCAAATGTCGGGAGACCAATAGTCGGTGTACCATCTGAAACTACTCTTACGGAACAGATCAGGACCAATCTCTGATCACTGATCTGTACAATTACAATTTAGTTTTTTAATTCAGTATTTAGTTTTCGGTTTATGTTAATTTAATTAATTTGTTTAATTTGTATTACTTATATTTTAGGTGCTATGTATAGTATGTATTATGCACCATATAAAATTGTATTAATTCTTTGCAATAGTGAATTTATTATAAATTAATGTATTTATTAATGAGCCGCAGGCTCTATTAAATAAACTATTATTTGGGGTTTGTCAGTTCTTGAAAAGCGTCCACTAATCGCAAATATCAGCAACCATTTAAGCCACGTTATACTAGTGGAGCTAAATACATACGACTGCATCCAAAACCCTAGCGATATGCAGACGCGGATATTAAATCAGATCCAGTACCCGCACAATGCGGAGTGACCCCGAGGTGCACTGCTTTCTGCATCCTGCAGATCAAAGAGGTGGCAGAAGATCTGCAGGCGGGAATGGACTCGATTTCCCTTCGATAGGAGGCTTTCATACCACTCATATAAATAAACTATTTTTATTATTGTTATTATTATTTGCCTCAAAAACCAAATCTGGTTGGTTGTTGACCTTGCTTAGAAACTTCACTGGTATTCATCCAGAATTTTATCAGCCAAGTTGAATACAGTATACTATTGCAAAATTACATAGACTGATAAACTAAATACATGAGTTAAAATGTTAGACATATTGTTTCTGCGATTTGTTGTCTTAGCTCTTGTAATTGTTAGTTATCTTGTCACTTTCTACTTCACATGTTTTACATATTGTATTCTTAACATATTAGACTACTTTAAGAATTACACCTTTACTGAAACTGATAATATTTACGTAATTTTTATAAGAAGTAACAGCAAATATTTTTAAAATAGCAATTTCTGTATAATTTTGCAAATTTTATTGGTTATATTTGATATCTTCCTATTAGAATAATATAAGTGATTCCGTAACTGAAACGTAATTTTATTCGTGGTTGGCACTAAAATCTACTTCGAATAAAACAAATATTTACACCCATTGAACAGATAACACATTACAAATTCTGTGAACCCTCAGTTTCGATCAATTCTGTTCTCAACCAACTTCTTAATGTTAATATATATATATATATATATATATATATATATATATCATCACCTACTTAATATGTTGTGACGTCTAGGTGTCTAAGAGTAATATCACAAACGACCAGACAATCTCGAGCCGTCCTGTTCCATACTGCCATGTCTACTCTGAATGTGTTTGGCATGGTTTTTCATTTCCGTATATTTTTTTATAAGAATATACTTTTGTAAAATATTGACTCTAGAAGTACTCTAGGTAAGAAGCTGTCTAGTTAAGAACACTTATTTTCTATAACTTTTTATAATTATTTGCTCAATTTTTGAGTATTGTTTGAATTTTCTTAATATCTCTGTAATAAATTTAGTTTCACAAAATGGCGCCTCGCGCCATTTTTATAATTTTCAATTAATAGGTTTAAATTATTTTCAATTTGACTATTCATACAAATTTATCAATTTTCAATTTTACTTATTTTTGTTTTGTTAAAATAATACTTTCCTTTTTTATTATTTTTTGTATTTTACAATTGTAATTTTTATTTATAGACTGAGGATGACTCGATTTACCAGTCGAAACGTCTCTTGATATTTTATAAATAAAACTTCTGACGAGTATTCAAGAATTTTTATTTCCTCCTACATTTTTCATCAAGAACAACAATCTAACTATATATATATATATATATTTTTTTTTTTTTTTTTGAAGTTAATTAAGTCTCGTTTGTTGATTATAAACTCGGTTATAAAATATGTTTTTACTCGGCTGCCGAAAGTAACAAGAATTTTTAAGACTTCAAAGATAAAACTGTGTTGCATGTTGTATATTGTGAATCTGGGCAAATCCATGGGCTTGAAGGTGAGTGATGATGATGTAGAGAACCACAAGAATGTGCTCACCACAGCAGCTGAGGAAATGTCAATAGAGAATGACAATATTTTGTGGAGAAATATCACCCTAACAAAGAAGTAGCAAACATATTCAATAACAAAGTAAGTTAGTTAAAATTTTTGGCGCACAGCAACGATAGATATTTTCGCCTAACGCAGCCCATTTTTCACTAGATTATAATTAACTTAAAGCATATATAATACAGTAAATATCTAAATAGTTTTCTATCTACGTAAAAATAACATAAACCTTGTAGGGACAAACACAAATAAATAGGATAAAAGTCTGTTCTAGAAATTGAACATATGCAGTGTGATAGTAAGGGGCTGTAAAGGGGCCAATTATCATCGGATATTACAGAAAATAATAAAACACATTAAAATAAGATGCAATAATTCGCAACTAAAACAATAAGTTCGATTCTTTCCAGAAAAGTATCAGCCTGTCAATGAGTATCCTGTTGTCACCTAGAGCAACTGATATATTATAGTACAGGTCTTACCTCTCCGTGATATCCTCGAACTGCATACACTGAGTTAAAATGTGTAACACAGACAAATCAGTGTTACACATCTCACAATAAAAGGTTTTTCACCATGAAGGAGGTATCCACGGGTGCAACAACAGTGACCTATACGAAAACGTGTGATGGCAGTTTCCTCCATGCGGTTAATCCTGCAGGAAAAACCCCACGGTTTATAGTACCCCTTAATCTGCTTCAAATTTGTATTTTGTATATTGTTCCATATTGCCATTTGGCGGACAGCAAATATTTCAGCTGACTTCTTGAGTCGTTTAGAAATATGATAATCACGTCAATCATAGGTCCGTGGAAAGCGGATGCGGCAGCGTCCAGGATAAATATGCACACAAAATTAAACTTGCCATCTCGGCATTAAAATCAAGATCGCTTAAAATGTCGAAAGCCCTCAGACCAAATGTTCAGTGACAATGTCATGGTTCACTTTCAGCAAGTGATAAAAACGCAGAAAAACAAACCACATTGGACATGTACTTAGTGAGGCAGAAGAAAGAACCTCAGAAGGGGGAGTCTTCTAAACAATAACAACATTCTATCCCTCTTCTCCTCCTACAGTTTTTCATTAGCTCTCCACAGTACAGGTAAAGTTTTAAATTGATTTTTAAATCAAGTGTCTGGAACGGCTTAAACCAATATACTATAACATGTTCAGCTTCTGCAAAAAAAAAAAAAAAACGTAGAATTTTCCAGAAGGTAAAATTTGTTTACACTTAAAATATAACACTTATATTTTTAAAGTATTCGGAATACTAACAACACTTTTCGCCCGGAGGCACAAACTGTCAATCTATTTGCCTGAACAAGAACTGAAAACCAACTGACTACATAAAAACATCTCGTTACCAAGTAACCTCGGTTCGATTGTTACAATGTGCCATGTTTTACTAGAGACATCTAGATTGTTCCATGAATTGAAAACCAACTGACTTTATAAAAACATCTCGTTACCAAGTAAACTCGGTTCGATTGTTACAATGTTTTTCCAGAGACGTCTAGATTGTTCCATGGTTTCCGTGGGTATTACTTACTAAAACCTTCCAGATTATTCCACGAATTGCCACTATAGACATCCCATGAAAGAAATCCTAACATTTTCGTCACAATATATTATTTCTTAACGAAAAAATAGTTTCAGTTCTCCAATATCCTTCCGGAACGGATTAAGTTCAAGAAACAAGTCTACTGTACCTGCTCGGGGAATGATATCAATATCGGTCAAAATAACCAAACTATTGAATTATGGTGACAAACGTGTTTAGGATAGCCAGCGTTAGGAAAACTTGAACACATCATTAAAACAGTTCATTTGGCTTCAAAAGACATTTTTGTTCAATTTGTGCTACAATGTATGAATTTGACTGGTAGACGATTATGATGCTGGCATATTAGACCTTTAATTCTGGAGACAGCGATTATGCGTCAGAGCAGACAAATGAGGTCTAAGGTCAGCAAAGTTTAATAGCAAAATTGTTTATTCATCCGTTGATTTCATAATATTACTTAATTCTTTTCGACATTTTTAATCATTACAATATTTGTCATATTGACACGAGGTAGTCTTACAGTTCCTAAAATTACTACCTGCCATTATAGTTTAGAAATTTCGGGCTTGAGCAAATTTGTAATAGTTAATTAGTAATAGAAGACAAAATAGTAAAGCGACAGAGAAAAGCTTAATAAAAATAAACAAAATAAGCTATAACGGAAGAGATGTAAAGTGGGAAGAGGTAAGAAAATATACAAAGAATAGAACACGCTTGAAAGAAATATGGAGAATAACGCCAGAAAATAAATTAGTCAACTACAGCCCTACATCACAATGTACATAGAAAAGCTTAAGAGTAAGAAATTAGAGTAGGCGCAATATTAGATAATACCCCCTAGTCGTAAACGAGATCCCGCTCGTGAATACTACTCGACGTGAAAAAAATGTCTTGTATTGTCTGAGTGATGGAAGAAATCTCGCACGACAAATGGAGATTTTAAACACCCTTATATCAAATGAACTGGGTCTAACCCAAGACGTGTTCTTCGCATAGATCACGAAGGATATCTTCTAATATCTCGCCGCCTCTAAGCACTACACGGCGAGTTTTGCTTCCTTTTTTCCCCTTGAATTGCCACAATACCCGTTTGTTTATTTATTTCAAGTCGTAACATAGTCGTAACAAGTCGTAACCAGCCTAAAAATTTTACTATAAATTTATTTTACAGATGATACAGTAAAATATACTTTTATACAAAAAATTAAAATACAGTGAGCCCTCGATTTACGATGGTTCTATATACGCCGATTAACATTAATGCCGGCCACCAATTCGCAACAAAGCAGATGCGCGCCATTTAGGGAAACCAATTGTTTTGTCCAATGATCTTTATTCTATTATCCCTAACTCAAGTTAAAATCATTTGTTTTTGTATGGTGTAACATTTAAAAACAAATGATTTTAACTTGAGTTAGAGAAAAATCTTACGTTAGCAACCCGACATTAAAGAAAGATAAAGATAATATTACCACTGGAAATTTTTTCGAAAAGGGCAATAAGATCCGCAACCAAATACTTCAACAAGGAATTAATACTTTGTCGCTTTCTTGTTGCAATAAATTTAATTTTATTGTTCTTACAACTTAAGTATAATTATTTAATACACTAGGTCATTACCCGTCAACAATGACGGATTTATAATATAAAAATTTCAATTGTTTGTATATGTATTTGGTTTTATTTTTTAACGTATATTAATTTCGTCGCAGGTCAGCGAATCACGGGACAGGATATCACCAGTTAGCCAATCACGGGAGAGGGTGTCACCTGTCAGCCAATCAAGAGACAGGGTGCCCCAGTTACCCAATCACGAGAACCTTCGGAAAAATTGACGTCATACTGTTACCGACACTACATACAGAAACTTGCTAATTATATAGTTAGATTATTTATTCATGAACTTTCTAAGATGGGAAAACGATTCATTGTCACTCAGTATATTACATTTATATTGTTAAAACTATAAATAATTTGAGACGTTTATTTATGCCTACGAAACCCTAGACATTTGTGTATGTAATTATATTCGTAGATTCTTGGAAAATAAATCTGCAAAATATCGTTCATATCGGTCAAAGAATATAAGAATGTCTAAAGTTTCTTTTTTATGCCTACGAAATCCTAGATATTTCTATATATAATTATATTTGTAGATTCTTGCAGAATAAATCTGCAAAATATTGTTCATATCGGTTAAAGGATATAGGAGTGTCTAGAGTTTCTTGTTTATGCCTACGAACTCTAGACATTTCTGTAAATAATTATAGATTCTTCTATAGATAATTGTAGATTCTTAGGAAATAAATCTGCAAAATATTGTTCATATCAGTCAAATAATGTAGGAGTGTCTAGAGTTTCTTCTTTATGCCTACGAAATCCTAGACATTTCTATACGTTATTTTATCCGCAGATTTTTATGAAATAAATCTGTAAAATATTTTTCATATCTATCATAGGATATAGGAGTATCTAGAGTTTCTTGTTTATGCTTACGAAACTCTAGACATTTCTATATGTTATTTTATCCGTAGATTCTTAGAAAATAAATCAGCAAAATATTGTTCATATCAGTCAAAGAATGTAGGAGTGTCTAGAGTTTCTTGTTTATTCCTACGAAATCCTAGAAATTTTTATTCGTTATTTTATCCGCAGATTTTTATGAAATAAATCTGCAAAATATTTTTCATATCGATCAAAGCATATAGGAGTGTCTAGAGTTTCTTGTTTATGCTTACGAAACCCTAGACATTTCTATATGTTATTTTATCCGCAGATTCTTAGAAAATAAATCTGCAAAATATTTTTCTTATCGATTATAGGATATAGGAGTGTCTAGAGTTTCTTGTTTATGCCTACGAAACTCTAGACATTTCTATATGTTATTTTATTCGCAGCTTCTTAGAGAATAAATTTGTAAAATATTATTCATATTCAAATCATATAGGAGTATCTATAATTTCTTGTTTATGCCTACGAAATCCTACATATTTCTATATGTAATTATATTCGTAAATTCTTAAAGAATAAATCTGCAAAATACCTGTCAATTAAGAAACCTCAAGAGTCCCCAGTTAGCCAATCACGAGAACCTTAGGAAAAATGACGGCACAGTGTTACGAAGATCACTAACACACGGTAGCTAATTATATATGTACGATTATATTAGATATGGGTATTTATTGACGGTGTGGAACCTAACTCAGTAATCAGGATTATAATTGGATTCATTTTACGCCGGTTCATTTGGGAATGGAAATACGGTGTAAACCTAGATATACACCACCACTTATAAAAATGCATCAATATACACTAATATTCATTAAAATACATTAATAGTTATTTATGCAACAAGTGCAATCCCCTGAGTGAAAAATCCGCTTTGTGCATGAGTTTCTCTCATATATGAAGCTATGGAAGCAGTGAAACATATTGTATGCGAAAGGAGTTCCTGCAAAATTAATTTGCATAATCAGAGAACTCTACAAAGGCTCAAACTACAGTGTGGTGCACAAGGATAGTGTGAGCGAAGCCATCCCAATTATAAATGGTGTCAAGCAATGTTGCGTACTTTCCCACTTCTTTTTAATTTAGTTTTGACTAAGGGATTGGAAGATCTAAATTACGCTGATGACATCTACTTACTTACTTAGTCACAACCTCAATGATATGAGATTAAAACTACGTTGCTTGGAACTTGAAGCTAAAGATGTTGGTATAAAGATCAATGAAGGTAAAACCAAGGAACTAAAAATTATGTCTCAAAGCGTGGAACTCCTCTTTTTAGAGGACAGATCAATCGATCGTGTTAGCCAGTTTATGCATCTCGAAAGCTACGTGAATGAAAGGGGAGACACTGCTAGTAGAGACGTCCAGGAACAATTTCAAAAAGCCAGAACTACGTTTGGCATCTAGACTCTAGAATATACGCAAATAAGATCAAACTGTATATATTCAATACCAATGTGAAATCTATCCTGTACTACAGCTGCGCTGCGAGACATGGAAAGTCACCAAAAAAATTACAACTTCAGGTAATACGTTAACCGTTGTTTACTCAGAATATTGCGTATCTAATAGCCAGAGCGGATCTGTAATGAAAACCTGTGGGAACGTGCAGAGAATCAACGGGTCGAATTAGAGATAAGGTTAGTTAGTTAAAATTTTTGGCTCACAGTAACAAAGGCTATTTGCGCCTAATGCAGCCTATCTAAATGACTACACTACATATTAAAAACAATAAATTAAACAATAGATAAATAAATTAAAATCAATAAAAAATACGCATACTCAATAAAAGAAATCGTGCACAGACAAACACAAATAAATAAGTTAAAAATTCTGTTCTCTTTGACTCTTTGCGTCATTTAAAACTTTTGGTGCCCAGCAACGATGACTATTTGCGCCTGACGCAGCCCATCTAAAAGACGACACTATATATTAAAAACAATAAATAAATAAACAAAATCCCAAAATTGAAAATAAACAAAATAAATAAACAAAATTGAACAGACGCAGGGTGATGGTAAGAGGCTGTAAAGGGGCCAATTACCATAGAGTATCACAGTCCATAGAATTAGAACAGTCCAGAGAATTAGAGAAAAGGTGGAGAAAGTGGGATTGGCTGGGTTACACTCTACGTAGACCTCTAGGTCCTGTTGTAAGAAAGGCCCTCGACTGGAATACTCAGGGCAGTCGGTTGCCCAAGTGCTATCTGGAAACAATTCTGGCAGAGACTTAAAAAATGAACAAGTCCTGGGTAGAAGTAACATATTTGACAAAGAACAGGGTCCGATGTAAGTATTTTGTGGAAACTCTATGTTCCACATAGAAATTGTGAAATATAGATGCATGAACTTCCTACAATATTTTTTTACGGCTTCCTGCAATTGATTCATACATATATTTTTTGAGAGGTGCTTCTAATTAAAAAAAAAAATAGTTTAAAACTAATATTTAAGATTTTTGAAGTTAAGATCAAGAATTGATTTTAATTGTTTTCAATGCACTCTCTGATTCTTTTTCGGACTGCACGGACACACCTGTAGTCCTTGGAGATGGTCCTATCGCCCCCATAAGCTCATACAAGTCCGTTGAGATCGTAGTGTAGCCCCCATTAGGCGATGTATTATTCTTATGGAAAGTGTGACAAAATGAAGTGCTCATGAGATTTTTGAACAGTCACCATAATCACGCATTTTATGCACAAAAATAAGTGAAATATAGTACAGTTTTGTAACAGTCGTAGAAAAAATGAGTTTTGACCACTCAGTACAAGTGCTGTTTTAATATGTAACATATAAATTAGTACATTCCAGTCAGATGACAGTAAAACTGAATTAAACTTGCAATTCCTCATTTTGCAGCCAAGTATGTGAACAGTAAACGTGCGTAGCTTATTAATGTGCTAATAAAAATGTATAGAATGTTTATCGTATCCTGGAATCTTTATCAACTGATTAAAAGATGATCAGAACTTCATTAATTCAATTTTTATAAAATAGATCAAGGGTGAGGATACGGAAGTGTTTATACCAAAATGGAAGGCATTTTGAACACTTGTAATTAAAAATATTTAACCCTCAAGTACCGTCCAATTTTTTAAAAAATGTTTAAGTTAAAATTGTTTGTTTTTAAAAGCTCTATCCAACCCGACATACATATCGTCGGCTGAAAATAATAAGGTTGTATGTGACATTTTTTGTCAAATGCACTTTTCAATACTATAGAGTTGTATGTCACGTAACCTACTTGTTCCAATAATTTCCATAAGATAGCATTACCGGTGTCGGAGAAAAAAGCAGAAAACCATAGTTGTATGTCTTAAAAAATAAAAAACTTACAAAATATAGTTGTATGTTAAAACATACACCCTTGTATTTTAATTGTTTTTTAATTCATAATTTATGGTTGTATGTTTGACATACAACATCTTTTATGTTAAATATAAAACATCTTTTTCGGGCACCTGGGTTACAAAAAATGTTAAAAAGAATAAAACAAGGTCTTGAAGACTTGTTAAATATATTTAGAGACATTAAGGTTTCTACAAATAAAAATCCGTTACCAGAAAACAAGGTAATCGCTTTAAAATCTATGCTGGATTGGATGCCTACTATGGATAAATCTTATTATGAAACAATATTGCCAAGAAAGTAAATCTCAAGAAAATAATAAAAATACAATTTATTTCGTTTAATTTTTTTTATTTCGAATGTTTCAGTTTCAGTTCAAATTATCTTAATTTATCTTAATTTTTTGTAAGATTAATGTTTAATTTGTTATTATTTTGCAAGCATATTGTTTAATTTGTGTTATTTAATCAAATAAAAATTTAATACGTGACTAACATTTCTTTTACCTTTTCTGGTACCTTTTTAACAATTTTCAGAAACCTAAAAACTGAAGCTTTACCGATAAACTGAATTTCCCCCCGATATTACTTTGAACTACAAAGCTGTATGTAACGTTAAGGTACTAAGTTTCATGTTTTTCTTAATCACAAAGTTGTATGTTCATTTTTCAAATTGTTAAAATGGTATTATTCAAAATTTTTTTTCATTCAAAATAATGCGTTAATGACAATAACATATCAATATATAGTTATTAAAAAAATTTCTTCCTTGTATTGTAACCCTATATTGGTTTTTTCCATGTCAAAATTTTTTAAGTTGTTTTCTCATATGTAATACACTTCGACATACAACCTTATTATTTTCAGCCGACGATATGTTACCATTTCAAAAATCAAAGTTGTCCTGTACTTCCCGTGCGTTCTGGATAATCTCAATACGGTCATTCGATTATTTGGTGTCAATTCGACTTTGGTATCAATTTTTTCCCAACTTGCACAAAAAAAGGCATGAACTAGTGATCTGATACACTCTGTAGGTATATATCATATTAATATACAATTTCTTCATCTCACTTATTATTATTTTTTTCATATACGTTTAATTGTCCTAATCAGGGATGTTAAACCTTATGGAAGTTGTTAATTAGTTAATTTGGTACACGTCACGTAAGATATTAGACAAGTCTTATACACCCTTAAATTCAAAAACAACACCTACCTACCCTGTACCTTATACCCTATATACCTATATTGTGCATTAATTATAATATTATTACAAATTACTTTTGCGGTTTGCAAAACTTGTTTCTTAATTCGACTCCCTGAGATAAATTTATAACCTAGGAAACGTTTAAAAGCAAATTTTATTACAATACAATTGCAATGAAGTGAATGGAACGAGACAGTTGATGAAAAATTTCTTCGGTAAATATTTTAATAAATTTAAAAACATTATTTTAATGAGAAAAATCACTCATTTTGATTTGTTATTAATTTCATGCACTATTTGTGGTAACTAATTGGAGACAGTGCTCCAGATATCAATTGTTGTCCTTAATTTTGATTTAAATGTTACATTCTTGATTTGATAAATTTTCCGTTTTCTCACTATGTGCTTTAAATCCCATTTAGGCCTCCAGATTAAGGCAAATCTGGTTTTTAAATATTTTTATAATTTTTGTTTTTTTCAAATACACAGTAACGTTCAGATATATCCGATTTACCAGTTAAACTGTGTAGGGAACCCAAAAAATGTGATATATATTTATTTATTGCCAGAACAAGAATCTCTATTATTATTTTCAATAATTTTTGACATACAATAACAAACAAACAAAATCACAATTACATGGCATATAGTCAGAGAATAAGATAGATTATGTGCATTAATAGGATACTTGTATTATTTTATATTCTTATATCATTATTTACTTATATATTATATTTTTTATATTTGTATTATTATATTATATATACAATTGGTTAATAGCCAATGTAGTTAAGACAAATAATTCCAAATTAAAAAAAAACGTGGCTTGCGTAGTGAACAAAAAAAAACACAATATATAATGAAAATGAATAAGATAGCTATGGCCTGAGTACTACTTGCTAAGTGAAGGTATGCCATGAAGTAGCGTTGTCCAAACAACTAGTGTAAATTAAGCAGAAACAGACGCGCGGACAATGGGGGTTTTCGGGTCGGACCAAGGCCGGATCATGCAATAGATAAATGAGACAAATGTCTAGAGCCCAGTTTTTTGAGGGGCCCGGTAAAACCGTCCACTTTCAAAAAAAAATGTTAAAAACATAAAAGTTTCCTTTTATTTCACAAAATGCGGAAAATAATAAACATTTTACAGAAAAAAATGATGTACTACTAGATGGTCTTGTAGAGCTGATGCAGTTAAGGCAATTCGCTCCGGGTTCAACCAAATAAAAAATTCAACAAAAAAATGCTCTACTTGATATATCTCTAGATCAGGACTGGGCAAATGGTGGCCCGCGGGCCGGATCCAGCCCGACCTGAATTTCTATCCGGCCCGCGAAGCATTTTATAAATTATTGTGTCCTGCAAAAATATTACTGTCTGTCCAATATTTTTTCAAATTTTCATTCTTTCCAATTTTCTTTTCAATTTTTTTCTTTAAATTGCATAATAAATACACGCTTTGGTTCATCTGTAATGTGGTCCGACAGCCAAAAGATTTGCCCACCCCTGCTCTAAATGAATCTCAGAAATGTTCTGTAAAAGTGGAATCATGAGAAATAGCAAACAAAATTAATAATCTAGAATTTATTTTATTAACAGTTATTCGGGATAAAATTCTTTCCACAATAAATGCAAGCAGCAAATCCTTACAAGATCCTACTATACCAATCTCGTTTGTGGCAAATATTTTTGACAATTTATTTAATTGCGTTAATAGTTTAAGAAGTTTATTTCCCGAAATAGAAGCGGAGGCATTAAACGCGTCAGAAGAAAAACATAATTCCGATTCAAAAAAAAAGGTCCTATATTTAACTTTGCCTGCATCAAATGCATCTGGTGAAAGGTCGTTTTCAGTATTAAAACTTGTAAAAAATTATTTACCAAACTCATTTAGCCAATCAAAATTAACTTCTTTAGCTGTACTATATATCGAATAAAATGCTTTGGACAATATCAATTATGATGAAATAATTGATAATTTTGTAGAATTAAAAGCGAGAAAATAGGATTTTTGAATTGTCGTTTTTCCCTATTGGAATAAAAACTAAAATTTATTTATTTTGTTTTGTATTGAAAATTCTTTTATTAATAAAAAATTAACATATGCATTAGTTTTTTAACTACCCCAGGAACATTATTTATTTCTTTAATTTCATTTGTTTTCTAATTTTTTGGAGAGTATTTTTTTTTTGTCTACTTCTTGTGGGGGCCCGGCAGGGAAAAAATGTCTAGGGCCCCAAAATAGGTTAATCCGGCCCTGGGTCGGACCATATTTTTATTGTGCGGTCCTGAGCATAAATTAAGATGTAACCAGACTTTCTGTACGAAATTATACCAATCGTGGTTTTGAAAAAGAGTTCACACTTTCCATCATCATTGTCTGTATATTTATATATTTTAAATTAGCTAAGTTGTAAAAGTCTCTTAAAGCTGAAGTATAGTCAGCGCTCACTTGCCCGCACTGTTCCGGAAAGTTTGCGGCCAGCTTTGTTTATATTATAATTTACCAATGCAAATAAGATTTTATTCCTGGTGCCATATTACATATACCTTCAATCATTATTTAATAAGTTTTGTTGAAAACTTAAGACTAAAGATTTTTTACCAAATTGTTAATGAGAATCACGCAGGTATAATCATCAAAATTTGAAAAAAACTTATATATTATACCTATAATTAATTTAGGAAATAGCAGAGATGTGCAATGACCTATGAGTTGTGCTAAACTAAATTAAAATAGTACATTTCATAAAAATGTATGTATATTAAAATATATCTTCTTCATGAGCCCTTATTTATCAAATTGTGAACATAGAACTTCCCCATTTTGTCCACTTTTCTCTGTTGTGGGCCAATCTATACCATGGAAATCAAGCATGTCGCTTGATGTCATCCCCACATCTCACTTGCGGCATTTTTCTTCGTCTCCTTCCAACCCAGGGAATACCACAGCTGAGTGATAGTGGTCCAGCGTTTGACGTTGTGACCCGCAAATTGCCATTTTGATTTTGCAACCCTTTCGATGACATCATTTATCCCTGTCTTCCCTCATATCCATTGGTTTTTCTATCTTGCAAGGTGATAAACAACATTTGCCTTTCCATTTGCCTCTGTGAAATTGCTAGTTTATCAACAATTTTCATTTTTAAAGTCTATATTTGTGCTTGTAAAACACATTTGTCATAGGCTTTAGTATTTAAGTGTTGATGTATTTTCTTATTTTTCAGTAGGAAAAACAATTTACCAAATGCCACCCAGCCAAGTTTGAGTCTGGGATATATTTCCGCTTCTTTATTTTCTTTTCCAGATTTTATGGTTTGTCCTAAGACATATTGCTCCACTTATTCCAGTGCGTTTCCATTCAGATTAATGTATATTATTTCTTCCTGGCTTGTCATTACTTTTATTTTACTTTTATTGATGTTTAGACCTACTGGCTGTGTTTTTTTCTCTAAAATTCTCGAAAAATAAAAAAATATATATCTGCAATGCAAAAATATATCCATATATTTAATCGTAATGCAATTTATTAATTTGTGTTGCGTGATAAGCATGTATTCACTTTAGAAGACCGCCGCCGCACCGACGTCCATTGTGCGGGGCCGTCAAAATGAAATTCACATTGCAAACATAACGAATATGTATATAAAAATGAACACCATAATTTAACTTACACGATTTAATAACTTTTTTAGATTACGCCTTTGTCGTCTTTATATGGAAGCCGCCAAAAGACAATAATGCCTTAATAAGTTTTATTTACAGTCATACATTACATGCCACAGCGTGTCTTCTCTCCTTTAACACAGTCAGCATTTTCTCTCTTCTGGATTTAACCACGGTATGTTTCCTCGTGTCTCATTCCCGCATCGAAATCTAGCTATCAGCTGTGTATTTTTGTTTTCTGTCAAATACCTTGGCCTGTTGATAGTTCTTATTTCCCTATATATGGGGGGAAAATATGCCGTTTTCTATTCTGTACGTTTGTGCCTGTATCTGTATTTCAATTTCTCTTGTTATTACGATTTTCTGTACTTGGTCTCCAAATTCCCTCATGTGTTCTACTAATTTTGTCAAGAACCAGTTATTTTCGTAATATTTTCGTCTATTTTTCTCCCATCTGGATTTTCCTACTTCATTCAACTCCCTTCTCCTTAATTCTCTCCAATATTGGTGTAATATTAACCCTTCCGGCATTATCCTTATATGTTCCTCGTATCTCATCGCCAACTTCGCTGAGTGCGTTTTTATTTGATGCCTCTTCGTTTCTTCTAATATTAAATAGTTGGGAGTGTGTTGAGCCAATCCTAATATCCATCTGAGGTACTTTAGATGGAGTTTTTCTATTCTATCTTGTTTTACCCATCCCCATATTTCCGCTCCATACAACGCTATCGCCTTGATTATACTATCAAACATTATTATTCTTATCTTAAAATTATTTTTATTTATTTTTTTCCCCCAATTCCCTATATTTCTCTCATTGCTAACAATGCTTTTTTATGCATCTTTCTTATTTGTTTTTCCTCTGTATTGGTTCTCTGTAGTGTATACCCCAAATATGTATATGTATTGGTACTTTCAATGTTTGTTTCTTTCCATTTCCAGGTCCTTTTTGTTTCCTTTCCTCCTCCTTTTCTGAATACCATGATTTTGGATTTACTTGCTTTAGGATCTAGTTTTTTTCTGTCCAGATATTTTTCAACAACAATTGAGTTTAAACCTCATCAGTTATACCCTACTACAGAAAACCCGACAAATTCAAACAATAATTTATAATTTTTCAACAAAAATATAGGTCTTAATACGTCTCTGGTTTCGAAGTATCAATTTACGTGGGAGGGAGACGAACATGAAGCTATGTCACTTCACCGGTCTTCCGGGAAAATTCCCGGAGTCCCGATGACCCTATCCGCACCCAGTGGCGTAAATAGGGGTATGCAAGGTATCCGTCAAATAGGAGCCCGATGCTCTAGGGGGGCCCTGCTGAATTAGCACTATATATTTAAATTTTAAATTAAAAAAGAAAATAAAAACTGACTGTGATTTTTGCCTTATAATAACACATTTATGATGTAGATTTAGAGCCCTCTGTTAAAGTTAAAAATTTTGGTGCACAGCAACGCTGGCTATTTGCGATTGGGGCCCTTGGAACTAGACAAAAACGAAGATACTGTTTATTTTTAATAACTGTACACTTGTAATAATCTAAGGGCCGGTTTTCAAGTCATGGCTAACTATTAGCTCAAATCAATGGTTAACCACATATTGGCAGTATACTAATTACCATAAGTAACCACTAATCAGAGACTTAACTACCGATTGAAAAACTAGCCGTTAATATAATATATCATTTTTATTATCCTGAAAGAGGGATGTAGGCAGTGGATGTGCCAGAAATGCGCTGAAATACACCAGAAATACACCTGACTCCGTTTTGGCTTTCCGTCTCCGTTTAATGCACAGAAATAAATTCACAGAGTAAATAAGGATAAAAATTAAAAACACAGATTAAACCTGGATCGTTTATTTGATGATTTTTTTGCCATCAGTTCTAGAATATGCATATTTATGTAACATATATATCTTTATAGCATATGTAGAATATTTTAAACACTGTATGTTAAAATAATGATTTTTGTGTATGCTTTAAGGTACGAAAATGTATTATTTATGTAATAAGGAGGACTCATATCTATGTATTTTTATTATTTGTTCCTTGGTGTCCTAAACATGTGCTTATATTGATTTATAATTAATCCAACCCCAAAATCCCCAAAATTATTTTCAAACAATTGGCTATTGAGACTTTTTACTTTTAAATTTCATCTTTTCTTAAGCTTTATAAATCAAAGGGGACCCAAGAAATATTGCGAAATATTTCTTGGGGGCCCATGAGTTCTAGCTACGCCAGTGGGAGCGGTAATTTCAGAAATAAAATTTCAGTATTATTTAAAATAAAATACTTAATTCAATTAATTAAAAATATGAAAATTATTCAAATATAAAAACTAATCTATTTTAAGATAAATAGCCTCAAAGATTAGTTGAGAAATCAACGACGGTATTTTTAGAGCTTTTTTATTTCAAATGTTGAAAGACGGGTAGAAATTTACAATCGTATATTATATTATTATAGCTTTCTAACAGACGACTGTTTCTGGATATGTGTAGCCTTCACAAAATAGTTAACAATATGGTAGATTGTGCTGAATTGTTGAGTTATCTAAATTTCAATGTACCTCAGATTTATACCCGACAGCAAAATACATTTTATTTAGAAAATAAATTATCTAATATAGGCAATTTCTCACCGCTGAATAGAAGTATTACTTATTTTAATAAAATGTTTAATACATGTGATATATTTTTTTTTATCATTGGGTCAATTTAAAAGCAAAATTAAATCACACTAAATAATTAATGTATAACATTTATTGTTTGTCACTTTTTTTATTGTAACTCTTTTCTTTGTTACTACTCTAATTATTATATTGTTGAAACACATTGTTTTTTTTTTGACTTGGTTAATAATTTGTTTGTTAAATTATTATTTTTGTAAATTTTCAATGTACCATTTGATGTATATTTACTTGTAATTTGTGAAAATCTGTTGTAGAGATTTATCTCCGTTGATTTTCCGACGTAAAATAAAAATAAAATAAAAATATGATTTTATCTCAAGTACATCGTAGAATGTTTACACAGATGTTGATATGCGACCATATATTTTCAGTGATATGGACTTCGTTGTTAATTAGAGTCAAAAGTAATTATTTGGGTTTATGAATTATTGAGAATAGAAATATAAGTCTTTAAGATAAGTTAAAAGGTTTTTGTAGTTAACTGGAGAGCTGATTATTTTTGCAACTACAAAAAATGGGGTTCAGAGATCAAATTATTAGTTTTAAGAAAAGGGCTGGGGAATTCTTGTGAGAGACGGAGGAGGCGTGAGTAACATCACCGGAGTCGGATGAACCTCCCAAACATTTTTGGTTGAGAAACCCGGTATTGTGAACCAGAAGTAGTCTGGAAATATTCAGGACAGTTTTAATGAAATAAACGAATCTCGATACGGGTTTAAACACTGTGAGATGTTTAACGGCTTGTGAGGGGTTTAAGAAATTTATGTGGTGTACTGTGATTGTAGTTGAAGTTTTTGTGGAGTGCCTCTCATGTGATTTCGTAGCCAGCAGTTTAATTGTAAGTTCTAGTGTAATTATTAACGTCAATCTTAACTAAATATTAAACGTAGATTAAGTAAAATGCAGACTTTAATTCAAACTCCCTTATTCCTGTCATAAAGAATCTAAGAAACCGACCGGCGGACTTTTAGGGTTTCAGACTTGATTCAACTCGCAAGTCTTGGAACCCACTATGTGGAAGGGCCTTTCAAAGTAAGTACCATGAAGTAAAATGAAAATATTTAAATTCATTCAGCCAACCGTGACGTTTCAACCGATCCTAGAAATGCCCCCACACGCCACTGTCCGCACCTGGGCAGATATAAGTTAAATTATTTAAAACCAAAAACTAAAACTAATTAGAACTTAATGTAGAACTCGAAATGGGCCTTTATATATAATTTTTTAAATATGGATTGGAAGCTTCGCCCAAATAGATGAAGAAATACAGTCGAAATAAATTACAGTTTACAAAATATATCGAGTTACAAAACTTGTTAAGACCTTACAAAAATAAATATAAATATCCATATTATTACCAATTTTTATTAATAATAATATTAAACCTTACATAACAAAATTATTTCAACCTGAATTTTATATAAAAAAATACATAAAAACAAAAATAAATATCCATTAAAATAAGCATATTTGCTGAGCAAAGCTGTCTACAAGTTAGCGGCTTCATTGGTTAATGCTAAAAAGTAACCATTCATCCCACAGTTAAATTTAAGTGCGAGATGAGTCCGGTCTCCTTGGAGACGATATAAAAGGCGTGTTGTTGCAGGTGTCATCAATAGTTGTGTGTCTGTTCACCGTGTGATATGGATTTAATTGTTACTTAATATACAGTGTGTTACTTAATTAACAGTAATGGTTAGTATTGTTTATAAAGTGTTACCGTTTGTGCCTTTTGTGGATTATATTGGCATGTATTATTTAGTGTTAAATGTTTTATTTACTTTTTAGTTTACACTATTAATTATTTTGGTAAATGCTAGGAATTAAAATTCTTTTGACAATTTAATATTGGATTTCTCGGATGAATATTCTTGTAATTTTTGTATTACAGTGCAAAAAATTAGGGAACCACGATTTATTTAAATTCAATTTGCATCAAAAATATATTTAATTTGTATTGAATTTATATCAAACATGCAAACATCGACTTTTATTTTTTACATACGTTATGTAAAAAATACTGAACTTGCAAAATATCACTGCGATTTGCTTAAAATAAAACTATTTTTATTTCTATAAACGGAAGTAAAATCTTATGTTGCAGGATTAAAGTAGATAATATCTAAAGAATAAAATAAACATCGTTTCATATTCAAATACATTTATAGCATCAAAAGTGTTTATTAAAAAGTAAGAACTGAAATTTAGTGTGTCTCATATTTTGTTTTGATATCGTTTTTAGAAAACTGTTGTATGCAAAGCGTGATTAAAGTAGGATATTATTCCCTCGCGATGATTATCGCCCTCGATTGTTCCTTGTGTGCTAAAATCGTCGTACGGGAGTAAAATATTGCTTTATTCCCCTTTTTACATAAATAAATATTCTGTCAATTAATATAATTTATATAATTTTATGCGTGACATGAATGCTTTTTTAATTTTCATAAAATATGTAACACCTCAATAATCGTTTAGATTTATGTAAATTATAGTTAACTTTAAATTATAAAACAGGTGTCATGCAAGGTGTTTTTGGGAACTCTTTAAGCATTGCTAACTACTTTGATATAAGATATACAAAGGAGGTCTGTAGCATAGAAAATGTACTTTTCTTTAACTAATCATAAGGGCACTATGGGTCTACCAATGTTAAAAAAGTTATTAATATTTGATTAAACAAGTATACTCCCAAATATCGTTGCAGAAATAGGCCAATGTAAAATAAATTTCAAAAGTCGCTATTCACTTTTTATTTATTTATAATTATGTTATTAAGACTTGATTTTTAACATTAATTACATTTGAATAAAAATAGGTAGCTATGAAATATAAAGATTATATTTGTTTTACTTGGGATATATAGGCTATTCCAAAATGTAAGCGGAACTAAATGAAATTTTAATTTTTTTAAGTTGTCACGAGCTCACATGTTAACGATTGAAGTGGGCTTTTCCTAAACAAAATGATCAAAATCCTCATTTAAACTTTAAAAGTTACTAGTTTTCAATATTTAGTTCCGCTTAAATCAAAGAAACATCCTGTAGTTGTTTAATCACGTCTTAGTAATTTTTCTAATATTGGGTCTAGACCCATAATGTCCCAATATTAAAGACAAATAACTTTTATATACGAGATTTAAAAAAAAATTGGGTTCCATTTAAAAAAAGTATTTTTTGAAATAACTCGTTTTTTGTTGTTCATTTGTTGTCTCAATCCATCTTTCTCAGTTGAACCTCCTTCGTATCCCTTACAATAAAGAAGTTAGTAATACTTATATAGTTTCCAAAAACATCCTGTATAATTGTGTTATATTGTCGTAAAATTAATAGCTGGCGAATATGTTTTAAATACTAGAGTCGAAGAAAGAGTCAAAGGTGTTGGGGACTGCGGCAGTATTAGGAAATGCGGGACTATTAGAATTATTATTTGCGGGGTCCTGATATCGGGCTTGAATTTATTTACGTAAATTATGACATTTATTAATTTTTAATATAATGTATTTATACTTTCTAGACAATAATATGTATTGCACCATGTGGTCTATGATTGCATTATTTACTAGGATAAGGAAAATACAGTATTTTAGTTTTTAAGAAAAGAGAGCAGTACGAATATACAGCCTAAGATAATGCAATGCACGGATAAACTGCCGAAGGCGGCGAGTAGGACATACGCGAATCATATCGACCCATCCAAGGAAGATTATCGTCACTCAGTATTTAAATTTTTTGAATTATACAAGTTAAATATTTGAATTACATGTAATCTTTCTATGAAAAACATGTATCTCAAAAAACTACTTCTATATGTTATGCTACCAAAATAATATTTTCGTGAGATTTTTTCATGTAATTTTTCATGGAAATATTACACGATATTCTAATATTTAACTTACATAATTCAAAAAATGAAAATATGGAGTTACGATAATCGTCGTTGGATGGGTCGATATCACTATAAAGACGAAAAGGCGTCATTGGCACATTCGGGGAGCCGTGACTGTACCCGCCACCTGGATGAGACCATTATATTGCCGCCTATAAATATGGGCGAGAGTTTAAAAATCGCATGTAGAAAACTAATTTCGCTATCAATACAACCTCCATCATACGAATGTTCGAATTTTGAAACATAAAGGCGATCCAGATGCTACATGTGCCGGCAAAAATGCGTGGCACATTTATTCAAAACATCATCTTAATCAGCACTGATATTCTGTGCTAACGATTAATGACTTATTTAACTCTAAAAATTAAAATTTGCCGCCCCTAAAATCTGCCTCCCTCTGGGTTGCGGGGGACACATTTTATCTTTGTTCTAATACGGTACCGTTTGTCCACTTATCAAGAAAATTAATATGACGCTGGTATTTGTTTATATCCAATTTGATATACCTAATTTGTATCGTCTTTATCTTCAAAATCGGTACAATATTTTGTTCAAATTATTAAATAAAGACAAATTGTATTGATATTGTATTGTCTTATACATTGATATTTTTGCGACCTCTTCAGCTCGGAGCCTTTTTCAGATTGGAACCCGATTAGGTCAATGAGTCCAAAGTCCAGGATCTCCTTAGGGTAGTGATGGCGAAAATTCTAGGGTTAGATTTTTAAGACTACTAAAACTACATTATAATTTATTCCAGTCTCGTCACAATTTTGAATTTTAAAACACAGAGTTGAGATTCTGTAATTGGCTTGATATTGATAATTTGGAAATAGAATTATTAAAACTTACCAGAGCCGCAGTGAGGAAAACTTGCGCTAGGGGCAAAACTGCGTTTTGGTGCCCCTTGGCAAATAAATGTAAGTGATAAGCAAATCCAAGTAACCCAAAATCCAAGTGAAGAGCAAAAAAAAAGGATCCTCACTTTCGCAATGTGGCGCCCTTTTCCTTAGTGCGCTAAGGGACGTCGCCCTCTCCGCCCCCCCCCTCCTACTGCGGCTCTGAAACTTACAATTAGTTTTGAGGGCAAAAAGAAAAAATCAAAAATTTAAATAGAAAATTAGGATAAAAATCCTGTTATTATTGAGATTACCAGTAACAAAAAAGATTCGATTATTTGATTTGATTATGTACGGGAATGGAGTTCTTTGTCGAGCGTATTTTAATTAATGAAAAAATTAGCTAACGCTTTGAACAAGGTTGGGTTTAACTTATGCTGGTGACCATTATTTTCTTTTGTGGTTTTATAAAATCTACAAGAAGGCACAGCCTTGGCAAAGTACCAAAGTTGCACCAGGTTTCCTTAAATTTTAAGGATTCCTTAAATTTTAAGGATTTCTTAAATCGCAAATATACCTAGTACACAATGAGTTGCTAAGTATTTTTGCAATTTAAGGAATGCTGGTGCAACTGGGCAAGAGAAAATTATCATAAGATAAACAACATCAGATTTCCAATAAATGGAATAATTATTCGTTTCTTTCCACTTTCATTAAGTTTATTGTTATTTTTTAAGTAAACTATATTAAAAAGATTGTATAAAGTCAAACTTTGAACCATTTTTTGTAATTTCTTAAATAAGTTATTATGTAAATGCCTGAACCGCGATTTGAAGCTACAAAATTTCAAATTTACTTCTGACTCGCTTACGGAAAATTAAAAATTTATATGCTACTAATAATATTTCTAGAAGAAATATATTTTAAAACTATTGGTCTTCTATCATTTTTTAAGGCTTTCCCATTTTCTTAGACAAACATATAAGAGACACAATTGTTCAAAGTATCTGGATACATACACCAGATAATATGATGCATTATGTCGTTCACAAAATCAGATAACGGATAACAAATAACGAATCGAATTGAAAAAAAAAAAGAAAATGGATCAAATTTAAGACCAAAGAAAAGAAAAATTATCAAAATTATTATTTTATATTATTATCATTTATTTGAAATGTTTACATTTAAAGTAAAAATATAAGATAGCAGAGGCATTTATCTGGATAAAGTGACTTTAGTCTTTTTTACAAATTTAGAGCAATTTTTTGTAAATGAAAGTTTAGTACATAGATTATTAAAGGGTGAATAATTACTTTCAAAATATTACAAATTTTGATGCAATATTGACAAAAAATACTGTCCCAAACATGGAGCAATCAGTTAAGTAAATACCTACCAAACCCTGAAATGTGTAAACAATCACAATTCACATATTTTTTTTATAATTGTGTAGATTGTATTTATCGAAATCGTATGAAGATAAGTTAACTCTGTAGCAAATTGTATTTGATGAAGTTTATTTCATTAAGTTGAGAAGTTGCCTACATACTTACATGAGTTTGGATAACCTAGTGGTAAGAAATTTAAATAACGGTACACTATTTCACTGTCATCGGTATTGAAAACGAAAGTTGTTATGTAGCTGTACTTTTTTATTTATTTGCATAATTCACAGAGTGTATATTTTTTGCTGTGATGTTTTTATAATCCGAAAATATTGTCCGTATTGCTTTGTTACATAGAATACGATAGTCTGTTTTGCTTCAGCAGCCCGCTATTATTTTGATTTTTCTAGGACCCTTACCAGCTGCAATAATTTGCCATTTTCCACGTGTACCATATATTCTTGCCATTTTTAGGATTCGTATAGCCAAGAAACCCTTATATCTTCACTCGTATGTTTGTATATCTATATGTCTATCTCTCTCCCACAATATATCCCAAAGGGCTTGATTCCAAAATCTGAAAAAATATATCAATATCATTGTAGATTTAAAAATTGTTAACTCTAGAACAATAACTTGGGTCTGTGGGAATTAAGTGATTAGTTTCCCGCGTTTTTGTTGCCATGTTGCTCCGACCTTTTCCGCTCTCATACAAATTCGTATCAACATAGTCTCTAGACCATAACTATTTATTCTGTTTTTTGAGCTTGTGCTTTTAGGGTTGCAACTGTGTTTTCAGGGTCAAATAAGGGGGTACACAGGGGAGGGTTACAAACGCAGTGGTTGCAAGTCACCCACGTCCATTATAGAGGGCCCCAGAAAAAAATATATCCCCGCTCTATAAGCGTTTTTTTTTTTTAATTTCCTTCCCCTGCTCTTCCAAGGTCCGGTACCGAATCCTTTGTGTAAATGGTTTTTATTGTCGTGAAATTATTCCTAAAATATTACTTGTGCCCTTTATGGAGGGCCCGTTCTAATATAGCGATATAAACCGGAAGACAAAAATGTTGTGCACGTCTTGTTACAGCCCTCCTCCCCACCAACCTAAAAAATACATGATTTTGTTGTTTTTAAAGAATACACTTGAATTCTAGAGCTCATGAGGTCTTTTGTTTTTAGTCAGCGTATTTTGGAAGTGAATACTCTTCTTTTTTGTCATCACTTATATTTTAGAAGCGAGGACCTTTTTTTTGTCATCATTTGTATTGCGGAAGTGAGGATATTTTTTTTTTAGTTCATCACTTTCATTTTGAAAAATATAGTGCTTTTCGTCAGCACTTATTGCCTAGTAATTTCCCGATTCCTACCCTTATAAACCAATTTTATCTCCTGAGCCCCCGCCCAAGAAAAATTCGTGGCTGACACTAAATTAAAAGATAACAATTTAAGTATAGTATAAATGATATTTTCATAATTTTTCACAATAGATTCATGTATACCAGTTAACATAAAATTAACTGAATTTCAGTAAATACTTTCTGTTACAACTATTCTTTTTTCTTCGCGCTGACTAACCAGATGTTATTAACAGAATTATACATATTTCTAAATGTCACTTATACTACTTTTTCCCTGAACCTCTTGATTGAGCCCTCAGTCTGTTGATAGATAACCTTATTTCTAACTTACTATTGGCAATATTTCCAACTGGTCCATTAACAATAAATTAGTCCTCAACAGTGGCGGATCTAGCTTTTTAGGGGCCCAGGGCAAAAAATTTAAAAAACAAAAGACAGTATTAAAGGTTAATTATTATTTATTACAGTAATATTTTTGTTTTGATCTTTTCTCTTATAAGCCGTGCGTGGTATAGAATATAATAGCTATATGTCCGAGAGGTTGGAGGCCCCCTTGCGAATCTGGGGCCCAGGGCTTAAGCCCTATTAGCCCGTAAGTAGATCCGCCACTGGTCCTCAATAAATCCAAAAGAGTACCAATGTACTTTAACATAGCCCCCGACATTAAAAATACTATTAATAATCAGTTAATTTTGCCTTTAGAATTTATTAATGTTACAAGGTAATAGGGTCCAAAAAATACTTATACTTAAATGTCATCTGTAAGGCGCGTCTATGAAACCTAACCATTACTATTTAACAAAATAAGGTCAGTGATGGACTAAGAAAAATCGAGGCCCTAGGCAAAGTTCTCAATGCGGGCCTTACTAGTTAAAAAATATATAAAATAATAGAAAAAATGTATAATAAAACCGACTTGCGGCCCCAAAAAAATACGGGCCCTAGGCAGTTGCCTATTTTTCCTGGGCCACAGTCCGCCCGTGAGTAAGGTAAAAACTTCGGGTCAATTCAAAACGAACTATAAATAAGTATTAACGTAGAGACCATTAATAAACTCTTCCTATATTTGTGTATGCATGATTGAGAATCCAAGTGTCATCTCAACAATTTTTCATATGAAATATATTTAAATATGTTAAAAACTTATAATTTGTTCAACGAAGACAAGGTTGGATTCTAAGTTCGTAAACAGGAAATCTTGACGACAAAGTTTTCTTAGACCTCCGCTAAAATAATAATTTGCATCTTTAAACACACTCTTTAGCTGATTTTGTTTGAAATATTCAGATTATATTTAAATAAGAAAAGAAATAATTTGCCTACAACGTGTCACCAGACTTGTTGAAAAACAATAATTTATTTATCATTAACACATACGAGGTTTGGCAAATAAATTCCTGGATTAACACAATAAAAAAAAATCATTTTAAATATCCCGAATTTTTTTTATATTTATTTAAAGAATTATATGTGTACTTTAATATACTTACAAAGGGGATGCAGATCTTGAGGGATGTTATATAAAGATAAAACTGTGATTTTGATATGAGATGGCGTTCAGTTCGCAAGTTTAATATTATTTCTGATATTTGCCATGTTTTGTAGAAATACACACAAAGATTCAAGTAGATCTGTGAAAGAGTGCATTTTTAACATCGTTCAGAAGCGGATAAGTTTATGTTTCATTCTACAGAATATCACCACAGCCAACACAAATATAATAAACTTCCTTAAAATGCCCAACTGGTGAGCAGCATTTAAACTTAACACTACATCACCGCTTTTTGTAACAACTATTAATAAGCACACTGTGTAATAACCAATAATATGTAATAATAAATAACATATTGTAAACTTACACCCTCTAAAAACCTCGTAGTTGAAGTGTCACTAAATAAAACGTAAGGCAAAAAATAGTTTGTTTATTACCTACAATGTAAACAAGTGAATTCCGTGTGTTAATAAAGCATGACTTTTTGCTTGGAAATAACACTAAGGAAACTGAAACAAAGCTAAAAAAGTATTATGGGAATTCTGCTCCATCGAATGGAATGGTTCATAAGTAGTTCACTGATATTCCGTTATGGTCCTACGAGTGATGCTAAGCGCCCGGGTCCAAGTGAGGTCACATCTGAAGATATAGTCAATAAAAATTATGATATCGAGTTATCGAAAAAGCGATCGGCAAGATGGGTCTACTAAGAGTGAGTCAAGAACGAAATCGCGTGACCATTGTGAAGCAATTTTTGGACATGTACAAGTGCAAGCCAAGTAAGGCGTTTCACAACCGTTGATGAAAGGTGGATCCATCACTACACACTATAAATAAAAAACAGCCAAAACAACGGGTTTCTCCTGACCAGCGTGTTCCGATGAAGGCAAAAAGGAAAGACCATGGCCACGATTTTCTGGAATTCGCAAGGTATAACCTTCATCGACTATCTGAAAAAGAGAAAAATGTTCACAGGACAATATTATGTCGCTTTATTGGATCGATTACACTCTAAATTGATTAAAATGCGCCCCCATTTGGAGAAGAACGTAGTTCTCTTCCACCATGATAACGCATCAGCTCACTCATACTAAATTGCAACGGCCAAATTAATCGAATTGAGCTACGAACTGTTCTCTCATCCATCCTATTCTCCAGATGTGTTAACCTCTGCAACTTCTTTCTCTTTCCAAACAGGAAGAAATGGCTGGCTGGAAAAATATTCACATGGAACGAGGAGATTATCGGTAAAACACACGCCTATTTTGCAGAGTTCGATAAATCGTACTTTTTGGAAGGCTTAAAGAAGTTGAAATATCTTTAAGAAAAATGCATCGAAATAAAAGGGGATTATTTTAAACATAATTTGCTCATTTTTCGTAAAAAAATATTTCATTTTGAAGTCACTGACTTATAAAAGCTTTTTGGCATAATATAAAAAATTTGAAGATTGCGGAACGCATTTTGTGTTATCTTATGGAAAAATGTGATTCAATTTGCCTTATTTCGATCGATTGCTCCTCATACGTCGATTATTTTCATATTCTATTTATTACAAATGTAGCATAAACCGATGTCAATTATAATTATATTTATGATGTTGGTAGTAGACCTGTTAAATAATTATTGTTTAATGCCACTCATATATTATCGTTTTAACAACATATTCAATGTTAATTTGTTGTATTCTGCACTCTCACATATTTATATATAATTATTTTGTTCAAACGTAACAATTAGTGGAATATTTATGAAAAATAAATATTTAATCAATGTCAATACATCTGTACGGACATTTCCTTATAAAATATTGACTTTTATGGCTTCTAAAAATGTCCACACTTGCATCCGTGTGTAGGTTGTGTTGTAAGTAAATATAATAAAATAGTTGTGAGCCTAGCTCATTCGCTAACAATTCAATATATTACTGCTTCTGGAAGTTCTTAAAAGTACAATAAGTTAAAAATCTGATATACAGGCACTTTTAATTTTACCAAAAAGAGTATTCAAGTCGAGATATTCACAAACATCCACAGATTCTTCACTTCAGGTTTCTAGAGAACAAGTCATACGAGGATTATGGAGCTGAATACACACAATTATATTCCAAACTCTGGTGATATGAAATCATAAGGATTATGCCAGTCTAGAGCAATGGGGAGTGACGCAATTTTCTGAAGTATTACTACTTTCTGAATCCTGCATATCAAAGAGTAGGCTGAAGATTTGTAGGCGGGACTGATATCAATTTCCTTCTTAAACAAGGCTTTCAGGACAACTAAGGCACCAATTAGTAAGACTACGAACTTGATTTTATATTTAAAGCACAGCTTCCTAAGTTCAGACAACAAATCTAAATGCTTAGCTCTTTTTCTTCTCCTTAAGAAAAATATTTCTCTCAGCAGAATAGAACAATTCAATGACAAACAATTATTTTGCGTCGAAGTTCAGGAAAGCTATGCCTGTCTTATTTGCAGAAAGTTGTCATTTGGTGGAGAAAACGTCATCCAATAAATATTAAATTCCGAATTTTCTACCACCGGTTCTATATCAGAAGGGACTATAATTTTATATATTATTTATATTGTTCTTCACTGGTTTCAACTTGGTCCTGTCGCAATGTTAGTAAAGATATCTACATATGGCTCGTTGACGTAGAGAACGCTTTTGACAAAATCAAACACGATAAGCTTTTCAGTACACTCCAAAAGACAGGGATATATGATAAAGATGTGTATTTAATTATTAATCTGTACTAGAACCAAACAGCACCTGTCAGGCTGGAAAGCGATCTTAGAACTAACAAAAGAAGTGGAAATAATGCGAGGAGTTAGTCAAGGTTGCGTCTTGTTATCCTTACTCTTCAACATATACTTCGACCAGCTTCGCAATGAATTTTTTCACGAAATTGAAGAAGGCATAGTGATAAGGCAGGATGATTAATAACATCACACGCAGACAACACCCTTCTTATCGCTGATATACCAGACGGATTCCATGAACTTCTTGATAGATTGGCAAATGCAGAGGACGAATATGGTCTTAAAACCAACGTGGCTAAAACCAAATACATGGTAATCAACAAAATCGTAAGTGCACCTGACACCGGGTTAACAAGGAACAATGTTGCCCTACACAGAGTGCAGAATTTTTTGTATCTTGGAACAGTGGTGAACGAGGATTGGGAGCACTCCGCAATAGTAAAGTATAGAATAGCAAGAGCTTGCGACGCGAAGAAAAAGGTACTTCCGAAGAGCGAATGCGGGCGCATTCGCTTAATATTGCGAAGTCCAATTCGCGGAAGCATCGCTAATCACCTCAAAAACAGATGATCAACAAATAATAATATTTATAAATACAATTACAATTTTGGAAGAATATTAAATACAAACCTTTTTTTCAGAATAAAATGCTATTTCCGAATATCTGAAAATATATAGGGCAAATCCGAAATAAATTACACGAAATCTGATGATCTATTGTTTCGATGTTTTTTCCATCGTCATCTGCATAAAAAACCATACTAATTTGTTTATTTAATTGTAGTTGTAGCTCTGCTAATAACAAAGTTAGCAATGGCTCCGAGTTAACTTTGAACACCTGTATGTAAATAAAATCGAATATGAATAAATAATGATATATAAATGTTATATGATTCTTATCTACTGAGTTATTATGTGCCTAAATTTTCGCATAATTTTTATAACCATAAAATAAAATTCTATCATCAAAATATTTACCCTCGGTTTCTTTAACCTTCTGCCATTTCTCGAAGTTTAGAATCCCTAGACAAAAAAAGATATAGGTTTGAATTGATGTCAATAAATGACGCTCCGAAGGCGGCAAGAGGGTAATACACCGCGCGCAGGAAATCTTCCCAGCTCAAATTAAAGATGGTTTCTTACGATATCTGACAGGCAAAAAAAAAATGCAGCGCCAAATATACAACTTCTCGTCGCTAATCCTATTTAGTGATATTCTTGTTTATTATTAATTCATGACATATGACATTTTTTTTTTTATTTTTATGACCTTTGCTGCTTTGGCATTTAGCCAGGACAATTATTATTTTTGAAAAATTCCTTGCCTGAACGGTATCAAACCCGAGACCTTAGCAACGCAGAGCACATGTATTACCACTACGCTACACCGGTCGGCATATGACATTTTACTTCCATGCAAACCCTTTAGAAACATCAAAAGATCCGAATTTATTTGAATTTTAAATAATTTAATTTCATAAAGGCAGAATACATATCAGCACCTTAGAGGTAAACTGTATCAAGTCACATTTTTGTCAGAAATTACATTTTAGTGCCAAGTGACTTAATACTTTATGGTCTGTCAAGTGGAATATAATTTGGAGCTGAATCTCTAGCCAGTTTTGATATTCGTTGTTTTAAAACTATATTAAGTCGATCAACGCATGGCGGTAAACAATCTTAAATCATCTTTTCTAAGCTATTTATCATTTGCAAATTAATAAAATTTACCTCTGATGTGCTGATATGTGTTGGAGGGCAACCTACGAACTCAAATATAAATTAGGAACAATTATATCAGATTCATAGAAGGTACGTGCAGACATACATAGATAACAATATAACAAGAAGAAGAAGAGCAACTCGCGCATTTCATAGAACCTTATGTTGTAAGAATATAACAATACAAAGAAATAAGAAAATATTTGACGGTATCGTAAAAGCTATAACAGCATATGGAAGAGAAACGTACCCTGTCACAGATAAACTAGGAAACAGGACAAAAACAGCAAGTTGGACTTTATCAAAATAGTTTATAATACACCAGAAAAGCATAGGATACGACTAGAAAGCAGGGCCGTAATGAGGGTATGAAGCACCTGTGGCAAGTGTCTAATTTGCGCACCTCTAACCCAAAGATGAATAATAAATTATAATTATATGTAATACTTTTACTAATGCCCGATTGCTAAAAAACAAATTAAATGATTTAACTCGAGTTATTCCTAACTTGAATTATAACATTAACATTCATCTTTCCATTAATCTTTCCACTGAAACATATCAATCGGCCATCTCTTTAGGAATCGGCCGTAAATGTAACTTGTTAAATATTATTATTGAGTTAAACCCCATCAATATGAGTTGTCTTTAAAATGCTAACAATCCAATTTTGCATTTTTATAATAATAAAAAATTAATAAATAAAAAAACAAGAACAAATTTTTATTCGTGTTCATTAACAAATACATTAAGTAAATACATATAAGTACAGTACAATAGTATATTATACAAGGGGGCTATAATGAATGATTATAGAATGGATTGTTTTGGCATTATTATTATTTTCTAATTTAATATCCACCATATAATTATCATTATCAACTTGCCCCTCGCTTATCTGGCTTTGAGTTTCAGTTATATTTTTCTGCTCCGTTTAAATTTCACATGAAATATGACTACTTGTAGAAGGCAGATTTAATTCAGTTGAATGAGATGGAGGTTTATATGATTTTCTTACAAACTTATTTTTTGAGTTACATTTTTTTTTATATTTTCAATTTTCTTTTCTCTTATTTTCAATGTAAACCGGAAGGCTTTTTGGTAGCAATATCCGAAGATTTTAATTTAGATTTTTGAATATAATAATTTATAATATTTACACAGTGTGCCAGTATGTTGTATAATAAACAAAACTACTGTCTTTTCCAGTAAAAAATACTTGAGAAAAAAACGAAAGCAATTGCACCGTTGGAGCGCCAAACGTACGTTATTTTGTCAAAAGGAATGTTATGTTGAAATCGATATATACATTTTTGTTGCAAACTATATTATATTTACCTCTTCTAGTCCATGGGCCAAACAATAACAAACACACGTGCTAAGAGGCAGAGTTCACACATAGACGTGCAGAAGTTAAAACAAAATAATAGATACACAGGCAATAATCCAAAGAATGTATCTAACGGCGCGCTACTGTATGTCGTTGTGCTTAGGTTTGAGTAACTTTTGCTTACAAACGTATGATCTCGAAAAACAAATCAAAATATATGAATCTTTACTTAAGTTACAAGAAACTAAAAATGTTAAGAAAAAATCCCAGAAAACAATTAACAAATATCGCAGCTACGAAAAAAAAGCATGTTTGTTTATAGAATTTTGTTTTGCGCCCCAAACTTACTTGCGGACGTGGCGGTTGCCTCTTTTGCCACCTTCGTTACGGGCCTGATCGAAAGAATATGGAATGAGATGGTAGTTATCTAAATGGTAGTAGAATAATTATAAAACGTTTGGACAACAGAGCTTCAAGATGGTACGGACAAGCTGGAAGCATAAAGGAATAAATGTGACCAAAGAGATTCTCCAATGGTCTCCAAAAGGAACGAGAAGAAGAGGATCAACAGTGAAGCGGAAAACACACACAAACAATTAAATGTGCGAAAAAAGCCTATCCAAAAGATGAGATGGCAGATAGGAATCTATGGCACTTTAGAACGGAAAACCTATAATGGAACACCAAGAAGAAAAAGAAAATGAGGTAGAAGAGGAATTGTACCAGAGTGATGAAAAGCGTTATTATGTTGTCCTATAATATAATTAAGAAAGAATGTGTCAAATTCGAAAGTATAAATTTAGACGGGTCAATGTCATTTATATTAACAATGTTTATCGACACTATTTCTATTTTCTACATAAATATATTACCTAAAATAGCAATGATCCAAATTATTCAAAATTTAATTTTGGAAACTCTAAATATTTACCAATGGTTCAGTGCAACGAAACTGTTCATTTTGCGTAAATTACATCATTTACAGTGTAAACTATTTGACACTTAATTTAAAACCTTGAAAATGTGTTACGTGTGTGAATTTCAAACATGTCATTTCGTATGCATCTGTTTGATGTTTTAATTCTAAGATGCTATATAAAACACTCAGGTTCACAAGATGTTATATGAGTACCATAGTGATGTAATCCATAGCTGTATTCTGTTTTCATATTACGGTATTATACCAAATTAAAACTGCATTGAATTTATAAAAGATTGCGGATTATTAAAAAATAATTCTATTTTATTGCCGCATAACATTTAAATAAATAAGAATCTAATATTTATTACCTATAAATAAGTATATTTATAAAAACAACGGCTCTCTTGTGTCGAGAATCACGAGACATTTGTGAAAGTGTGACACGGGATGCGAGTCTGTTTGTACTCACGTGCCAAATATTATCAGATTTATGTACGACGGTAATTTTAAAAATTCGCGACCTGATAATGAAATACTCTTCGTCTTAATAAAGGCCACTATTGGTGGGACCATGGACACCTCCTTCGAGGTGAAGAACCTCCTGTAACATGATTGGAACAATACAGAAAATATCAAGGGCAGATTAAAAGGGACGTTAAACCATGGGGTTCTTCTTGCATGATTAACCGCAGGGAGGAAACTGCCATCACACGTCTTCGTATAGGTTACTGTTAGACCCATGAACACCTCCTTCGTGATGAAAAACTTTTTATTTGTGAGACGTGCAATATAGATTTGTCTGTGTTACACATTTTAACTCAGTGTGTGCAGTTTGTGGATGTCAGGGAGAGATTAGGCCTGTGACAAGCTGATACTCTTCCTGAGAGAATGGATTTTACTGTTTTATGTTTAAAGTCTTGCACCTTATTTTAATTTGTTTTATTATTTTATATGATATTCGGTGGCAATTGGCTCCTTTACAGCCCGTTACTATCATCCCACGTCTTTTAAATTTTTCGAAGCTTCTGGCATGGTTTATGTAATGCTACGTTCACAATCTCGAAATTAGAAATTAGTACACTTACGTTTGTTATATGTAAGTGTACGTTATCGTTCAAAACCTTTTAAATTAATACTTATACTTATAAATTTAAATTAAAAGTTTGTAGACTCCAAACTCTTATAGTAATTTATAATTGACGCATGCGCAGTAATCATTTGTCTATCCATATCTTTCTGTTTTCTATGAGCATAGATATAAATTTTCCCTCTATTTTGATTCTTTTCGTAACTATGAAACACTAAACCTCATTAGCAAATATAAACAGCTGTCAAATATCGATCGATAAAGTAGAAATCGATAGAAATTTCTTTCAGTGTCTTAATTTCTTAATTTACATTGTGAACACTACTTAATTTCCATGTACAAATTTAATGCTAAGTACAAATTTCACGTTAATTCTAATTTCTAATTTGGAGATTGTGAACGCAGCATTAATATTACAATTCATTTGCTATTAAAATTAATAATATTCCACAATATACCAATGTTAAATAAATTTAAATTAAAATAATTTCGTTTTCAAATCGGCTACGTGCATAACAAAAATTTCCAGTGTACAATGACTGACAAATTAGATACTTTTTGAAATATGTATCTGTATCTAGATATTTAAATTTAAGTATCTTGTATCTGTATTTCAGATACATACTTTGATCGTTACTTTATTTTTATACCATGATACCGATATAATAGTTTAATTATAAATTGTCATTTTAAATATTTTATTTTTACTATAAACAAAATTCAGAAAACAATTGAAATTCTGACGTTTACAAATTAAATTTATATGGAATGTTAAAAAATATATATATATTCTCACTCATTTTTTGTAGCTTTTGAACGACCGTAAAAATAGTAGGTATTTATTAAATTATTAATTAATTTATTTATTAAATTAATTAATTTATTTATTAAATTATTAAAATGGGTCATTATTAATGAGAACTAAGTTTTTGAATAACTATTGTTGCTTTTGAGGAGCAATTTGCTAAAATCATGAAAAATTATATCCACACAAGTGGTTTGGGAGTGGACCGTGGTTTTGTGAAGCCTTGAGCAAGACAAATTAAGGTCCTTCAAAAGTATCCAGTGATTGAAAATACACTTCGATAATTTTTTTGAGGCATTCTTCACTTTAGGCCTGGCTCTAGTCAGCCTCACCCAAGGGCCGGCCATGCTAGTGTGGATATTAAGTTCATTTCCTAATTGAAATCAGTAAGATAAGTAGGTGTGTTTTTTAAAGGACGTAAAATTGAATGAATTATTAAACGTTCATATTAATCTAATTTGTAAGCGTGAGAATGTCAACTGAAATTTTGTTTATAAATTAAATTTGTATGGAATGAGCACAAAAAAATAATCACATATTTCTTATCAGTAATTTTTTATTAGTGATCGAAAATGATCGTGACATTACACGAATTCCACTTCAGTTAGGGCTAAAATTTTATTGAAATGAACATCCTCTTAACAAGAACATAGTTGCGTATCTATAAGACTAACATTAGTCTTATAGAATCGCAGCTGATACGTCAGCACATATGGCTAACATAATACATACGTTATTTAGTACAAATTTATTTCGTAGAATAGTGTTTTACCTTGAATTTAGTGGACTTTTTGTGACATCACGGTTATTTTTGAACAGCCTGTATAATACTGATTAACATGCACTATTTGTTTGGTAAAAAATATGGTATTTTTATTTTCAGTGTTTTTTCAAAAATATCTAGCTGTATGTAGATACAAACATTTTTGGCATGTATCTTCATCTAGATATTTTTTATAATTCTGTATCTGTGCATCTATCTGCATGTAGATACAATTTTTCTTAGGTATCAGTATCTTTATCTAGATATTTTACAACACAGCATTCTTGATATGATCAGGGGATCTCTACTGCTATGTACATGTTCCTTTAATGATTTTTAGTGAATTTTCTGTTTTTACTGACCGTCATATGTCTCTACATGTGGGTCTGTCTGTCTGTGGGCACATGTAGAACATAATCGGTGGAACGTATCTTTATGTTTAAAAATCAATTTCTGTTTGTTTGTTTCCTTGTTTGTCTATCCTTTATGCAAAGCCAAACCTAGTATAGGGGGCTAAAATAATCCGAAGAAGGTTTAAGTGAGGGTTCCAACTTCGTCCATGTCCCCCTAGGGGGCGTTATGGGGGAAACCATCATTTTTCACTCTCCATGCAGTTGACATTGATTACGTGAGCCTAACCTTAAGAGATATATCGATATAATGTAGACAAAAAATGTAGATATTAACTAGATCAAAAAAAAGTGAGAGCATATACCTATCATGTACCGATATCGTGAATTGGGCAGGAGGGGGCAAGGGGGGCCCTCCCGGAAAGAAATTATGTATTATATATAATTTATTTTGCGAAAATATAAAAAATTGTTTATATTGTTTTCTAGAAAAACATAATATTAGTTTGTTTGTACGTTATAAATATTCTGATTTCTATTCAATATATTAAATTGCCCCCTTCCCCAAAAAAAGATTGCTGGATCAGTCTATTTTCTCTTCTTGATTCTACAGTTCAGTATCGTGGCCTCCCTCAGAATTAGACGCCAACCAAGGATTTTTTCTTGGGAGGGAATTATAAGTATACAATTTCCTTGGGCCACAGACAGCCCTTTGGCCCGTTTCCCTCTTCCAAAATTCAGATAGAGTATGATAATTAGGGCACCAAATGTTTAGTCACTAATTACGATGCAGGCGGGCTAACATTCAATTAAAGGAAAAAATAATCCTCCCTTAAAAGCGCGTTTGTGCTTTTGAAGGAGCAAACGAGCCTGTTGCGATTTCTCTTCCAGTTGTGAATTTGAAGTGTTCTCAGGTAGTAACCCTTCATCGCAACCTTGGTCTGCCTTCCTTCCTTTTGCCACTCGTTCTTCCTAGTCCAAAATGAAATACAAAAATATGTGATGTGAAATCAACTGTGAAAATTGCACAATAATAAAGAATTTTCAGAGTATTCACACAAGATTAATCGTACGTCTTTTGAATTTTGATAAGTGAATACATTTTGTATTCACATGTTTACATGTTTAATAAATTTTAACCTTTGCAACTGGAAGCATTTTAACCTTTTATGCATTATTAAATGAAATTAATTGCCTAAGTAATTTTCAGGTTATATTTATATGGATAATTAGAGACACATAAATACCTTTAAAAAATGCAAAGCTCAACAAAAATTATAAAATGGAATAGAGTAATTACTATTTTATATTTTTTATGATTAATAAAAATATGAACATAAATATACAGACAAATTACTTTCAATACTAATACATGTTGACTTAGGAAAATATAGATGTTAATTTGCAGTTATATAAAAGTTTAAAACTGATAATTTACAGCTAGCAACAACTAAAAAAATAGAAAATTGCCGTGGTTCATGGAGATGGTTGCTTATAAAACAAAGAGACGTGGATTAAAATAGCCGCATCGCCTAATGAATGCAGTTTGTCATGTTACGTTTTAATTTCATCATGGCATAATTTTTAAACTTCTTCATAAGCTTTTTGCATCCGTTTCTGAATATAGGAATTCAACCAGTCGCGGCGCTAGCGGGGATCCGGGCACCTCCAACCCCCCAAATTGCTCTGGTCTTCAGTTGAACCCCCCCCCCCCCCCCCGCAAACATTCTTGAAGAAAAATGTGTGCGCAACAAGGATCTGTTTTTTAAGGACGTTATCACTTTTATTTTAGAAGTGAGGACCGTTTTTTTAGGTCATCACTTGTATTTTCACCTGTCTGTTAATCACGATGAAAAATGATGCCCTCTTCAAATATTTCCTGACCCCCACCCCTCCAGATTTTACACAAATATTCCCTGGCTCTTCCAGATTTTAAGATCTAGTGCCGCTATTGTCATCAACTCTTTCCATTTAACTATATTTCCAGCTGTACGGATCCAAACTAGCTCAGCAGTTCTTTTCATATCATCATACCAACGCATTGGTGGGATTCCTGTTTCTCTTTTGTACTCATAAGAACACCAGTCTAGAATTTTTCGACTATAGATATTTTCGAATTTTGTGATTTGGGTCACTTCTCGCTTCGTGTTCAGCGTAGGTCCATTTTAACGAAGCAGCTCAAATGCCGACATCAGCCACTTTGGTAATTGCTCACACCCTTTCATTTCTGTAACTGTCCCGTTTTTGTTATGTCAATCATTGGCCTCTGTGCAACCCTCAACTTCTCTACGTTGGCTTTAATGAGTTACCAGTTTTCTGCACCGTACAGTATAGTTGGCAAAAACACTGATCGAATACTTTCGTTTTTAATTTTTGTTGGATCTGTTTATTTTCTACAGTAAATGAAAGTTGATGAAATTCCAAACGTTTCCCAATCAAGTCATATTCGTCTGTTTAGCTCTTCTTTTTGATTTGATCTTCCCAATTCTATACGCTGTCCTAGGTAGATATACTTATGAACACATTTTATTTCCTTGTTTCTCACCATGACATTCATCCTGTCTCCCGGATACATTTTAGTTTTTTATGTGTTCATTTTAAGACCAACTTTTCTTGACGCATAATCGGGTCTATTCTCTAAGCATGATGTTAAAATCTTAGCAGAAACTGACGTTAATTTTTTTAACACCATTTTTAACCTAAATGCTATTCGCTAAACATATATGTGTTAATATTATAGCGCGGCGGCGTTAAAATAGCCAGTTAACGTTCTACTATAAGCGCCTACCGAAACGGTGGCTTTAAAAGTTAACGCTAGTGTTTAGTTTGCAAAAATGGCTGATCCTATCCTGATCCTAAACTGATCCTAAATGTCATGTTATTTAAAAAAAATGAATAAAACACAAGACGGTAGGAATATTAATCAACTTTCTATTACTTTTTAAAGTGAATTCTTTACAGTAGAGATAAGAATGACGCTTCATAATTTTTGTCATACAAGTAACCCAGACGCAAGTTCAAGTAATTGTATAGAAAGGAAGTAAATGGAGTATTGGAGAGCAGTTTCGGTTTTTGTTGAGACACAGAACTTAAAATTATAATCCTCTGAAAGCTACAAAACTTCACTTATGCCTCCGCCGTGTTTCAAAATATCGCAGTACATTTTAATGTGTGTATTATTTGAAGAAACAATTGATGAGATTGATAATGACGATCACAACAGTGTTATTCCAGGGTAGAAATAGCGTAATAAATCAAATTTAATAATTAATATCACCGAACACCTTTTTAAAAATAGAATGTACATATAATTCACATATTATTAAAAAAATAGATAAACTGGTATAATACAATGTAGTATATAAATTGACTAAACAAAAGTTGAATAAAGTTATATTTTTATTTAATACACTGTGGAAACCAGTTATAATGAGAATCACAAGACCAAACATTTCTGTTCCATTTTTAAAATAAATTTCGCCACTGAATATTTAATTCAACACCGAAATATTAGGTTAAGATTATCTTGGCATTTGACTAAATAAATACTCCTGTTAAAATTCAACGTAACAGCGCATGCGCGTGCAGTTAATATTAGCCTCTCTACAGGGTGAGTTAGCGCCTCGCGTTAACAAATATTGAATTAACGCTTACCTTAACAAATGCTCTTACAGAATAGCATTTTTGGATAATGACGTTAGACATGGAGTTAAAATAAAAATATTAACCTGACGCTAATTTTAACGCATTTCTTACAGAATACACCCGAATGTACGTCTTTTAGCATATGTTGCAAATCCTACAAGTTTTCTGAGAATAGAACTATATAGTCGGCGTATCATAAATTGGTAATACGGGTTCCATTGATATTGTGTCCTTTATTATCCCAGTTTGTTCCCTTAAAAACGTCTTCTAGGACTAGTGTGAATAACTTGGGCGAAACAGTCCACTAACCTTACACCTCTTTTAATTGGTACCGGGTTTGTACAGTCGGGTAGTACGTATGTTGAAGTGGCTTTGTCAGAGAACTCTGTTATTAATTTAATGTATCTGTAGTTTACAGTTGGACAGAGCATTATAAACTAAAAGTGAGGTATAAAGGGAAACCGTATTCACTGGATTTTTCGATCATAATCTTCATAGTTAACAGGTGGTCATTTTTTCCATATCCATTTCTAAAGCCACCTTACTCTTGCGATTGATAGTTGTCAAATTTGGATGTTATTCTGTTGGTTAAAATTTTCGTAAATAGCTTTTAGAGATGTGGTAATAAACTAATTGAGCGGTAGTTTTCAAGGTGGTTTTGTCTCTTTTTTTATAGAGTAGAATGCCATTAGAGTGTTTCCACTCGTCGGGGACTCTACCTTACTGCAAACATTTATTAAGCAGTTCCACAATCGTCATTTGTTCAATTTAGTGAGGAAAAATACCCAAATCGATTTTTTTTTCCTTTGAATTATACACTATAATTGCTCCTCACTCTTTTATTTTCGTTAAACTATATATGAGGAGGCACAATGCAAAACCGCCTCTATCACATTTTTTTTTAAAATTAATATATCACGTGATTATCATTTCTTTCCATGAAAGCTATTCAGAAAACAGAAAAAATATGAACAAAATCAGGGATATCCTTTTATAATATCGCATCGAATTGTGCAGGACAAAACAGAACCAACTTTATGCACAAGCGAGTTCGGTGCAAAAACAACTCTTTCCATTTCAGCCAAGCACATCACTTCATTATTTTCTCTATTTGCGCAGGTTAAAAACACATGTAGATAAATACTGTTGACTATAACAATTCATAACACGTACATAACTGCCGTTTTTACATTTAGTTGTGTTATGTTTTATGTGATCTTAATTATCTAAAAAATAACAATTAGAAAATATTTTTTTTTCAATCAAAAAACTATTAAATTTTCGAAGTGGGTGACTTATTTAATCCTAATCGTATTACCATAAACCGTATATTTACCAAAAAAAAAAAAAAAAAAACATTGTAGTGATAAAACTAAACTCGAAAAACCTTTTCTTTTTAATGCCCAAAGTTTTGATGACTGTAATAAAGCTGGTTTTGTTTTGTACCTCCTCATATAGTTAGTAATTTATATAATTAACTGCTATATTGAAATCATATTTTTAGTTTGTGTTCGACAGTAAGTTTGAAGATTTACAAGTTTTAAGTTAGCGTTATTGACGTAGTTGTGACGTTTAAAATGACGTAACTATTTCGACGACTGGCTATAGTAACCTATGTTATTTCTACGAATCTTATACTAAAATTTATTTATCAATCATAAAATTTCACCATCAAAATGGTTAACTCGTTGCAATGATTCCGAAACTTATAATACAGAAGGTAATAATTCATTCATAGATAAATCAGATAATTTAATATTTTTCTCTACTACAAACTTAAAGTATTTAAATATGACAATGTCAAGGAAAAGTATTCATCACTAACAACAATCTAAACAACAATATTATCATCATTTCTATCTGTCTCCTCGCATTATAGTTCCAATGTATTTGCTAGATAGGTCTTCTAAATGTCAACTTACCGAAGTATTATTAATGAAAGTGAAATGACAATTGATTTATGTAATCAGTTATCAATAGGTGAAACTTAAGTATGGGCTAAATTATTAAAAATATCTAACTTATAAACAGAGCCGGAGTAAACTAGAATGCAGGAACACTTAGGCGAAACCAATTGTCCAAAAAAGTAAACATATCCCATTATGATTGCTAGAATAATTGCAGACGTTCAAAAAGTTTAGAAGGACCAATCGGAAGCTTTCCGACGTATGTTTACCAACCATTTACAGTAACGAGTAACAATACAACTATAAAGCACACGAAGTAAGATAAAGAAATTATGTTCAGAACTCAAATACCTGGGATCGATGCAAGAGAACAATGTACAAATGGAAGTAGACATAAATATTAGAATAAAATATACAAACCGTTTATTTTCGGAGTTCAACATGAAATTTATCAAAACAAAGAGAAGTATACAAGCAGCAAAATCTTAAATATTTGTTCCAAAACTAACGTACTGCAGTGAAACCTGCACCCTGACGAAAACGAAGAATACAGGCAAGGGAAAAAGCGCTTCTCCATTCTCAATTTCCAGTAACTTCTATCATGACATAAGTTTTCTGTTAGTCCTCTCGTCGACATTGCTTGCTCTGTTCCAACTCTCCAACTTCGTCAAGGTCTTCCGCGTTATCTTCTCTTCTCCAGTATCCAGGTTATTATCCTTTCCGTCCTTCTACCTTTCGCCATTCTATTAACGTGACAAAACTAGATTAGCTGTTTAGTTTCGATCGTGTCAGTTACATTTAATTGTATTTTGCTACTTTTCTAAAATTTAATTTAATTGTGTACTTTCTTATTCAGACCAGTTTTGATTTTATACAGCTCCTTCGCCTAAAATCAATTTCCGTAGCTAGTAATTTATTTCTGTTTCTATTATTAATGGTCCACACTTCACATTCGATAGTTAGTATACTTTGCACTATTACCTTAAAAACTGTTCTTTTGACTGCATTGTGATGTTCTTATCCCACAGCATAGAATTTAAGGACCTTACTACTTGTTGTGATCTATTGATTCTGAAATTAATATCCTGCTTACTCATACCTGTGTACCCATTAATACTAGTTATGTACATTTCGGTACTCCCAATATTTTCTCGCAATTTTCTAGGATTAAATCTTCAGTATCATTTTTCCCAACACACATGTATTCAGTTTTCTTGGTGTCAATGCACAGACTTGCGTTTCTATATTGCTTAATAAAGTACTCACAAAGTGTTAAAACAATAGGATAAGAAATCATGGTGTAATAACCTGTTTTGGTTCCACACCTATAAACAGAACCATCTAAAACAGATTGAGGTAGTGGGACACATGATCAGAATAGAATCATATAAGATTCCAAAGAGAGCATGGGAATACAGCACAAGGAAATAAAGCCAAGAAAAGACCGAAGATTAAATAGAAGGAGGTAAAGAACGTTTAAAGGAAAGAAAGCGACTGGTACAGGAAAAAGGGTCTAGCACTCAAAAGACAGGAATAAGGAAAGTTTATGAATGTACTTTCTCAAACCTATCCATATATAATTATTGTAAAAGAAGAAGGATTAATGAATGTAAGTTAGCAAAAAAAAAATCAATCAAAGGGAGGAAATTTGCATACTTTAGATGTCACGCTTAACAATAAATATCGTCTACTGTAACTTATCTTTCAATATTGCCTTGAAAGGTAGCAGGCAAAATAGCACTAGTTCTCTATTCGAACCTGAAGTGCAGTGGTAATAAAAGTGGGCTGGAATGACGTCAATCGCCTTGTTTCGAACAGCAATGTACAAAATTGTATAGACCAGAGTGATAGTCTATATTGACAAAAGATAAAAACTTACAGGACAAGATTGCTTATGATTTAGAACTTCATTTCTGGAGTTTTAGTGGGCAACTTGGTGTTTATAAAAGATACTATAGTGTTGGAACTTCGTTGAAAATTTTGTAACAGTATTTATGGCAAGACTAGGTACTGTCCGACAAATATTTCGTGGCCGGGCGTGGCTTAATGTGCGCACAGAGAGGGCACTATGAAAGACAGTGTCAGATATAGAGTATAGTCAGAGAAACAAGTTCACATTCTTACACGTGTACATTATATTTATCATTTAATTACGTCTACAAAGACAAGTTCCTCCCATCATAGTCGAACAACAAAACTATAGAAACGCAGCTGCTTGATTTAAGTGATTACTGCATTTGACGTTCACTTTGTCGACTTGTTTATTGGCCAGAGCACCCCCGTCCCGCGTCTTTTTCCAAACTCCAGCAATTTCAAGTAGATTGTAAACAATAAAGGCTTACATTCTATGTAATAATGTAATACAGATGTTTTCCCGCTAAATATACTTACATAACAATGTAAAATTTTTGACTATTAATAGCACGTCCACCTAGTTTGCTTTTTGTCTCCATGATTTTAAATATTTAATATATTTTGAATCTTGCACTTATGCCTGTAATAGCGTGTGTAGGAAATAATGCAATTCGCCAAAATTATAATCCCCACTACAAATTTCACGCGCATCTTTCACGCCCAACCACGAAATATCTGTCGGACAGTAACTAGTCTGATGATTAGACAGATTTCAGATTACCGTTTTTAAAAAAATATTGATACATATTTTAACGCCCAGATTTTATAATATTTAATTTTTTTGTTTCATTATATTCAACAATTTATATAATTTTATTTTATGAGGCATTTATGAGGCATTTTCTAAAAATGTTCTTCCGGGGGAGGAATACTGGATCCTCCTTTTCTCAGGAAGGTATGGCATACTTGGTTCCGGAAATATGTATAGGATATTTATATGTATAAGTTATTAGGTTCATACTACACTCAGACATCATTGCAGTAATTGTTTTATCTACTTTTCGAATAAACGAAGGGCGCCATTTTCTATTGTTACTCCGGCCGCCAGAACAGATAGGCACGGCCCTGGTTTGTACCAAGTGTCAAGTTTTAGTACAATGAATTTTTAGTACAAATTTATGTACGGAAAGCTGTCATAATCATCATTCAGCCATTGACATCCACTGCTGATTACAGGCCTCCCTTTTGTGCCCGCCTTCTGTCCTATGCCACTTGAAACTAGTTGCCAACCTTGATATCGGTTGCTGATATCCTTGATATCGATTTCTAGTATTGTCTCTATTATAGTATTTTTGGCCCATCTGCCATATTTGGCTCTAGCAATGCTGCTATGCGGATTACATTTCAGATGTGTCACCGATTATGTCAAAAACTCTCGCTTGCTCTGTGATCCACATATTTATTTTACAATTTAGAAGTGTAAGGCCAATCATTACTCTTACCATTGATCTTTAAGCAACTCGTATAAAGGTCTCAGCACCATAGGTGAAGATATAATGATACTCTTAATGAGAATGGGCAGCTCGCCTTTTAATTTGCGTCTCAGATTTGCAAATTGAGATGGCCAGCCATCCCAAAACAATTTTTTTGTTAATCTCTAATGTCGGATTGTCCTTCATTAACATATCTACCCAAGATTGAAAATTACCAGTCAACACTAAATTTGCTATTACTCTCGGCATGTTAATATTGATCTGAAATCCTATTGCCTCGGTTTAATTATTTAATTCTTTCAAAATTTGGTCAAAAAATCTGTAATAAAAATGTCATCTGATAAATTCTCTTTGTTCATTTTTACCTCGAATTGTTCTCATATTTGTAAATTTGGTTAGCCGGGTTTTTCATGTTATTAAAACCATCATTTCCTTCAAGCCAGAACGAAACGATGTCCACGTGAGCTACTCCATAGAACCCATGCCCGTCCAGACCTCTCTATTTAGGTATAGATCGCTATATTACTTGAACATAAATTTTATAATCCAACGCTGACTATAGATGTTGCTGACAAGATGTGTTATTTGGAATAACCTTTTACTATCGTTATAGGAGCACTGCATAACGGTGAATAATTGTGGATAATTATGTTCATATAATGGAAAAGGAGAATATCTTGAATATTATATCTAGGAATGGAAATTTGTCCGACAAAACTGCACGTTTCACGTCGCTCTTTGATTATATCAAATAACTTTGATATTATCTAACTTTTTATAAACAATTTATAATTAATTAATATCTACTTGCGCAAAAATATTATTGCACAAGTTGCAACTGATGTCAAATTTCTACATCTAATTTTTGATAAAGACTAATGTTGACCTTTAATAAAACACCTTTAAAAATTATGTTTAACCAATACAGGTAAAAGTTAAATTATTCTTATAACCCCAAAACACTAAATTCAATTTGATTTGTTGTTTTATTCCGTCTTTCATCTATGTATATACATAAATAAAATTAGAGGCTATATCTGTGTATACATTTTTTCGTCTTCATACTTCGTTTTTACCCGATTCAAGTGATTATAAAACGATATCCACCAAAAAATCACTTTTCCTGTCTATACATCCGTCTGTATATACGAAAAAACATATTTTCACGAAATTTGATGCTATGACAGTACAAAATAGATATTTGAACATAAGCTAGATGGCACCTCAAAATAATTATTCTAACGGGACTTTTGAGGAGATACTCGCTAAAAATCTTGAAATATCTCACGTATTATTGATTTAGCAGCAAAAGAGTATATGACTACAATTGTTTAAAACAAGAAAACATACCTTTTTCTGAAATCATTAGTGAAATAACGTCTAATCGTCAATGAAGTGACTCCAATTCGGCAGTGAAGTAAACTTTTTTTGTACGATTCCATGTATGCCGGGTTGCATACCTAAATATTAAAACGAGTCCTACCTAAATATTAACGATAATTATATGTGTAATGTATATCTAACCTAAAAATTAAATATTAGATTTTATAAATTACAGGATCTCAGAAAAAAAAAATGTGCACCTAGGCATTAAAGCTTTTTTTATCACTCACGTGGTTATTTACCTCTTTAACGCCTCGGAAAATAATATCTATAATTTGTGACTCGACTTCATTGCCTTAGTTCACAAATAACTATTTTGTTTTAAGTAGAAATTAATAACATTGCAATATCTTACTTTGTATTTACTTTAAAGCAAAAATGTATATAACAAAAAAAATATATATATATATATGTGAGTGTGAATTTTCACACATTTCGGGGTTTTGTAGGTATTTAGTAAGCGTAAGAACAGAATGCTGGATATCTAGCACAATATTTTTTCTATAATCACGAGAAAATCAATAGTTTTTTTTTATAATCATTTTTATACGGTATTTGAGTATTTTGCAAAAATTTCGTCAAAGTAAAATTTAAATTAAAAAATCCCAGCGATTTTTTATGCACTTGCGTCATATCTAAGTCTCCATTAAATTAATATGAAATATATTGATAAATGACTTTTTTTCAATATCAGAAACGTATATCTAATTAGACAATTTCTATTAACACTGTATTCTTTGATTTATAAGTAGTTTCACTTCTATAAATTATTTGTTTCTCTTTGATACGTTAAAAACAAAAACTAAAATAATTCGAATAGGTTGAATCATGACGTATAATAGTAGGGCGTATAACATAGAGCTTACACACATGAACTCGAATCTAAGCTATTAAACATTTTTTATTATATTTTTTATTTCAAAAGAAAGTATACACTACCTTAGCCATAAATACAAAAAATCCATAACATTATTAACCATAATTTAGCCATGAATTAAAATAATATTTTATTTTGTTAAATACACAAAAACTGCAATATTTTCCAAAAACGCAATCTGATCAAAAATTCCGGTGGTATGTTTTCGGTTCTTTGTTTACATTTTCGAAAAATATGAAGCAAAAAAGTCTACTAAAATATAATATTTTACCAAAAAATAAAACATTTAATTTATTTCCACGCACATGCTAGTGCATTTTAATAATTATTAAAAATAAAAATTGCATTTAATTTATTAGGTACTTTACTGATTTAAATATATTCGTAAATTCCAGCAACGTAAATTCTAATAAATAATAGATGTAAGATATTCAAAAGAAAGGGTCTTGGCAACAATTGCATATTTTCCATATATTCAAGTTCTCGATTATTGCGGTTGTACTTATTGAGATCGTTTCCTAGCTGCATTAACCGCAATAATCGCAGTATTCTTATATATTTATCATATGAATTGATTTCTGGCAGTTTAAAGAAAACGTATAGTAACAATCAGGCGCGCATCCATTTTTTTTTTTTTTTTTCTTAGTGGGCGGGCTTACAATCCAAAATTTTTTCTTGGAGGCACAGAAATCAAACATTTTCCTTGGAGTGGGCTCACGTTTTATTAGTAGTTATGTGTGTCTCGAAAACGTGTTTTTTGAGCTGAGGGGCTCAATCACGTCAGCCTCCAACTCGGTGCGCGCCTTTTAACAATAATAATTACACCATTAGAAACGCACTGTATGGTGTGAACTATAAAATAGATACATGAAAAATAACATAATTGTACACACTCTTACAATGTTTTATTGATAAGCTCTGGTGTTATGCAAAAAGAATAATAGTAATTAAAGTTTTAGATTAAGAAACTTCACTTTCGATTTATTGTAATTACAATACATTGGAATGTAATTTCCCTTTTATATCACAAAGGCAGGACATTCATTGAAATCCAAGCAAGCTTCGCTAAATGTCATATTTCCTTACTCGGAAGCAACATATATTGACCGTTCAACCTACATAATTTATGCAGCACTTAAAAGCTTTATAATGACACACTTGACAATTACAAAATTGGAAATGAAAAACATTATTGGACATATGAAAAAAATTAATTATTCAAGGATAAAAATTAAAGTTTAAACATTAGAATCGAATGTATTACAAAGTTTGGTTTTATTCTTAAATAAAATTCTCCATTTAAGAAAACAAGAAAAACATCATCATAATTAAATCTCTGCTGTCCACTGCTAAACGGAATTAGTAATTTAGAATTTTTGGCGCATAACAACATTGGCTATTCGCTCCTAATACAACCAATTAATTGACTCTCAAAGTGGGTTTCTCGATACAAAGTGTTCAATTTGAATAAGAATTTATTTTTAACATTAGCTACATTGAAAAAATTCTGTATCATTAATTTATTTTTTCTATTTATATATTATTAAAGGAGGGACCATATCAGGACTGGCGCGAGGGTCGTTGATGCCCCTAGGCAGGGCTGCAACTACCTTTTTCGAGCCCTGGGTAAGATTTTATAATCGGGTCCCCCTAAATAAGTCATTTATTCTTAAAAGAAACATACATTCTGTGGAGAACACTTCAATTAATCGATTTGATTAACTGTTCAAAATTCTTAGACATATGCATATTAATAATAACAAATTACAATACAATGAAATAATAAATAAAAATAAAACAATATAAAAAAATCTTAAAATTAAACAAAATATCAATTCAATCATAATAAGGTATTATTATGCAAGAAATCTGCAACATTATAGTATATGCCATCAATTAATTCCTTTTTTATCTTTGACACATACTGACCATATGAGCGGTTTTTTGTTTTGTTGCTCAATTTATTATACAATTTGGGCCCAATGTAGTTTATACCTCTCTCATACTGAGAAGTTTTATGAATTGGTATGATAATTGTACTTGCATTACGCGTATTGTAAGTGCTTCCTTGAAAGTTAAATTTGTTTTTTTTTATACATATATTTTAAAATTAGAAGAATAGATGGAAGTGTTAATATATTATTTTGTTTAAAAAGTTCTTTACATGATTGCCTTGGTCCGCTCTTTACTGTATTTTAAAAATCTTTTTCCAGTCTGTAGTCATAGTAACTGTAGTAAACAAGTTTAGTCAACTTTATATTAAAACTTATTGAAAAATATCTTTAAGTGTAACTTAGATTTTATTGTGTAAAAAATTTCTGGTATCCGCTGGACTAGAATCTATAACAAAATACATAAAGCAATAAATAAATACTCGTTAATATACATACGCCAACAAACAAATGGGACTGTCTTACGACGGTTTTTAAAAAGGTTATAAAAAAATATTTAACCATTTTAATAGAAAGTATTGGCAGGTAATCCGATGTTTATATAAGTCTGTATACACAAAAAATTGTTGCTAACTAAACAAGCTGTAACAATAAATAATGCAGCTTGAAAAAAAAAAACTATATATGATACAGCGTATTAAGTAAACGTATTTTAACACAAATAACTCATTATTTAAGTTAGCCATCTTGGGGTTTTCTAAACACTTGCAATTATTTATTTTGCAATAAAATTAAAATCCTACGAAGACGTTGCACGAGCTGCGTCGTTACATGATGATGGCCGCAGTATTCGAATATCACAGGCATCTAAAGTGTAGCTAAAAGCACTATTAATTACGCTATAAAACTTCATCAACGAACTGATTCCTACACAAGGAAACCTGATTTAAGTCATTCACAAGCCTCAAGCGCTCAAGACGACCGAGTGCCTAACCTAGCTGTCCTGCCCGATCGTAACATGCCCTCAACTTTTCTCGCAGCAGATCGAAATATGGCAATTTCACCACGAACTGTCAAAGAAAGTTGAGGTGACAAAGGCTTGTAATGGGTGTTTTTTTTAGAGGTATAGAACTTTAAATTGCAATAAAACAACGATGGATTATTCGATTGACATGAATTTTTTTTTATTCGAAAGATAATCTTGTGGCATTACATTTTAAATATGATTTCTGGCATATGACCGCCACGGCTGGCTCGGATGTAGTCCAATCTGGACGTCCAATTTTCGATGACTTTTTCCAACATTTGTGGCCGTATATCGGCAATAACACGGCGAATGTTGTCTTCCAAATGGTCAAGCGTTTGTGGCTTATCCGCATAGACCAATGACTTTACATAGCCCCACAGAAAGTAGTCCAGCGGTGTTAAATCACAAGATCTTGGAGGCCAATTCACAGGTCCAAAACGTGAAATTAGGCGGTCAGCAAACGTGTCTTTCAATAAATCGATTGTGGCACGAGCTGTGTGACATGTTGCGCCGTCTTGTTGGTATGATTTAATGTAATGCCACAAGATTATCTTTCGAATAAAAAAAAATTCATGTCAATCGAATAATCCATCGTTGTTTTATTGCAATTTAAAGTTCTATACCTCTAAAAAAAACACCCGTTATCTAGAATACCTGTAACTTTCCCGGATTTGCTCACAAATCATCGAGTTGAAAGTCTGTGGTTCGCTCGCGAGCCTTTGGACTGACTAGACGCAGATTATAAACTCTCCAGACGAGCATCAACGCGTGTTCTGAAGGCATGGTGAGAATTTTTCGACATACAGCATTTCTATTCGATGACAGTAGCCTTTTGGTTTATGCAGACATATCAATGTTGTTGTTGAGCACAGCACTTTAACTGCAGAATGGTACATCAAAGACTATTTAGAAGGTCACATCATACCTTATCCTCCATATATTGGCAATAATATAACCTTAATGCCCAATAATTTACGACCACATGTAGTGCGAATTGTAAACAAATCTCTCGATGAAGTGGGAATTCGTCAATTACGGTGGCCAGTTTGCAGCCCTAAATGTAAATCCAACCAAAATCCTTTTTAAGTACACTTGAGCAACGTATTAAATAATATAGAACCAGTGCCCCAAATCCTTCAGTAATTAAAGGTAGTTTTTAAAAGAAAATAAGAAAACATTCAGCAGATATAGATCACTAACATAATTCAAAATAGGCCAAAGCATTTCAGAGACCAGAGACAATACAGAACGCGAAATAGATGCCCATATAACAAGTGCCAATAAATCGTACATCTTCATGGTAACAGTTACCAATTCGAAGCATAAAAAAACTAAACTATGAATGTTTGAAGACCATAATACGGTTCGTATTATATGACTGTGAAACATGTGTCTTGATTACAAATTTGGAAAACAAACTGGGTACATTAGAACAAAAAATTCTATGTAGTATTGTTGGTTAGATAAAATAAAATGGAGACTGGCAAATTTGAATAATATTGGAGTGAATTTGGATCTGCATAGTCATCATCAATAACTCTGGCATTTGACAACCCTGGATGGTTCTTGTCCTCTTTAAGTATTTGCTTCCATCTTACACAGTTCTGAGTAATAACTTTCCATCTTTCACTTCTAGGACTTGAAGATTTGATATATGTATCGTGCTCTAGGTCTACTGGCTAATATTTTTCTTAGACTGATAATATTGAACTGATCAAAAGTTCCATTATCAGGTGAATACATTGTGGTTTATATGCCAGAAAGAAACCACATAAAAAATATAATAAAACAAAAAATATTACCATATGAAAATATAAAAAATTATGTACAGCAAACCAGGCACTTACAGATCCAGAAAAAGACAAAGATCGACGGACTGATATCGTGTTCAAGGACCAACAGAAGAAAACTGTCGAAGAGGAACACTTAATCGGCAAAAGTGGAGACAAACAGTTGAGAAGGCAAAAGAAAACAAAAGCCAAATGAATAAATGAATTCTGTAACTACAATTGTAAATAAATACATCAATTTGATGTTTATTTCATACATAATAGCATAATATAAAACATGACAAGTTATGAGATATACATAATTTAAAGTTCAAGAGTAAAAAATCTGTAACTGTCAAGCAAATTTTAAAGTTCAGTTGCTTCAAATTGAAACAAATTACTCTATTGTTAATAGCGTTATTAAACATATAACCAAATAATAAAAACGATTACTTAATGAATGATTCTTTAATTAGATTTGAAGATTTCATATATGATTTAGAACTACGTCCATGGCACACAAATTGAGTTAAATTTATTCACTGATTACATAACGATCCGGTTAAAGATTCATCTGTTGACATTTGACTTTTTATTAACCAGTAGGAATTTTGACCTTAAAAAAATTCTGTTTAAGATTTCCAGTTTATTTTAAATCGTGAATTATATCATTTTCAGAAAAATCTTGTCTGGATATATTATGTAAATGAGAACTTGTTTTATTTTTTATGTCAATACTTATTCAGTATTACAAGTTACGGTGTTTCTCAAATGGAGTTTCCTATATTTCACGATTTTCATATTATGAATCGAAATATAATCCATTTTAGATAGGGCAAGATCGATGTGGAAAACTAAAAACTTGTATAATCTTTATTCTTTACTTTTAGAAAAGCCATAGAAAAATAATTTCGTTTGGCCCTGTTTGTTAACTTTGTCTAGCGGTATTCCAGAAGACCAAATGACAAAAAAGGGCATTCCGAAAGTCCCGGTGACGAAAGAAACAAAAACGAATGTATAGGTATATAGAAACATCAAAAATTCAAGTCTTTGGTGGGGATCGAATCCACAACCTATGGATTTCGCGTCCAAACATCCGGATGTAAATCTCTATTTATATTCATATTATTTCGACTACGTTAAATGGCTTCTGTTGAGGCCTGCTCCATCGTTGTTTACACATACTTATCCAGTCTTTGGAAATCATTTCAAGTCTGTTAATATCATATTTATTCCTTCACACATATGTTCACTAGTGTGAACTGTTGAACGATTCATAGGATGTGGGTTCGATTCCCAGTGAAGGCTTGCATTTTTGATATTTCTATATAATTCATATGTTTCATTTTGTTTTACGTAATTAAAAGGGAAAGTTCATTTTTTATGTTGTATATTTACAATAAATTTATAATATTATCATAGTATTGGTTCACATGGATACGTCAAAGTCCGTTTACAGCACAAAAGTCACCAAATACATTAAATCTGGTAATGTAGTACAAAATGAAACATACATCAATATCTCGCAGAGTATGGCTTCGATCAGTCCGGATTCACTATACTATAGTCCGGTTTGAAATTATGCGATACGAAGGAGAAAATGAGTCTACTTTAATAAAATTTTGGAAAAACTATAACATCATAAACGTTATCGAAAATATAAGCGAATAATGGCATGAATTAACGGCAATCAATATGAGTGCAGAATGGAAACATATCATATCACATTGTGTAAATGATTTAATTGGTTTTAAAACTCATTTTGCTGAAGTCACTAATAACATAGTGGAAATTGACAGCAACTTGGTTTCAAAGAGTTAGATTCCGTCAACATAATTGAGTGTATAGAATCGAATACTAATGAACTAGATAATGAAACACTTATTAACATAGATGAACAACGGGCTTATGAAGACTTGGAGAACAACTTAGACAACGACGACTGTGTTTAAGTACCTGCAGGAGAATTTACAGCTGAACAATTATCAAAAATTAGTGGAATGGCTGAAACCTTGTCAGAGCATATTATGGAAGTTATATATATAATATTGAACATAGCCTTACAATTCGCTGAACGATAAACAAAGCAATTCGTTGCTACAAAGAAATGTATGAAGAGAAAATGCCAAAGAAGAAAAATGTGCAGATATCGATATTGCAATTATTAGAGAATAAAAACTGAATTACGTAAAACATGCATTTTTTAAAACTATTTCTAATTAAGACATCTGAATTTGTAAAGTGCGTTTTATTTGTTGAAAAAAAGGGAGATTTTTTTATCAAATTGTCATTTTTTTGTATGCATTTAGTTCCTCGATTAGTCCGGTTTCAAACAGTTCGGGATCTTGACGGAATCGATTACCCGAATTATGCGAGGTATTGCTGTATTATATGCGATTTATTTTACTATCAATCTCTATTTATATTTAAAAAGGAAAGTATTCCGAGAAACCGAGCGATAAAAATGCAACCAATACTTGCAAATAGCAAGAAAGCCATATTTGTATACCTAAAGAGAATCTGGCTCACGAGTCATATATTGCTCCTGGTATAGATGGAAAAATGTTCAATTTTGTTTCGGTGAAATACTAATTATCATACTTAATAAAGAACATTAATATAGATATTCCAAATCGCACTTGTAAATAATTAATATACTTCTTCGGGTAATTTTTTAATAAGAAATAACTTTACTAACTATATCGGGAGTTTCAAATTTCACTGAAAAGTTTGTAACAGTATTTATGGCAAGATTAGGCATATTCCATACTATCGTATCATATTTAGTTCATTACATGGAAACAAAAAATAGACCATACATAATTTATGGTATACAGGTTGTCCCAAATAACTTTTTAAGCATGATGATCTCGAGAACGGTAAGAGATACGAGGTCGGTTAAATTAGACCAAAGTTGCCACATTGAAGAACATTTTTAACGACGTCTTTGTTTTCCTAAAAAAAAATATAGGTTACTATTATGAACGAAAATGTAAATTTTCTGGTTTTTAATTTTTACTAATAGCTTCCAAAATTAAAATATTATGTGAATTTGGTGTGCACTTTCTTGAGGCACTTTACATGGTGAATTTACAGAGGTTCTCAAATTTTAACTATCGCGTACCATCTTTAAGTTATCGGGGACAATTTTTCATATGGAGCTAAAAGTAGACCTTATTGCATAATAGTATTTTATTAGTCTATCCAGATGTCAGCAATTTCTGCTAAAGGTATGGCATCCAATAAATTCTCCACATCATTTTGTAACAGTTGTAAATACCCCTCACTGTTTAAATTTTGTTGAATTATTATTGGTCCAATAAGTTGATTATTTAATATGCCACACTATACATTAAATTTTAAATTATTTATGGTACAGCGATTATTTTCAAAGACAAAAACGTTTTTCTTAAATTTTCATATTATTTACGAAAATAAAATAGGACTTTGTTATATGGTTTTATAGCAAAAAAAGCTCTATTCAAAATTATTATAGCCTACTATAAACTCCGTATGAAAAATTAAAATTGACCCAGATAAATTGAAAACGGTACGCGATAATTTTTTTTTTTTTTTAGAACCTCTTCGAAATTATCATGAAAAGTTCCTCAAGAAAATGCACAAAAAAATCAATTAAAATTTTAATTTTGGAAGCTATGTTAATTAAAAACCGGAAAGTTTACATTTTCTTTTATACGAGGGTGATTCAAATGTAAACGGTATTTTTCTTTATACATTGATTTATTAATAATATACACAAGTGAAACCTTTAGTTTTTCTCTAGATAGCGTCCTTCACGCTCTATACACTTTTGCCTGGAAGCTTGAATATTCTTCGTTCAAAAAAAGTTTAAGGGCTCGTCAGCTCGGAGTAAAACTCCTTTGAAGTAAAAAAAAAAAAAAAAAAACTGTCGCGAGAACTATTCCAGCTGAGAGAAGGCTCATTTTTGACTCTGGACTGTAATGATGGACCAATGTCCCATCACATTTGACGATGCGCCTCAAAAAATCCTCCCTTTCTTGCTGGAATCGATTCAGAAGTATCTCACAGATCTTCAACCTGACCTGTTTTTGAGCTCCGGTTCACAATTTCATCAAGATGTTTATTGATAATGGTACGAGCAATGCTGATACCCAGTTCAGACGCGATTTCGTCAACAGTTAACCGGCAATGACCTTCAACAAGATCTGGAACGGCACGGATGTTGTTATCTGTGTGAATTGACTTTGGGCGTCGATCATGACGCCCAAGTAAACACTCGGTTCTGGGACAGTTTAGCGTCCTCAAACTGTGCCTTCAAACGAGTTAAAATCTCCGAGGGCTTAACCCTTTCATTGGTTAAAAACTTTATAATAATACGTTGTGTAACAGACGAAGGAACCTCTTGTTCACTCATGGCTGTACTGAGGACAGAACAGAGCGGATCAGCTAACCAGGCTGGTTCCCCGTCCCTAACACACCGACCATCAACCCACCATCCAACTCGGAACTGCTTGCTGAGTACACTAGCAAAATTACCGTTTATATTTGAATCACCCTCATATCTAGTAACCTATGTATTTTATTAGGAGAAAAAAGACATCGTTAAAATAGTCCCTTAATGTAGCAACTTTGGTCGTCTTACCGTTCTCGAGATCCCCATGCTTAGCAAGGTATTTGGGACACCTTGTATAAAAAATTACATTGCTAAATAAAAAATTTAAACCACTGACATATTAAATTATTTGCGTGGGAATTTCTAAATTTGTAAAGCCGTGTTAATGTCATTTGATATAGTTACAAGTATTAAATTACTTTATTATCATTGTGAAATATTTGTAATAGTACGTAATTCTTATGATCTAATGATATAAACAATATCGTTCATGTCTATTCATATGTCAGTAAATGTCACATAAAACGTGTTTTATATTTTGACCATGCGGATATTTACCTTTTATGTCTGTTTAAGAATTCTTGAATGAAATAACATTCTAATTTTGTTGTCATAAAATTACGTCAAAAAGCTATTACCCTAATAAAATTTAAAGGATGTCCAGAGCATGTTTATAACAGGATGTGTCAAAGCTTATTCATTATTTACTGCGAACATCAACTTAATGACAACAATGATTTCATACATGAAATCTTCAAATCTAATTAAACTTAAAAAAATTAATATACGGGACATATCAGAAGTAACGCACAAAGTACTGCAGATTAACATCATACTATCTTTCGACTCTAGTTATACTAAGAATATGCAAAATAATACTTTTAAGCTGGGTTCAGATTAGCGACCCAATCCTGTAATGTACCGTGTAACGTAATGCTGACTTGAAATCTACTTGTCACTAGGGTTGCCACCTAACGCCTTACTCTGACCCGGAGCAAAAAGAACAGTGGTGTTTTAAATTGAGATGTGCCGAATTACATAAAAGCCAGATCTGCGGACACAGATACGGATAGGGATTATTTATTTTATGATCCGTAGATACGGATACAGATCTTCCATGTAAGTACAGAGACCTTGAAGCGATAGATTGATATATCGCGCTGTTCCTATAGACCGTTCAATTGTTAGAATGCAGTACAGGTTAAATGCAGTTTCGAAAACCACCAGCAAATTATGTGATGCTCGACTTAACATCAGTCTAAACGCCAAAATAAAAATTACTCTACCTTGGGCACTTTTAGATATAATGTAAAGATATAAGATATTTGTTTAAATTCCGCCTTGGAAAAACGGATACGGACCCGAGTATGGATTTTTATTTGTTGCAGTTCATCCGCGGATACGGATAGCTGGCACACCACTAGTTTTAAATATAATCCATTGCTCATCTGAGTAAGCCATGATATTTTTTTTTGTTTGGCATTCTTCCAAGCTTATTTGTATATTTTTATGTTCAATTGATATACTTGAACATATTATGAACTCATATTAAATAAAATCTATTAAATAGAAAAAACTCTTTTTTTTATATTTTATTTTAACATGTCTAGTTATTTTTCGTGGCTACCAACAAAACTGCCACCCTACCAGGATTTTAAATAAATAATTCTTATATATACAATATATGCTTCATAAAATAAGAAAAGAAAATCAAAAAAGCGATGAAAGGGAGACACAGATATTCAGAAAATCACTTGACGAGCGGGGGTCAGAAATTCAGAAAATACTTGAAGTGTAGGAAATGCAGAAAACGTGTAACAAACCATCAGTATTATATAAAAAAAAAAAGTTGGATGTTTATAATTCGCGCAACCCGGAGAAATACGGATCAAACCCGGAAGCCGGACACAAACCTGTAAAACCCGGAACCTCCGGGTCAGATCCAAAGAGGTGGCAACCCTACTTGTCGCGAACTTATTGCAAACTTCCTGTGAACAGTTCGAGAGTAGATCATGCTACGAACATAACCAAAATATTATAATTTCAGTTAAAAGGTATTGTAAATACACAAACTTTCGTAGAAAAAAATACTCATTACTGGGTTAAGAAATGTTAGGTTAGATTAAACTTGTATTTTTATTAAATTCTTGTTAAAACTTCACATGTATAATTTTTTTTCACACAAAAAATTTTGAAGAAGCTAAACTGTTGGCCGAACATGTCGAAAAGTAATCAATTTATTAACTAACATTTACTAACTACTCTATATTATGTAAACATTATTTCAAACGTCCATGCTCGCGAGCGTCAAAAGAACGCGTCCAATTAAATTCGCCTAACGCCTTAACGCCTTTGTGTTCGTGACAAAACCGACGCAGAGAAGATTAGGTAGAGCGCTTTGCGAACCGCTCGGCTTGTGCACGTGATACCGAACTAGACAAAAATGATACACGGCGTGTAATATTACGCGGTACGATACAGGATCGGCTCACTATCTAGACCCAGCTTTAGAGAGCTATAACTGCTTCCCAATGATGTAGAAGATATAAATAACAGTGGCAGCTTTACCAGACGTCTTAGACGGCATAACCCTTTTTTCCATCAAGGGATATCTTTTTAAAGACACCATATTCAGGTAGTGTCGGATTCTCTACAAGTGGCATACCGACAAAAACCCCTGCTTGCCTCAAATTCGTCATGGAACTGTCGTAATGAACCATTCTTCGTGACGGATTGACTTGTTCTCCATGTCTCTCTTGTTTTTTCCTTTCCTTCTTGCTGTTTTCTTCCTACTAATACTCCTGGGTTGTTCTTCCGGTATATCTCAAGTCCGAGACAAGCTTCTGACGAGTCTCTTCGCCGAATCTCTCACTGAGCCCGCTCTTTCGGTCGTCCGGCTGTAGGTCTCCGTCTGGAATTTTCGAACTTTGACCTGTTTACCAGATTATCCAGTCCGAATACAAAGCGTACCCGTCGAAAAATCGCGAGTTTTACGCACGGTTTTACTCACTGTTTCACATACGTATCCCCGAAGCATCGCTAGGTGACTAAATGGTGGACCTTTGAGTTGCCTTAGACTTTCGTGAGCGTTTTCGTTGTTGAATGGCGACCGGAAACTACGCCTTGTTCCCTGCGACTCTGTACATGTCTCTTCCATCTGTTCTGCTTCTGCCTGACAAGGATCCCTGTGATCTTATACGGCATAACCTAGATCGGCGCATTTTAAGGGGCGGCAAATTTCAAATAAAGTCATTTTTAAAGATATCAACATCATCAATGGCGCGACAGCTTGAGGTGAGCCTAGGTCTCCTGTTACCAGGTTTCATCACCATATTTCCAATATGTATACATTCAGGAGTAATATGGTCAGTATTACATCCGTTTTTAGCGTACACAGAAAGGCACGTAGAGTTTATAACCATTTGTGAACGGCTTAACAAACCCTGTAATTTGCATAAATAATTTTTATACAAATTATTTGATATATTAAAATTATATAATATTTAAAATGAGAATATGACAGTATCTGTACATGATTTGTGTATTTGGTTACGAAAAAACGGGCTCGTTGTTTATAGATATCACATTGCGAATATTTAAAAGTCATCAGGAAACAACTTTATTTAAGATCGAAAATGTCAGTAGATATAAAACTAAAGGCTTTGGCAGTTCTATCCTTTGAATCGGATGTATCGGAATCAACATCTTATAACGATATAATAAGGTTACGTGGGGGTGTTATAGTCAGTGACTTTTTTGTTACAAGATGAAAGATTTTTTGTTACCAAAATTCGACTTATTTTTCAATATAGTCTACTTTTAGCACGATACATTTTATCCAACGATATTTCAACTTCATTAAGCCTTCCAAAAAGTACGATTTCTCGAACTCTGCAAAATAGGCCGTGCTTCAACGTTGATCTCCTTGTTCCATACATATAATTTTCCAGCGAACCATTTCTTCATGTTTGGAAAAAGAAAGAAATTGTAGGGGATTAAATCTGGAGAATAGGGTGGATGAGAGAGCAATTTATAGCACTTTTCGACCAATTTGGCCAATGCAGTTACAGACGAGTGAGCAGATGCGTTGTCATTGTGGAACAGAACTTTTTTCTTCTTCAAATGGGGCCGCTTTTTCATCAATTTAGCGTGTAATCGATCCAATAAAGCAGCATAATATTATCCTGTGATCTTTTTTCCCTTTTCCATATAGTCGATGAAGATTATGCCTTGTGAATCCCAGAATTCGTGGCAATGATCTTTCCAGCCCAGGGAACCCTTTTGCCTTCATGTGCACGTTCGCCAAGATAAATCCACTGTTTTGACTGTTATTTCATTTCTTGTGTGTAGTGATGGATCCATGTTTCATCAACAGTTATCAAACGATGCAAAAACTCACTTGGATTAAGCTTGCACATGTCAAACATTGCTTCCAAATGGTCATGCGATTCCGGTTTGATCCACTGTGAACAGATGCAGCACCTATCTTGCCGATAGCTTTTTCATGTCCAAATGTTCGTGCAGGATATGAAACATCTGTTCGTCTGACATATTTACCATCTTGGTTATCTTGCGTATCTTCACTTGGCGGACAAACACTACAACGATATCGTGAATCTCATGATCCCTTCAAGTATGATCTCATTCGAATGTCCCAGGCGTTTAGTTTTCATTCGTGTTCGTAAGACCACAATGAAATTCAGTGAACCAATTTTGAACCATTCCAAGCGACGTAGTGCTTTATCAACACATGAAATTATTTTTTCCATTGTAGCAAATAAATACAAACTTATCCGCTTCTGAACGCTGTTAAATATATACTATTTCACAGATCTACTCGAAACTTAATGTGTATGTCTATAAATAATGGCATATGTCAAAAATAATATCAAACTTGTGATCTGAGCGCCACCTCTTATCAAAGTCAATGATTTATCAAACACCTTTCGTAAACATAACTATTGAGAAGTGACATTACCAGTGGCGGCGCTGTGCTCAAAGGCAATATGGTTATTGTCTCTATTACTCAGCTGTCAATATGCTAATAGTTAACAGGTTAATTTAAGCACAGTACATTTTTATTTTATGAAAATGCAAGTAAATATTTGCGAAAATTTTTAATTTTTTAGCGTTATACATGTATCGATGTGTATAACAGAAAGCATGCATCAAATTACAGTATTTAAAGTTTAATTTCAGTAGGTATATTGAAGTGAAATTTGTAGAAGAGCAAGTGTTAAATGCCGGGCACTTAATTTTATGTGGTACATTTGAGTGTCGGTCATCTGAATTTACAATATATGGATTCTGTTTGCAAAAAAGTGCATTATGTTCATTGCCTCATGAAATAAAATTAGTTATAGTTGGACAGGAACATCTAAAAGTTAAATATGCAACTTGCAGATATAAGCATATTAGTACAGTTTTGTTTTTCTGCGATAAATGTAATGAACAAACTCGCATAGTATCAGTTACTTTTTAACTCAAAATATATTCCCATGCCTTCCCCCTGTCCATAACCAAATCTTTTTCCCAATCTGGACTTATTATTAACTTTCCCTCCATTTTTTCTTAAGAAAAGAAAAAATTAAGATGCCTATCTTTGTCCTGTCTTGAATTACAGCCAAAAACACTACAATTTGTTCTACTTTTATAGTTTTTCACAACTTCTATCGACATTCTAACAAAAATTCAACACTAGAACATATGTAATAAGTTCAAACAGTACTAGAGCGCCTAGTACAATATTTGACCACCAGACTACGTATTCGAGCGTGTTAGTTCTCAATAGTTCGGTAGAACCTGATCAGTTTCCTTGCTTAATTGGAATGTAGAAGTATAAAAAATATATAAATATTGGCAAATAATAGAGTTATTTGTAATTCGACCTTGTGATAATCTAATGTTTGTTTTTAAATAATAAACTAATAAGTTAATATGTTAGTGGAGATGAACCAGTCGTTTTAAAAATATCTCGTCACTCGTAATGCATGGAAATTTTATTCGATATTGAAAATTCAGTATTAATATTAACGTATTGGTAATAATAAAAATAACATGTTTTACTAACATACTATCATCTTATTAATGCTTAACGATTCTGCAATTTAACGGTATCTGTTATTATGTCTTTAAAATTACCAACTATGTATGTAAATAATGAGTTAACTGGAATTCTTAAAACTGTAATAAAAATATAAACATTAATGCAACATAAATAAGACAATTTTTTATAAAAATAGGTAGATATAGTCTGTTTCTTTGGTTTAAGCGGAAAATATGTTTTGTTTAGCAAAAGCCCACTTCCATAATGGTTATTGCAGCAGCGTAGTGATCATCTTACTCGCCTTGAAGTGTAGGTTCTTGAGATCGACCCCCAGTTCGGGCAAAATTGAATAATACAGTAACCTCGTTATCCGCGTATTTCTTCAGCGATTTTTATTATACGCGGTTATGAAATTATAATTTTATTTATTTTTTAATAGTGAACAAAAGAAGTGGATATTGCAGTATATAAGTATGAATCACAATAAAAGAATAATTTGAATCGAATATTTCGACTATCTCTTAATATTTCCCCAAACATGGCCAAACGATATTGGTATTAGCAATGTCAGTTTATAATTATGACCTTTCTGATATGTCAATTTATGTGTCAAACTTTATTTTATTTAGAATAAAAAGAATTCTTGACCATATTTTATAGATATATATATATAGGTATTTTCTTGGGTTTCGGTCGATAGGTAAAAGAAAATTTTGTCAAATATTTAAAAAGATATTATTATTTGCAAACCATTTTCGGTTCTATCTGAACCATTCTCAAAGCTTGCAAAAAACATTTATAAAAATTCAATTACAGTATTGTTAAGTATTTCGATGTCTTTCAAAATTTTATTGAAAAAAAGACAAGCAATTATGATTAAAATACAAATAATTATTTTGGCTTTTTTTACTTCAAATTTAGTTCTTAAATTATAATTTTCTTGTTGGTGACATATATTTTTTAATTTTTTTATACATGTATAGTAAATATAATTTCTCAAAGGCAGCACTGCAAACCTTAGTACAAGACCCACTTCATGCCACTGGTATATCCAGAACAGTAATAATAGGGTAGTCAGACAGGCAAGTGTCTAGAGCGCTAATTAATTAGGGAGAATGATACAACGTTTATGTTGGTATGAATATATTTCAACTTTTTTCTTTTCCTATGCCTTCTTTTTTGAGAGGTTGACAAATCATTTAGGCCAGTGTTCAAAATAATATATTTGTAGTTCTGAAGATTCTAAAGAGAGATTCTAAAATAAGTAAGGTTAGGTTAAAGTGAGCACATTCACAAGACAGGGTTGAAAAGTCGACAAGTATGTTAATAATAGCGAGAGCACAGGTAGAGTTAACGAGATTGGCAGAGATTTCACAAAAATACACACACACCCTAAACGGCAGATTTTTATTTACACATTATTTATTTGACCCACGATTTGAATCTACTAAATTTCAAGTTCAATTTTAAACCGTGTGATAAAAAAGGTACGCCATCGCTGATCTAGGCTATTTTCACTTTGGAGATCGAAATAAATCTACAGATGAACATCCAAACACAAGTGTTTGGATGATACTGAAAATATCTCCCTGCATACGTTGTAGTAATTCATTATTTCAGCCATTTCTATTTATTTTTCATCCTACAGAATATATTTTTTTATATTACAGTTTGAATATTTCTCAACACATACATTTTTATTTTTTTAATAGCGGTGGGAGAGAGGGCCGCCAAATATTTTACTTGCTTAGGGCGCCAAAAAAGCTCATTACTGCTCTGGCTGTACCTTTAACGAATATTTAACTCTAAAAATATAAATTCGCCACCCCTATAACCTTCCGCCTGGGTGTAATGCACCCCTTGTATTTCGGGGTTGCGGCGGCTCTGCGTGTGAAGAAAACTCTAAACAGAAAAACTGTTTAGTTAAGCAGCTTGATTTAGCTACTAAACACGTGTAAATCCGGCATCAGAATCGCTCACTTAGTATCTTATTAACATGTAATATGATGACATATATATAAAAGTGAATCCTATTGGAATATGTGTCAGTAAGGCAAAAGTTCGATGATAGCTGTTAATGCGTCACCAATGAAGGTGAAAGTTGATTTTGTAACTACAATGTATGTACGGACAGCCGCTCTGGGACATCCCACCATATCATAAACAAACTGGACGTCATGGGCGAACAGACCTGAAATTTTCTTATGATTTACTGCAGATTCAACATTACTGTTAAGGAAATAATTTCTGAAAGCCGAATCTTGGACTGTTTGGTGAAAATTATGTAGAAATTTGTATTAGCTAATAAAAGCTGTAAATCATATAAATGAAACATTGAATTTGGAAATTGTTTATACGAGGGACTCGGCATCATTTCGTGTCAATCGGATCAGTGTTGCCTTGAATGTCACGGAATATTTCACAGAGCGATCGGTAAGTTTAGCGCGCTTTTGCTTTTTTCTATCACCAATAATCTCATTGAGAATTGCACCGAATGTGAATTTTCAATGAGATTATAGAAATTTTCAACCAATTAAAATTCATTGACCAAATGAAATCAATTAATCTTCGGTGAATACCCAATATGGTCGAGGGCGCTATTAAAGGAGAACCATAGCAAGAAGCTGGCCGCAGTCCAAAGGAGAATGGTGATTAGAGTCTGTAGAGCATAGAAAACCGTCTTTGAGGAGGCAGTCTTGGCCATCTTAGATCTGCCACCTATCGATGTGGTTGCTAGGAGTAAAACCCCTACAAAGGAGACGGGTGTAGTGAACCCCCCCACTGACAGAGGCACGCGTGAGACAAGAATAACAGGAGAGATGGGATGCAAGCACCAAAGGCGTGTGGATACGACGTCTCATTTCAGACACCGAACTACGGGTGGGGTGGACACACGGTGAGACCAACTACTTACACTTTACAATTTTGCTCACTGGACATGGATGTTTCCAGTCTTACCTCAAAAGGATTAAGAAGACTGACGACGGCACATGTGTTTTTTTTTGTGGAACAGAAGAGAACAATGCTGAACACATCTTTTTTCGGAGCTCGAAATAGACGGAGGACAGGAGTGAGATGACCGAAGTCACACCTGAGACTCTAGTCCGCAAAATTCTAGTAAGGGAAGATAGATGGTCAGCAGTTGCGACATACCACAAAAAGGTATTAAAGAAAATGGAGACTGCGGAGCGGGAAGGGCAAAACGCATGAGATGACACCCAGATGACACCTAGATGGAGCAGGTACCCTGAAGATATGTTTGCCTAACGGTTCCGGGGTGTCCTCCGGCAGATACAGGGAGGGGTTTTTAGTCGGTAGAAATTCGACCAGTACCAGATTTATTTTTTAAATCTTCGGTGAAAAAATTGCGCTTGATATTAAAATATGGAAGGACAAACGTGCATGACGAAAAACGATCTGGTCGACAATCACTTGTTACGAATGATTTTAAAAATGAGTTAATAACCACATTCGTTAGAACTGACGTTTCACTACTGACGAATTTCATGAAATTTTTCTCAAATACCTATCTCGTTTTCTTATGCATAACTGTCACTAAACAGCTCCATTATAAAAAAATCTCTGTTAAATGTGTGCCACGAATTTTAATTGAAGATCTCAAGAAGAAAACAATTTGCTGCTCCTCACTTGTATTTGGCACGTGAGGACTTTTTTTTGCTCTTCACTTGGGTGAGGACCTTTTTTTGCTCTTCACTTGTAATTAGGAGGTAAGGACTTTTTTTTGCTCTTCACTTGAATTTGAAGAAGTAAATTTTATCAATTTAATTTATTTGCCAAGGGTGCCAAAAACATTGCTACGGCTCTGAATGTTCTTAAAATCATTTAAATATTTAAATATTTTAATCATGAAATTAAAAAAAAAAAAAATGCAAATATTATTTGTTTAAAAATTAATGTAATACTTTTTATGAATACATCTAAAAGCATTTTCAAAATAGAGAGAGAGTGAGTAGCTTCATAGAAGCATCATAGAACTAGATTTCGATGCATAAATTAATATTGCTTTATACAATTGAAACTTGAAGTCACATTCTGATTAATGTCAGAACCCACTGTAAGGTTCATTAAATTTAATTTCTAATAGATACATTGCGAATAGTGGCTAATTTTTTCCCGATTTTCCAATCAATTGTTCTCGGAATTTGTGAAATTCTATATTACCAGAATTCCTTGCGCAGTATTTCTGGGGAAGAATCCCTAATTAGAGAGCTCAGGTAAAAGTATATTTCAAATACATATTTTATTAATAAGCCAGAATAATAAGTATGTTGCAAATGATTCTGATGTTAACTTGTATTCAAATGTATTCATTACCGCATTGAAAATACACTCGGCACGCTTCTGAAGTGAATGTTAGTAGTATTTAATAAGGTAGGCGTGAACGCACTGTGATAAAACTCATCATGACATGTTACCTAATGTTTACATTTACGCTAGAACCTATTACTGATTTTGACCCAAATTCAAAGAAGTTAGATGACCTACTCGTAAACATATACTACTATATTCTAAATTTGTTCTACAAATACAGAAATTAGAACTTGAAACAAAGAAGGTTGGACTAGAAACAGTCCCGTCGAGAGCAGATAAAGGCCGCTGGAAAATAATTATTTTGACCCAAAACCCCGGGAAAATAATAATTACGAGTACGATACAAGTAAAAAAAAATTATATTCTTCTTCAGAGCAAAAACATGTCACAAACTGGTCAGTTGAATTTAGTTGCATATTATATCCGTAATCCGAGCAACCCTTAATATTTTTTAATTACCCCACAATAATCAATTTACGAATAAGACCAACTATATATCTATATACCTAGTTTTACCCTAAATACTATCAATGAAATTCCACAAAATGGTTAAATAGTGGTGTGTAAATTAAGTAACCGGACTGATTTTAATTTTTTTTTTTTTATTCGAATAGAATTACAATTTAATATTGTCTCCCTCAAAATAACTTCCCTGGGAAGCCACACAGCGCTGGTGATGGTTCTTTAAATCCTAATAGCAGTGCTAGAACTCGGATACTGGAGTAGCTTTCAGCTGGTTGGTTATGGACGTTTGAATGTTTTCGAGTGTCCCAAAATGACGTCCCTTGAGGTGATTTTTCAATCCTGGAAAGAGAAAAAAGTCACAAGAACTTAAGTCAGGCAATAAGGAGGCTGAGGAATACCAGGAATGTTTTTACTAGCCAAAATCTCGTTTATTGAAATTGCAGATTTTTCTCATCCCAATTCATTGGTCAAAATCTGATGAACGGTTGTGTGAGTCAAATCCAACTCTTCCTCGATCAATCTGACTGTCAACCGACGATCTGAACGCACAAGATTCCGGATTCTGTCAACATTTTCATGGGTTCTTGAAGATGAAGGCCTTCCGCTGCATGATTCATCATCAATCAACTCTCTTCCTTCTGAAAATGCCTCAAACCACCAAAAAACCTGGGACTTTGACAAAACACTGTCTCCATAGGCCTGCTGAAGTTTTGCAAAAGTTTCCGTTGCACTGTGCCCAAGTCTGAAGCAAAACCTGATAGCACACCGTTGCTCGAAATGAATGTCTTATTTTTAGAACGCACTACAAAAAACTGTTTCACGAAAAAAATCGCTACAGACAACAAAATTACTCTACCGAGTTAAAACTAGCACTGAAGACGTATCACATGTTTACCTGCGTCCCCTCGAAGTCCTGCGTCTCAAATCTTACCAAATCAAACGCTATGTTGCCAGTCCGGTTACTTAATTTACACTCGTATATTTTAATTTTCTTTCAAATATAATACATAGATAAATCTTAAACAATAAACACCAATCAGTTTTCAAAATGACCACCTCTGGCTGTTTTGCATCTCTGCGGCCTCTCGTCAATAGAATTACGAAGTGTCTATAGGAAAACCTTGCACTACCTTCATCTGGGAGCTCTTCAGACTAGCAATATTAGAGTATTTTCTTACAGGTCATGTCCTGAGGCACGGACCACAATTTGTAGTCCAGGAGTTTGAAGTAAAAACTGCCACTATTGCGTATTCTTCATCTTATGGGCTGACACTGAATCTTTCTGAAGCTCCAGTGGTAATCAGGGAAGAGGAAGTGGTTCAGTTCATTAACTCTCAACTTCAACACGGTTTCCTAGTAGACTCTTGTAAGACGTTTGTACCCTTTTATCGTAAAACTGAAACTTAGGGATACCATCATAGTTCGCGTCCCATAAATTCATAATTGAATCAGGACAATGGTCACTCTGGATCGTCGGCATTTTCTTACGCCTTCTTGTGAGCATACACCCGGTCGTTTTGTAAATAATTGTTTTCGTAATTCTATGGACTAGTGAGTGCACAGCTTTAAAGGACTTTAGGTCAGAGGTGGTCATTTTGAAAACTGATTAGTGTTTCATGTTTAGGATTCATCGTTGTATTGTGTACTAAAAGAAAATTAAAATATCTTTATAGATCTTGTGGAATGTCAGTGAAAACTTTGTGTTAAGATTTATGGTAAGACTAAGATTTAAGGTATAAAATAAAGGATGTAAATAGAAATTGTTCTTTATTTTTTCTGTAGTAGAAATATACTCATGTATGATATGACCACGTGCTGTTCTCACTGTTCGCGAGAAAGCTACCGACAAAAACGCCACAAAGAGACTGAACATACTGATAACTGAAAATAACTAAAATATGTAGACCAAATGTGCAGTCTAATCGGGTCTGGGTCTAAACCTATGAACACTGTTGTTTCAAGTATTATTACTTATTGCGATTACCGAACCGAGAAATTAGGGAACAAAATCACAAATAATAAAGTTGAATAGTGATTTACAATCTGCATGGGCCTCAGGAATCTATACCAACTTCCCGAATATTTCAACGGCCCTGGCTAGAAATAAACGATTGAAACCAAAGTATTGAGAATATCAGCCAATAATGACTTAGATCAGTATAAAATATTTCATAAAAAAAAAATCGCGGATTAGTCATAAAACTTTATTAGCAAGACATTATTTTGCATTTAAATTATCACCTTCTAAACACTACCATTCTATTGCTACACAGGAGTCAAGTCACATGATTAGCTAAATGAGAAACAAAAGTGATTTTGTTTTTAGCCAAAAATTGCTGAACCGTAAGATAAGTATGAGCCGCTGCGTTGTCCTGATTGTTGGTATTCTTCAAAATGTCTTGACAAGTTCCATATGACAAGCATACTTCTTCTGCAATCTCTCTAACACTCAGTCGTCGATTGGTACAGTTCGGCTCTAATATTCTCCAGGAGCTGTTTTCAAAAGTTCAGGTGTTTCTGTTGTTTTCCTAAGTTTTAAACAAAATTTCACCCAGACACGCTGATCTTACCCCAGACATAAAAACTTTTGCACACAACTAATAATTAAATGTAATCTTGTGTTACCAAAATATTAATAAAACGCAAGTGTCCCACGAATTCGAAAAGTTACAAAATTGCACTCTAATAATATAAACAATTTGATTTTCTTACAATTTTTTCTGTTCCTGACCCAAGGTCATAAACTTTCTGTCATCGAAATAAACATAAAAACATATTCGTTTGATATTAATTGAGGGGACTAGAAGTAAAAGGATTTAAGCACATAATTTAAAGTTTCGAGAAAATTAGCTTCAAAGTTAATTGCTGCAAGAGAATTTTTTAGTTTTAACATAAGTAAAACAGCGAATCTCTCTCCATCTTAATGGATATCCATCAGTATTGTTCTTAGGATCTTGCAGTAAAATAATTCAAGCGTACTTAAATCGTTTTACCAATAACTGAAATAGCAATTTATTTTTTCAAGGTTTTTTCAAGTTCGACAGAGGGTGTTAGTAAAGTGAATTCTGTTGAAATCGCTTTACTATATAATAATAATAATGTTTAACTGACGAAATATGTACTTGGCTTAAATTTAGAAAAAATTGCACTTGAATCATTTTACTTCTAAACCCCTCAATTATAACCAGTACTATATAAAAATATATTAATAGCATTTGTTTGTTCCTTATTATCCCGTAAGTAATACGAAAATATATTGTACTGACAGTTTTTAATTGTTTCAGAATTTACATATCACCATTTTGGTGCTACTAGCACCTTTGGTGTTATCACTGAGTCCAGTGCGAGACAAACGAACCGCAAGATGGAATTCAGACACACAAGATCTATTTCTACAAACTGGAAACCGCCAGTCGATTATACCATATAGTAAAACTGGATATGAATTACCTGCAGCAAGTGCGGTATCCGACGTAAGATTTAAACCGAACCCTATTTTCGATTTTGGAAACAGTGTAGAAGCTGCCAATGAAGGTTTATCTGTATTTCTACCCTCTCAATTTGGAGGAAGACAAATACAAAATAACGACGGATATTTCTATCCGAAACCCTCAATTCCATTTGAGGTTGTTGTAAAAACTCCGAAACCAGATCCGGGATATCTATATCCAAAACCTAGTAATCCTTTCGTAGAAGTTCGTACAACTACCACTACACCAAGACCATATCGACCACCAACTACTATATACGTGCCACCTAGGACCACACCAAAACCTCAAACTACTGGATACCATTATCCAGAACCAAACATACCATTCATTGAAGTTCGTACGACACCTCGTACGACAACAACAACTAGAAGAACTACCCCATATACTACCACAACCAGAAGGACTACCCCATATACTACCACAACAAGAAGAACAACTCCGTATACTACCACAACAAGAAGAACTACCCCATATACTACCACAACACCAAGACCAACTACCACAACAAGAAGAACAACTCCGTATACTACTACAACAAGAAGAACTACACCATACATCCCACCTCAACCTAAAACCACTGGTTATATTTACCCAGTACCTAACATTCCTTTCGTAGAATACAGGACTACTACACCTAGACCAACAACAACAACGAGAAGAACAACTCCATATACCACCACAACTAGGCCAACAACAACAACAAGAAGGACGACTCCATATACCACCACAACCAGACCAACAACAACAACGAGGAGAACAACAACTTACAGACCACCAACCACACCATATCGTCCACCAAGCACTACGGGATATATCTACCCAAAACCCAACATTCCATTTGAATACACTGCTGCAACTACCCGTAGAACAACAACTACTAAACGATCAACAACAGCTTACACTTACACTACACCTTACAGACCACCAACAACACAACCTCCTATATATTTGCCTCCAAAAACAACTACTACAACCCGTAGAACAACAACTACTAAACGATCAACAACACCTTACACTTACACTACACCTTACAGACCACCAACAACACAACCTCCTATATATTTGCCTCCAAAAACAACTACTACAACCCGTAGACCAACAACTACAACAAGAAGAACCACACCATATAGACCACCGACAACAACAACACCGTATAGACCACCCACTACACCATACAGGCCACCAACAACACCTTACAGACCACCTAGTACAACTGGATACCATTATCCAGTCCCTAGCATCACATTCCCTGTAGTAAGAACAACACCTAGACCAATTACAACCACAAGAAGAACTACAACTTACAGACCACCGACCACAACAACTAGACCTACAACACAACCTAATATATATTTACCTCCAGTAACCACTAGACCAACTCCACCACCTACATTTAGAACTACACCTAGGACAACAACAACAACAAGGAGAACTACACCATACACAAGAACAACCAGAAGAACTACACCCTACACTACAACGAGAAGAACAACTCCATACACCCCCCGTCCAACAACACAACCAAATATCTACCTACCACCAGTAACAACTCCCAGACCAACACCACCACCTACATATAGAACAACACCACGTCCAACGACCACAACAAGAAGAACCACACCTTACACCACCCGTCCAACCACCACAACAAGAAGAACCACACCTTACACCACCCGTCCAACCACCACAACAAGAAAAACTACACCTTACACCACCCGTCCAACAACACAACCAAATATTTATCTACCACCTGTCACAACTCCTCGACCAACATTCAGGACGACCAGATCAACAACCACTACACGTAGAACCACCACATACAGACCAACAACACAACCAAACATATACTTACCTCCTGTAACAACACCTAGACCAACAACTACCACAAGAAGAACAACAACAACAAGAAGAACTACACCATACACAACAACAACGAGAAGAACTACACCATATACTACTCGTCCTACTACACAACCTAACATTTATTTACCCCCAGTAACAACACCAAGACCTACGCGACCCCCAACTTATAGAACAACACCCCGTCCTACTACAACAACCAGAAGAACTACGCCATACACAACAACAACCAGAAGAACTACACCATATACGACAACAACCAGAAGAACTACACCATATACTACTCGTCCTACTACACAACCCAACATTTATTTACCACCAGTAACAACACCTAGACCAACTCGACCCCCAACTTACAGAACAACGCCCCGCCCCACTACAACAACACGTAGAACAACTCCGTATAGACCTCCAACAACTCAGCCTAACATATACTTGCCACCTGTTACAACACCAAGACCAACTACAACAACGTATAGAACAACTAGAACAACCCGTAGCACAACTCCTTACAGACCAAGTCCAACAACAGCATATACTTACACCACACCAAGACCTACAACACGCCGTACTACACCTGTTTATACCACAACAACCCGAAGGACAACTCCATATGTTTACACAACTCCAAGGCCAACAACAACAAGACCAACTACACCTAGAACAACACCATACGTATACACCACACCAAGAACAACAACATCCAGAGAATACTTACCTCCTAAAGAGGAAGGATATTTCTACCCAAAACCGAGAATTCCTTTCAATTTTTAAATTTAACATTTTAGCTGTGCCATAAAGGATTATGAATAGATTATATCAGTGCTTCTCAACCTTTACAAAGTTCAACCCAAACTGTGTAATGGGCAGTTCTTTGCAACCCACCGTAAAATATTAAAAGAAAATATAAGGAAATTAAAAATAGGTACTAATAATAATATTAAAAATATAAAAACTAATTTTAATAGCTTCCCTATGGATCAGTTTCGTTAATTATTCGAATCGTGATGTTTAGAATGTTAAACAGCATCACAAATAATGTTCTATTCGTAATTAGTTGCTATATTTCGTTTTTAGAGCAGTTAGTGGAGAATTCCTGTTTTGCACAGATACGTGTGTTGTGGGTCCATGGCAGGAGTACAGTTAATGCCTCCTTAAATAACGCAGGCTTTTCTTTGCACTTTTGATTCCAAACAATATTAGATTGTCTCTGTTTTTTTTTTTTTTTTAATATTTCTGGTCATTTTAAATATCGATAAATCGCTCTTATAGTTAATCTGCATTTGGAAATATAAGAGAGGGATCTTCCACGTTAAAGTTGGACGGATATGCACCAAGCGATATTTTGATAATCTTTAGGTTTGTACCAATCAAATTTTCGGCTCAGCGACCCATTAGATAGTTTCACAACACACTTTTAATTCGCAGTTCATAGGTTAAGAAGCACTGGATTATATAGACGAAATCTTTCAAAAAGATTTCAAATAACTTTTTATACATTTAATGTGTCATTGTTAATAATAAACAAAAAATATTAATTGCTCAATTTTGTTACTTATAATAAAAAAAAATATATCAAAAAGGTTACTTGAATTTCGTGTAATGGTATGCGCATAATTTTTAATGTAAATTTAATCGCTGCCTATTTACTATTAAAATTATTAGGTTTACTTATACATCCTTACTGCCATATAACCTTACCTACTTGATAGGAAGTGTTTTATATATGTTAAATATATGTAAAATTACTATTACCTTTGTAAAAATGTGAATTATGAATGGATGTGCAGAAAAATACTTATTTTTTTCATAGTACATTTTTGTATTTTTATGTAAAATAAATTTGTTACAAATATATTCAGTTGTTTCAGTTATAGCCTGTTGCAAAATTATAGCCTGTTTTTTTGGTTTAAGCGGAACTAGCTTTTTAATTCTAGTAACTTTTACCGATTATGTGAGGCTTTTGATCATTTTGGTTAGCAAAAGTACACTTCAATTCTTAAAAGAGAGCTCATGATAACATAGAAAAATGAAATTCCAGTTAGTTCCGCTTAAACGTTTGGAATAGCCTATATATGTAATGAGTGAATTGTGGGAAATTTGTTTGGAACATACAGGCTGGCGAGAAATTAACTTAACAACTTCCGCCATTGCTGATAGTACTAGGCTAGAATAGTACAATATAGTGAGTACAGTATAATGAGTACAAGAAGGGATTCATCACTTCTTGTGATCGCTGAAGACGGAAACAGATTGTTGAGCAATTTCCGAAACGTCCGAATATATTTTATATGCTCAATGAAGTATTAAATCTTTTTGATAATAATACTCATTATATTGTACTATTCTAGCCTAGTACTATTAGCAATGGCAAACGTCTAAAATAACGGTGACCGCATTAATATTGGTCCATTGCAAAATAATTTCAAAGATATTATTTACAACTTTCATTTCAAATAATAGCTATAATAAATACAAAACAATTTTTTGCGTGGGTGGTTCAGGGCACCCGCGGTAAAATTAGTCTAACTCGGGACCACGACCTGATATGACGTATCGCAAGGTGCCATTCGTTTCATCTATGCGAGATATATCGATATTTGTAAGAAAACTTAATGAAGTTTTCTAACAAATATCGATATCGATCGAAAAAGTTTTAAACAGCCTAAAAAATCTCTCTAAACCTAAACTCTACACATTCACTAACTTCTAACAGCCAGGCTACGTTTTCTACATAAAAAATAACCTGCAGCCGTGGCTTCGACACAGCCCTTACCTTCTTTTTCAGCTATGGCAACGCTACTAGAATTGATGCAAAGTGTGAATTTTCACACAATTTACGGTATAGGTAATTTTTTACTTTAACCGGAACTAAGCGGAAGTTTAGTTTTTTTAAGTTGCCACAAAAACAGAAATTGTCTAAGTTAATTTATGTTACATGTTGGTATTTATTATTAAGTGACAAAAATATATTTTTTAATTTTTTAATTAATTTTTAAATTAATAGACTTAAAAAATAAAAAAATGAGACATTGGTATTAAGAATGACAAAAAATCAAAGCGTAATGAAAATGACAAGTTATAATGTCAATTTACCCTAACCTTAATATGCTTAATGTAAGTATGATTTACAAAGCTTAAATATGACTTGTAGACTTATTCAAGTAATTTCATTTAATTAATTAGGTAGGTGTTCAAACAACCAGCCATAGAGGTCTGAGACAGATCTGGGAATATCTGAAATAAAGTATTTGAATAAGTGTTTCAATTACTTTCTTGTATTTGAAATATTACATTTCAAATACTTCAAAAAAATGCTCTTGGTATTTGGATTTGCAAATACTTTCTCCGTGGTAATTGTATCTCATGTATAAAGTATTTCCTAGTATTTCAAATATTTCCCTATTATTTCAAACATTCCCCTAATATATATTTCAAATATTTTTTAGTATTTCAAATATTTTCCTAGTATTTCATATATTTTCCTAGTATTTCAAATATTTTCCTAGTATTTCAAATATTTCCTAATATTTCAAATATTTCCCTAGCATTTCATATATTTCCCTATTATTTCAAACATTTCCCTGGTACATATTTCAAATATTTCCCTAGTATTCCAAATATTTCCTTAGTAAATTGTAATTATCTCGTTAATAGTAGTGTGACGCCCGCAACGAAACGATTCGTGTGACTCCCCCGCACGTGACGGGATAAAAGGGGTTAAAAGAAATGTACAGGAGGTGTAAAGTGGCTGTAGACGCACCGAACGACTTCAGACTAATGAGCTGGCTAAAATCAGGCGAGTTACTCCAGTGCAAATCGCGAACACAAAAAGGGGAGACAGGTAGGTAGAGACGTACTTCACTTCGAGGGGTTGTACTCAAAGACTTATACAAGTTGGAACGATCACCCTAGGAACGTATAGGTCGAAACGGCGAGGCCCACTGTGTGATTAAGGAGGACTGAACGACCATCAACCTCTCCTCTTCAGTCCCTAAACAAGCGAGGAACCTACGGACTGCACTTGAGTAACCGGAAAAATAATTGAAATAATTGTTCTGACAAAAATTAAATTAGGAAATAAATATTGAATTTAATGTAGCCAGTCTCACAAGTAAATTACAATAAAAGGCGTGATAATGTAAATTAGCAGAAATTAATGGATCACCCGGTAGACGGGTGATATAAATTCATGGGTGATATAAATTCTACAATTCTAAAGGTGCGAATTGTAGGCGAAGTGCACATAAATTTCTCAAAATATTAGTTTCTCCCCAACACAACCCAAATACATTGGGGTGAGAAACATACACAACAAAAAATTACTTTACAATTGTAATAATAAAGTCAAGTACATGGTTTTATAAAACTATGCACTAAAACTCGTGTCTGTGAGCGATCCAACAGTCTGTATATACTAATGAAATGATTAATAATTAATTTTGAACGATTTAAACTCAAATAAAGACAAAGTGCAATAATATACAAACTGTTGACTAGCTATGGCCATAAATGGCATGTGTAACAAATAAATTAACCGCTAATTGCAAATATCACAATAAGATACAATATGGCCAGGTTAAATACACATAAACAATTAATAATAAATTATCTTAATAGAGATAATTCTGTAGGACGCCACTGGAGTTTACAATTTCTACCAGTGGGTAAAATCGGCAACTTCAAATGCATGAATAAGACGCCGTGTGAAACGGGCAATCTGGTTGAGTGTATCAGATACACACACACTCAGATAATTTAGGGGTTGTAAGCTCCAAAATTCGTAAACGATAACTAGCAATTGTTCCATACACGTGGTTTGGGGAACAACGGAAGTTATTTAATAGAAAAATGTAATTTTTTACTCACAAGTTGATCTTATGTACAAATAAGGTTATAAGGGATACTTAAGAGACAGCTGGGTATATCAGTATGCCCTGGGGACGCTTGGATCCTGGAAGAACCTGAATCTGGAACAAATGGACGCAGGGGTCCTGGAAAACTTCGGGACCTGGTTCGAAGTTCTTCTGGTTCGCAGTCAGGAACTTGATAATCCCTCGGATTATGGAGAAGTCAGAGATCCGCAAATCTTCTGGCTTGATTTGGCGCAAATGGCCCACAACGGTAAAAAACAAAAAACAAAACTTGGCAGTGTACAGTCACAAGTTTGCTGCAATAATGATGATTTTGTACGGGACAAATCGCCGCACTAGCGGTGACCGACCGGTCCAAACCTACAATTCAGACGGAAATGTTCGATCACAAGTGAAATATAGAAATATTATACCGGGTGTCTGGAAAATAGCGCACAATATTTTCCACCCAGGTAATAATATTTTTGTTTGCGCTCCACGGGCGCAACAAGTAGTTTGGTACCTACCTGAGTTCAACACGTGTGGGTTCTTTTGAACCTGAAAGTCTGTTTCTCCAAAATCATATTTAGGTGCACAGTTCAACAAAATAAGAGACAAGTTGTTTTACTCCCCATCCCTGACGGAATCTCGAATGATACTAACTCTTTGTTAAAGATTTTTCTATTAGTATATACTGATTATGTTTATAATTTAGGTAGGTATTTACTAATTACTTTTGTTTCTTCACATAATAAGTAACAATGAATTCAAATAAAACGTGACTTCGTTTCATTTCTTAAGTTTACGTTATTCCTTAAAACCTAATATTAAAACATTTCAACAAAAAATCGAATCAATTATACTGACTTACAATGTCTAATATTTGACACTTCAGGTCGGTTCATGACAAAATATTTCAAATATTTCCCTAGTATTTCAAATATTTTCCTATTATTTCAAATATTTTCCTATTATTTCAAATATTTTCCTATTATTTCAAATATTTCCCCAGTATTTCAAATATTTCCCTTATTATTTCAAATATAGGCGATTTTTTTGCTTTAAGCGGAACTAGATATTCAAATCTAATAACTTTTAACGGTTGATTGAAGCTTTTGATCATTTTGTATAGGAAAAGCCAACTTCAATATATAAAAAGTTAACTAGCGACAACTTAAGAAAATTTAAATTCTATTTGTTTCCGCTTAAAGGTTTGAAATAGGCTATATTTCCTTAGTAGATATTTCAAATATTTCCCTAAAATTTCAAATATTTCTATAATCCGTTTCAATTTATAATACGAAACTAGATCTGGTTACTTTGGTGACTGTTGTGGTATCAACAGACTTTGGCGTATCCGTGTGAACCAATACTATGATAATATTATAAATGTATTGTCAATATACAACATAAAAAATGAACTTTCCCTGTTAGTTACGTATTACAAAATGAGACAGATAATATAGTATTTCAAATCTTCCCCAGTATTTAAAATCTCACGAGGTATTTCAAATTTTCCCTTCTATTTTAAATATTTCCCTAGTTATTTTTTAAAACTATTTTACAATCATTATAATTCTTAATATATTTATTTCAGTTCTAGATTATGTATGTTAACATATTTCTTTCTTTCGATATTTCAAATATTTTGGGCATTTCAAATAATTTTTGTACTTAAAATACTTATAGGCTATTCCAAAGGCGGAACTGGATTTTGAAATCTAGTAATTTTTATCTATTAATTCGAAATTGTTTAAGCTTTGTAAATCATACTCAGATTGCAAATTCTAGATTAAATCGATTGTCATTATAAAATGTCCTTTTCATTGCATTTTAATTTTTTGCCATTCTTAATAAAAATTCCCATTTATTTATTATTTTTTTGTCTTCAAAATACATAAAAAAGTATTAAATTATTTAAAAAATATCATTCGTTTCTATGTTGGAATTTTAAATTTTCACATACCAACCTGAAAAATGAAATAACCCAAGCAAGGTCCTTTCTCGTGACAACTTAAAAGAACGAAATTCCCATTTAGTTCCGCCTTCCATACCTATCCATTTTTCAAATACTTGAGCAATTCAAGCATTTTTCAGTATTATAAATATTTCTAGTATATCAATTACATTTAAAGAATTTGAAATACATTATTTGAAATACTTTTTGTAGTATTTGATATTTCAAATTTCGTTTATCAGTGATGACTAATAGTATTTGTTATAATGTTCAAATACTTTGACCGGTATTTAGTATTTGAAATACTGTTACTGAGTATTTGGCACACCTCTGATCTGAGAGAATGAGAGATGCAGAAATTTAAGTACTTAGGAGTAGAATTTAAGTACCTGTAGACAGACTAACAGGTATATCAGGGAAATATGCAACGTGCAGGATGGTACAAAATGGACCAAAATAAGGAAACGGGAAGACAAAATCAAGAAACTTTTAAAAATCATTCATCCTTAGTCGATATTTAAGAGTATGTAATAAGAGATTGTATTATTTTGATTCACATACAATGTGCATTACATTTAATTTTCGATTTTTTAACCAGCTCCGCGGGATATTAGGAAACAAGGTGAAAGATAAAAGAAATTTTTAATAGATTTTTGGCAAAAAGATACCAACAGTGCATGTCAGATACTAACTCTAACTATTTAAGAATAAGTACTCTTCCAGTAGTTATACTAGGGCAGAAGGCAAAAAAAATTGATGTGAAGTGTGAATTTTTACAAATTTCAGGGTTTCGCGGGTATATAATAATTGAAGGCGGCATGCTGAGTGTGTAGGACAAATTTTGCTTTGTAGTAATCACGGCAAAATGAACGATATTTTTAAAATAATTTATCGTTTGTTAATTTAAGAGCTTTAAAAACAAATTTGTGTTAAAATATTTTTTTGTTAATGTTAATTCGAAGACCTAATATCATTATTTAGGTTTCTAAATATGTGCAGTATTTTTTTTTTTTTATATAGCAAGTTTCATTAAGATTTTGAAAATTGTGCCTATGGCTTCCATTGGTTGTTTTAATTCATATACTCCGCCCCTCTGGTATCGTATACATGACACATAGAATGAAAATATAATTCCAACAATTCTAACTGGTTATTAAATTTACGCTCTTAAAATTTAAATGCAACATTTGCCAAAATATAACCAGAATTTTGACAAAATAATTTAAACAAAATAAAAATGGAAAAAACAAAAAATTAAATTGTCTCCTCTGCCCAGGAGCGAACCCTAGTTTTCTGCGTAACAAGCGAGCAAGCTAACCATTAGACCAGGATACGCCTTCTAGTGTAGTGTGTTTCATAATTATAACTTTTGTACATCGTCAACCAAAAAACACAAAAAATGCGTTATTTCCCGAAAACATTTTGCAAAAATAAAATTTTGATCGTTAATCCACGTACTAAGGGCTTTCATTTGATACCCTACACCAGTGTTTCTCAACCAAAAGCGCACCCGCGGTCCAGTAAAATACATATTTTTCTAACGTGGACCACTTATAATAATTGTTGGTTCATTTTTTGCAAGAAAACAAATATATTTAATGTGCTACTAAATATATTTATTTTATTTTTAGAAAATCACAGAAAGGTTACAGGAAATAAACAAAATATAAATTATTTACATAAAAAAATGTGCATAAAAATAACAAAATAATTGCAAAAAAAACATATACAAAAACTTTCGCGGACCATTAAATTTTTTCTGCGGACCACCTGTTGAGAAACACTGCCCTACACAGAATTAAAAAATTTCGATGATATGTGCTCATTTGTTTATATTTTTAGGGGGATATGTTTTTTTAGATATTTTAGTATTTTTCGTATGTGCGGGTTAAAGAGTTGCATAAGCATGCCAAATTTTAACTCTATAGGTTTCGTCGTTTGGCTACAATTTTTACCGAACAGACAAACAGACGGTCAGACAGACAGACATACAGACAGACGACAAAATGACGGTGTAAGGGTTGTTACCTACAAAACTCTAAAAAGGTTTTTCTTGAAAACATTTTGAAAAAATCGCTGAAGACCGTTAACCCAAACCTCCATAGAGGTGCCATAATATAGTAGAATGGTCAACATTTTTCCTATGAGCAAGTTTTTGAGACGTCTGACAGATCTTCTTCTATCTGAGATATATTAACATAAAAAACGAAAATAACAGACATAAAAATCTGACATGTCATAAGTACCAGCCTAGTACTTTTTATGGCTTACTGCTTCCAATAAACTTAATTCATTTTCTGTTTTCTTGAATACTCTAATAATAAATTAAAATCAATACCAGAACGCTGGCGAAGAAAATTAAAGTGACTCGTAAGATGAAAGTTAATAAGTGAATGTAACAATTGCATTTCGCCTTGCATTCGTGTTAAACAAGTGCTAATATACTATTGTGCATGTCAAATTAAACAAACACAAACAACTTCTTATAAATAATCACCATGTGGTTTACTTAAAAAATCCAACTGCATATTATTTTCAATGATGAATTCGTGACACAAAATAGAGCATTTAAAATTTATCTTTACAGCACAATAAACAAGTAATGACACTGGTATATCTTTCATGCTTGCTAAGATGTTAAAATGATACAGTCATCCAAATAATCTCTCTTCTTCTTGCCAGTGTTCATCGTGGGGAATAATCTTTTGGGTTGATGGAATCGCATGATGATAGAGACAAGAAATCTGTCTTTTTCATTCTGCTTTAAAGAAATATGTGACAATTTCATGATCACATCTGAGTTTTACTATGCAGTCTGATGGGACATCTTGTGCAGAATGTTATATACTGGTGACAAGGCAGTGAAATATTCCAGAAAATTTGGACTTTATCGATATTATTATTATGAAAATGATCAAGAATTGGATAAAAATAAGTTTGTAAAATATTTTGTGGCTGCTGTTACAATGATTCTTTTTCTGTTTTTGGTAAGTTTTATGAAATATATTATATTTCAAGGTGATCAACTGTCCTCCTTCATGAAGGATAGTCTTCCTTAGGATAATATTACGCTGCCCAATCCAATATCATCCTTTTGTCTTGTAAATATTTGTCCTTCTTGTTTTATCTTGTCTAGTGTCATCTAGTATCATTATTATTAATAAGGTTAAACTGCGCAATATGCAGTAGCGTATTTATCACAAGGCTGTGTAGGCTATAGCATAGGGTGGCAAATTTTAAGAGGCAGCAAATTTTAGAGGTCGAAAAACTATTAATTAAATCAATTTTTCAAAATATACAAAATTTAAAATGTGTATATGACTATCTGTCCATGATCTGTGTATTTGATTACGAAAAATGGGCTCATTGAATTGTACCGAAATATAATAATAGTAATATTTTATTCAACTTAAGATATAAACAAGTTATGTAAAAAAAAATCAGCTGTGGCCACCACAGGACCGACCGCCATCATAAAGTACTTCACAAAGTAATACATTCTAGCAGCAGAGTAGAAATAACTTCGCCTAATATTTTCTAACAGAGATATTATTTATCATGACCATGGAAACGTTACATATAAGTATGAAAAAATTGAGACTTGTAAAAAATTTCGAAAAATTTTACAAAAATTATTCTAAATTCGTTTTATCAAAAAACGTCTCAAATAAAAGTTATTAATTATTGCTTTTATAGCAACTTTTGTTCAATAAATTTTTTCGAAATATTTTTCTGTTGTGAAATATTCATAAAAATCTTAAAATCGACACGAGTAAACTCCCATTTTTAGTCAATCGATTTTTACCAAAAGTTGAACAACTTGTGCCATTGATGGCAGAAGCTTAAATATAAAGTTTCATAAAAATCCTTTCAGCCGAATTTGCTCTGCACGTGTACACAAGCGGACAGACAGACAGACGGACAGACAGACAGACAGACCGACAGACATCATGCTAAAAATAGTCAAAACGTTATGTAGGGACCTCAATTCGTGGAGATCCATCGAAATCTCGAAATGTCAAAATCGCTATGATCACAATACCTCCCTTATATATGTTGGCGGTCGGTAAAAAGCGTATGGAAAACAAAATTTACAAGTATGCTATTATTAAGCAGTACCATAAATACCAGTGTTGTAATAGATACATTTAAAAAAATATCTAGATACAGATACATGCCAATAATTTTTGTATCTAGATATAGCTAGATACTTTTGAAAAACACTGAAAAATGAAAATACTACATAAAGATATGTTTAAAAAATTCATTTTTACTGAAATACATATAATTGCTAACAATTAACAATGCATTATAATTAAACAGTGTATGTTTATTTATATTATACAGGCTGTTCAAAAATGACCGTGGCATCACAAAAAGCCCACTAAATTCAAGGTAAAACACTATTCTGCGAAATAATTTTGTACTAAATAAGCTAATGTTTGTCTTATTGATACGCAACTATGTTCTTGTTAAGGGGATGTTCCTTTAAATCAAATTTTAGCTCTAATTGTAGTGTCTTGTAATGTAATGTAATTCTTGTAATGTCACTAATAAAAAATTACTGATAAGAAATTTGTGATTATTTTTTGACATTCCATACAAATTTTGATTTATAACTAAAATTTCAATATGGCCTTCTGACGCTTACAAATTAAATTTATATGAAATATCAAAAAAATAATGTGTTTCTACGTCCTTTAGGAAACACACCTACTTACCTTACTGATTTCAATTAGGAAATGAACTTAATATCCACACTAGTATGGCCGGCCCTTGGGTGAGGCGGACTAGAGCCAACACTCAAGTGACGAAATGTCTCAAAAAAATTATCAAAGTGTACTTTAAATCACTGGGTACTTTTAAAGGCACTTATGGTAATTTGTCTTGCCCTAGGCCTCACAAAACCACGGTCCACTCCGAAACCATTTGTGTGAATATACATTTTCATATGTTTTTAGTAAATTAGTCATCAAAATAGCAAGAATATTTATTCAAAAACTTAGTTTTCATTAATAATGATTAATTTTCCTTGAGTGTTGCATATAATACCTACTATTTTTACGGTCGTTCAAAAGCTACGACAAATTTAAATATCGAGATACAGATACAGATAAATATTTCAAAAAGTATCTAATTTGTATCTAGATACTTGAAAAAGTATCTAGTTACTGTATCTAGATATTTGTAACTAGATACATTACAACACTGATAAATACAATACTTATTCATTTAAATATTCTTGACCAGAATAGTAGGCTTTTTTGGCAAGAAATGTTTTAAAAAGATGCACAAATTTCTTTGCATTTATAGTTCTGTCAAGGACGGAGATTTTGTTGAAGATATTAAATTCTCGTTACTTCCAGTCGTGTTTGAGGCACAGTTATATTTTCTTTGGATCGGAGATTTTTTGCGCAAACTAAGACTTCTACATATTTTCTTTATTTCCATGGTTTGAAGAAATATAGAATTGCGAATGAAGCGTAAGTATATTCAATTCTTTGAAGATTGGTCTATAAGTCTATAGGATACTGCTGTTGGTGCATTTTGAATGACCCTGACTACTTTTTTCTGAAGTAGAAATATCATTTCTGCATTTGGTGAAAGTCATGACCGAATGAAATAACGAATAGTATGTTGTCTGAGCTAATGTTTCATTCTATATCTTCCTTGCTCGTCATATAGCATAAATAGCTTGGTTCAGTAACTTATTTAAACATATTGTTGATGTGACATTTCCCTGATAATTCAGAATCCAGCCGTAGACCCAAAAAGTCTTCTATAGATGCGCATAGTGCATTTTAAAAGTAAGGCAGCCCCAAGTTGTTCTACACGTTCCTTTTCGTTTCTTAAAAAAATAAAAATTTAGTTAACATCGAAAATATCAGATTATGCTTTTGTCAGTTTTATCTATTAAATCGGTTATATTGGAATCAACATCTTACGAGGATTAAGTAATTTGCAGAAATGAAAGCAAAGCGTCGCGCTTTATAAAATTTCAAATATAATTTGAATAATAATTTGTGTACCAAGGCACTAAAATTGAGATTTTTTTTTTTTTTTTGTTTTATCACGAATGTGGATATTTTTTGCCAAGGCAAATAAGCACATGAGATAAAAAAGAACTTAAGTACCAAGGTGTACATTGAAGTTTTTTGACAAATTGTATAAAATTTTTGGTATTTAATAAGATGTTAATTGCTTCAGAGAAATAAGAAAATGAATAAATATCTATACAAAAATGTATAACAAAAAATTTTATTAACTAAATAACATATTATTATTTACATTTAGAATTAAGAACATTTATTAATGTTTATTGTCACGGAAGAATTTTCATTGTTTGAAATTTTAATATACATACTTACGTTTTGTAACTTGTACAATAATGACAATTTACTTTATGGTCAATTTGGCGCTACTTTAACTATTTCTCTAAAAAATATTTTATTTAGATTCCTTTATAGTGATTTTTTTTCTCTACCAAAGTTTGGTTTGCCAAAGAAAAGGATTTTAATATTTAATTAATTTCTTTATTTTATGTAATTAAAAAAGATATACAGGTGTCCCAGGCAAGTGGCTCATCGTAGCTATCTCGTTATTAGTATAGATAGAGATTGGATTAAATGGACAAAGTTAGTGTATTTTTAATAAGAAATATTGTTTTTTCAATATTTAAGTGAACTGTAGCAAAAAAATTTTGTCGCAGACATCCAACATTCGGGCGATTTAGTGGCCGCTGTACTTACTCCATACTTACGAAATCCTGAAATGTGTAAAAATTCACACTTTTTTCTTACGATTTCTAAAATTTTGCTGTCACGATTGATGGTAATGTCGTGGCCATAATATTTGTAAGTTATGCCCCTCTTACTTTAGCTCAATTTTAGAATTTCACTGAATTTTATATGCATGATTTTTGATAACTTGGTTCCTAGTCGCCACTATTATCGATCATTGTATCATGATCCACTATCCTGTCAGCTACAGCCAAACATGCCTATAACTATAGACTTAATACTCTTAACCATGCGCATAACCTTCAGAGATTACAAGTTTCTTATGCAAAACTAACCATCTGAAATAAAATTAGAAACAATCTACACATCAAATTTTACATCGGATTTTTATCCATCTAATAGAATATTTTGTATTATAGAAAAACATGTTGTACTTGATCTTCCGCTAACTGAGGCCAATTAATAACTAAAATTACCTAGGATACCATGATAATCATTACTCTATGGTATCCTAGGTGATCGCTACATTACTCCCCCCGCAGTGTAAACGTAGTACATCATATTCTCACTAAAGGTCCACCTGCTGTGTCAAAAATGTTGTGGCATCGGTCAACTCATCTTTGACTTGATCTTCCGCTAACTGGGGCCAATTAATAACTAAAATTACCTAGGATACCATGACTAGGATATCACTACTCTATGGTATCCTAGGTGATCGCTACATTGTAAATATGTATTGCTAAATAACTTAATAATAGATATGGGACAACAATGGTTTGTAATTTTTCGAAAACACTTGTGGGTTTCAAATAACTTTTATATTTATATAGTTTTGTTTAGAAATATTCAGATACGTCCACATTTTTTCAACTTGATTTCTTATATATACCTACTTGATGATACTGGAATGCCAATAAGTACACGTGTTCTTTACAAAAAAAAAAATCATTTTTACCTGTAGTACCTATATTGAGAACCACGGCAGATTCAACGTGGCGGCAAAAATAGACTACCAAATATAATAACTAAGTAATTATCACAATAGAAAAAAAAATAGCTAGAAACATATTTGTAGAATGAAGCTTAAGCTACAAATATGTGTTGATTGGTTTACAAGATGGAGACTATATAGCAATTTGTTTATTTATAAATACAAAACAATATTTTTTCTATAATTAAAAATATTCTATCACAAAAAAAATTGCTTCTTACAAAAAAAATTAATGCATAGTGTGGCGCCCGTTATGCTGGTTTCGTAGGAGAGACGCAGGCGTCGCGGCGTCACATAGGTCTACGACTAAGATCGTAGGACCCGCCACACGTGGTGACTAATAAACGGTTCTGCTGAGAAAATTGTGATGTGTGCGGATTTAACCTGCAGCAGAATTGCAGGTAAATCGTTGAAAATAGGGCGCGTTACTTCAGAGCAGAGTTATACTCACAAACATAAAAAAGGACAGACAGGGTTCAGACGTATTTCACTCCAAGGGGTTATTCTTGGAGACTTATTACATGTGGTTTGGTTTTCCCTGGGAGTAGAGGTATTCGAAGGGGCCCACACAGTGGTTCTGGAGGAGTAATGACACAATTCTGTCCTCTTGAATCCCTAACCAGCCGCTGATATCGTAGAACTGCTCTGAGTAACACGAAAAATTATTTTGAATAATTTTTATAACAAACAAAAATTAATTGGGGAAAATGTAGAGTAAAATAATGGATCACCCGGTAGACGGGTGATGTAAGTTTTACAAATATATGTTTCTCCCCGACACAACCAAATACATTGGGGTGAGAAACTATACACAAAATAATATTCAATTTACAATTTATAGAATCTAAATTAACAAAATGGCAAAAATTACAATGTGCGCACGCACAGGGACTAAACTGTGCGGCGCGTCAGAAAACAATGAAAAATTATGAATTAAAATGTGTATTCACACGTTCCGTATGAAAATACGGAAAAATACTTAGCGTGGAATACAGATACAGAAGTTGGCTTCAGTTATCCACAATCGGACCCTACAATTTCCTTGTGGAATCGCCAATGTTGGTTGATTACTGGCCCAACTTCTGGAGTGGTCTTGGTTCTCCTAGTTCGCGTCTGGTTATTTGGTAGTTCCAAATAGACGCTACTTGAGAACTTTATAGATAGATATCTTTTTATGGTGAAAAAATATCAAAAATAGAACTTCTTGACGCGATCCAAAACGGGAGTTTTTTCTCGTAAAAAACGTAGATCCCGAACGGTGGTCAAGCGATAATTCTTGTTTACCAAATAACTCGCAGCCTCGTCTTGGTAAACTTGAAACACAGTATGTTAGATATTATGAAAAAAACTCAAAAGACGTCTGTTCTCGATGAAAGACAATCGAGTAGTCGCTGTCTCAGACAGAATTATACCAGATACTAGCGGTTCATACAATGAACGCTAGAATTGTGTATGAAAAATAAGAAATGATAAATATTACCAGGAGCGGTAATTTTTAATTATTTTGCGACTCAAGTGGTCGCAACACATAGATTGTTATTAATTTTATTTCAGTTTGTTAGTTTTGTATAAGAAACTAGAGGGAACTATGACTGTGGGCCACCTTAATTAAAAAAATGTTAGGAAAACGTTTATATAATCCCAGAATCATTAACGAATATCTAAATGCATTTAAGACTTTCATCAACCAAAACTTCTTTAAATTTCAAAATAATGTTTACTGCTAATCGGACGGTTTAACCATGGGTTCATTACTTTCATATGTATTAGTAAAAATTTTCATGGACAAATTTGAATAAAAGTTTTTACTCAATAATAAATTTAATAAAGAACTTGTTTACTATTTCTATCAGATTTATTCCATCATCTATATCAGTGATGGCGAACCTATGACCCACGGGTCACAGAGGGACCCATATAACGATTTCAAAATACCCATACAAAAGAAGATCTTTGTAGTTCTGAAGATTCAAAACTTTCAATTCAACTATTGACTGTTATATACCTGTATTATACTCGTCAAACATGAGGCCGCTAGCTTACGTAGAGCTAACAAGATTAACAGGGAATTTCCCATACATATTTACACCCCAAAGATGCAGATTTTTATATACGTGTTATATATACAACCCGAGATTTGAATCTACAAAATTTCAAATCCAATTTTGACATGTCTGGGGGAAAGGTTCGCCATCTCTGGTCTATATCCCTTTCGTATTTTGCATTGTTCATTGCTCCTAGATATATGCTCCAGCCTTTACTTTCAATCCCTCCTTCTTTTTTTAGTATTCTTTCCATCATTTCAACACAGATATATTTATTCTTTCTTTTTTCACAATAATAATTGAAATTATTATTTTGTTTTCAGATATTTACGTCAATTTACTATGTGACCCCAACACCAGGCAAACCTTACACAACAAGAAATATAACTTCTTTAAATCACACGCAAAACATTTCCAATAAAACTATTGAAGAAAGAACAATTTTGGAAACTCCAATTGAACACCGTTCAACGCCAATTCAAGACCACGCCGAGCAAATAGAACATTTAAATAACACAGAAACATCATCACCAGCAGCATTACCATTCTTTTCATCATTACTACCAATATTAACACATATGCGATCAAGAAAAACCAACAAAAAAACCCTACATGATGTAATACCAAGACCATTTTTACACCAAATAAACGAACCAAAGCCTTCTTCATTTTACTCAGTAAACAGAAACCTTCAAAGTCCAGAAAACAATTTACATCCTTATAGACATAAGGTTAAAAGTATTCAGGATATATTAGGTTACATGGATGAACGTCCTGCAGATTATATGACAGATAATGAATATAGAGCAGTTAAATTTAAAGGAATTTACAGACAACCAGAAGATATGTACGCTGCGCCGAGCAATAATGTGTTCCAAAAATACAAATATAACCCGTATCAAAGCAGACCAATGCAACAAATGGATCCATTCTATAGGTATAAACCTCATAGTCCTGGAGAAGTTAATATGCTAGCACCAAACACTTACCGATTTTCTCCGCAAATGTATCCAGTCCCACATAAGGGGGAAGCATATCCACTCTACGAACCAGTTGCCGAAAGCTCAAATATAAGACAACGTACCAAACCAGTTAGTGTTATGTTAGATATTTACCCAATGACAAATGATAATGATATGGAAGGATCAAATCCAATAAGTGTCATTTCCAAACCAATACTTCAATCAATTCTACCAACAAGTAACCCAGGATACTATAAACCACATACAACCACTCCCAAACCATACATTTACGAAAATTTAGAAGCACAAGAGACGGCAACTGGACCACCATATGTCTATGAATCTGGCGCCCAAAAAAATAAAAACGATGTAAAATCAGACAAAGATATGCAATCACCAAACAAAATGGTGGTACACCTGAATCTATACTCGAGAAAAAGGCCAAAAAACCATAGACACAACTACGACTATGTAAATAGAAAAATTATGAAAAATTCACCTCATTTTCTAATGACTCAAGCTTACTTAAGAAGAAATAAGAAGAAGAATATGCAGTATTATGGTGATTTATTAGAAAATGAAGAATATGCTGAAGAAGACGACTATGACGATTTAGAAATACAACCTAGAAATGACAGAAATGTGAAGAAAAGTAAATATATAGCCCGTAATCTAACGGAAAGTATTATTAACTCCGGTATTCGACCAGTTAAAGAACCAAACATGGATGTAACAGAATTAATTGATGTTAAAGATTATCCTAAAAACAAAAACCACAAACATATTGATGTATATGAAGACTATGATCAAACTATATCAACTAAAATAATTCCTAAATCAAAATACAATTATGATAAAAATGTGAAAAATCATAAAATTGTTCTTCCAATCAGTGAAGATAATGTTGCTGAAACCTCTGTTAAAAGTAAACGTGTGTTAGAGTATAAGTTTACAACGATGTCTCCTCAAGTATTGCATAATAAATATTTTAAATCATCAACAGTACAACAAAATATGCATTGGGACCTGAATAAATTGCAAGAAAATGCTACAATGAATCATAAAACTTATATTGCAACTGAAGAAGAAGAAGAAGATGATGATGACCAATATGATGAATAAACAATAAATAAACTCGCAACAAGATGTTATGTATGCACTGAGGCCGTGCCGAGCTATTTTATCACGTTAAGCAATAGTCCAGAAAATTGGTGTTCAAAACAGCGGTTTTGGAGAAAGATTTGCGAGAGTTTTGGAAATTAGCTCTAGAAATTAGCACTGTTTTGGTAGTCACATTTTGCGGCTAATTTTTTTTGCCGGAACCTCGAAAAACTTCAAAAACGTGCAAAAAGATGTTTTTTTACAAATATCTCCGTTCCATTGCAAAATTAGAAAAAATATATCATACTAAATTAAAGAGGGATACAATTTCGATCTCATACATTTATTTTTTTGTAGAAAGAACGGTTTTACCGCTAGAGCACTGCAAATAGGTTAATATTTCGAATTAATGAAAAACATATTTTAATCTCCCAAAATATACGGATGTTTTTAATATTTATGAAAAAAAAAAATCAAAGATGGGTTAGTTCCGGTTCCCATCCTTCAGCCAACAGCTCCCGATAGTTTGCAAAAATTAATTTCTTGCGAATGCAAGAAGGGATGTTAGGAGACATGTGTATTCACCAAGGTCTGCCTTAAGTGCTTTATGATAGGGAATAGGCATGATTTTTTTATTTATTTTCATTATATTCCTCTTGTTGTATATAAACATAAAAAACAGTTTTGCATTTTTTTTTTTTTTAATTTGAAGGCTTAAAAAAATATAAATGTATGTAGCGCGCGAAAACGACATCTGACGTCATACCCCAACTTAGTGTACTGCGTACAGCCTACCCAGTGTACAGCGTACTGCCTACACAGTTTGTCATAACCTTATTTGCTTGTATAACTTTTATAGGTTATGTAAAGTTAGAGTGATTTTGATTAAAATAAAGTTTAATTCTATAAAAACAATTTATACTTGTTTACCGAATTAAATTTTATATTAAAATATATAAAATATAGAAGTTCCAGGCCCCAGTACTTCGAAACATAGTCGAAAATATTGTTTAGTACCGATGTGCACAAATAGTTCAATTAGAAATCAAAAAACAATTTATATCATTACCCGATGGCGAAAAACAACAGAAAAGGCGAAATTTGTGTTATGCTATGAGGCGAAATAAAACCGATATTTCAGAAAAAAGTAAACTTTATGTTTGTGAAGACCATTTTAATGTGAGTACATATATTTTATAAATTATTTTAATAATAAATGCCTGAAAAATAGTTTAAAAACAAATACAAAACTCTCGAACAATACAATATACACACGTAAAGATTATGTTTAGTCTGTATCTGTGACGTCAAACCCCAGCAGTCTCAATCGTATTTACTCGGCAACCTTCGCGCCGTGGTCGGCTTATTTCAAATTTACAATATTTTAATTAAAAAATTTGGCTATAATATTAATTAAAATGTAATTTTTGTTTTGTTAGGTGACATAACTAACATTAACATATCAAAAAATGTAGTTTTAAGGAAATATAAATTTTATGCGTATCCCCTATTTGCACAAATTGTAATGGTGCATGTGTTAACCAACAAGACGATCTGAAGAGGAGGAAATAAAGTAAAATATTGAACAACTTGAAAAAGAAATTGAGGCAGAAACGGAACAAGTGTGCGAGATGGCAGAAGAAATGGATATTGAGGAAGATATTACCGACCAGTCAAACTTCCAAAAAGTCGATGACGAACCTGATCGTTTTATCTTCAGCAAGATTTTTTCTTGGTTAATTTTGCAAAATTAGCAACAAATAAAATGACGTGGATTAAGCCTGACGGAGAAACCACAGTAAAAAAATACGCCACATTTTTAGTGCTTGGAGTGCTTACGAGTGGAGTGGAAATTAGTATATTTTTCAAAACGCGCACGCGCAACTAAAATTATAAGAATCAATTAAACTCAGGGAGAAAAATTATAGATTAAGTTAAAGTATATGTGTTAATTTTGCGGCGAACGCGATTTTTCTTTTTTTTTATGACTGCGCATGCCTTTCAACAAGATTGCGCAACAACAAATTTTAAAAATAATCGTATATTTTGATAAATTAGTAGAATTGAAGGTATAGTAATATTCTTGCGTTAATTTGGCTGTGAAAAGTACATTTTTCATGAGAAATTTTACTCTAGCGGCAACCGTTCATCTCACGAAAAAACTCACAAATCACTCCAATTTCCAAAACTCCCGTAAAACTTTCTTTCGAAAACTAGGTATATCCTGGACTAGAAGGAAATTTACATCTTTCCCTAAAATGGGGTGTCCCAAATATTATTGGACTATCGCCCCCTTATAGAGCATATTTTTCATCAGCTCCCCCTCCATTAAGTCAACCAAAAATTATACACTGGAAATTACTTTATTATTATCGTTATTTTTTAACTTAAACTTTAAAATTTATTTTGTTTCTTTTATAAACAAAAATATAATTATAAAAAAAATATCTAAAAGTTCTTTATAATATACATACAAGTACACTCAGCGCTCACTTAACGTACGTCCGTTTAACGTACGTTCGATGTTACGTAGATATATTTTGGCAATAAGTCTGTACAAACGTACAAATATCTTCACGAACGTACACATCACTTGGACCCATCGGCGAAAATGCGTGCAGATTTCCGTAACACGCAAATTTTAACGGACAAATAGGACGGGCGTATGACTGAGTAGATTATAAAATTTTGTCCTTTTTTATTCACAAGAAATATGTTAATGAGATTTTTATGATACGTAATTGATATGAAATCCTTATTGCTTTAAACAAATGATTGTTATATTTTAACTTCTGTGCTCAAATGTCATCAATTAAATTGAAAATACGCGAAATCTCTAATAATTCAAAGAATTATTGTCGAACAAAGTTTACGTACGTGCGAACAAGTGTACGTTTGTACGGACATGTAGAAACAATTTGAGTACTAAAAAATCGTAACCATATACATTTATATGGAAATACACCGTCCGGTTAACGTACAAATCGCTTAACGTACAACACATTGGGAACGCATTAATTACGTTAAGTGAGCGCTGCCTATACTTAAATAGTGGGATACTGAAAGTTGGCGTTAGGTCACTTGGACGATAAATAATGCTCATTATAGTTATGATCGAATGTTAAATCGGTATTCTCAAATCTCAGCGTGACCTGTCCAGCGTTAATTCACCCCAGTTTTGATACAATTTTATTTACAATCCAGTTATTCCATAGTACATCTTTGATTATTATAGAAAATATATAAATAAATTGTAACTATTTATAAAATTTATAATTATATTAATTTATATAATTGTTGTCATATTATACTTATTACTCTATTACAGTGGTGTTTCGAAAATAATTTTTAAACGATCTACAATAATTTTTTGTTTCTTCCGTGTCGGTTTTAAGATTTTTGCGAATAGTTCGAGAGAAATATTTCGAAAAAATTTATTTAACAAAAGTTGCTATAAAATCAGTAACTAACAAATTTTATTTGAGAAATTTTTTGATAAAGCAGCATAAATTAAACAAGTACTTTGTGATGGCGGCCGGTCCGAAGGTGTCGAAGCACTTATATTGTACTTAAATATTATATATTCCGCAACCCGTCAACTAAAAATGGGGCAACTAACGCCTCCAGTGCGTCCATTTCTGCTTTCACGTTTCACTTTTTTGTACAGACTAGCTATCATTCGTAAGTCTTTATATTCATCTGTATCACGCAGTGGCAGGTCGTGGAAACTTCTAATGGAGGTGCTGCAACCAGTGAAGTAGCTCCAACCCCCCCCCCATGCAAATATACATAAATTTTTATTACTTGAGCCCCAAGACCTCTCGACCTCTTTCGGGAGACAAAAACATTATTAAGATGGACATATTTTTTTTAATACTACATATATAAAAATAGAAATATTACATTTTATGATTTATTATGTATTAGTCAAGTATGTAAAAGAAAATTAATTTTTTAAGTATGTAAAGAACAGGGTCGGATCAAGGGTGAGGCGAGCGAAACACTTGCCTCAGATGATAAGTGGAAAAGGGCGCCAAATTGGTGAAAAATAATAATCAATAAAACAATAAAGGAAAAACTAACTTCAACAATTAATAACGTGATTTCTCTTTTACGATAATTTATTAAAAATGTAGCTTGAATTCTTGAAACAACGTCAAAATTCAAAATACTGATCCGGAATTCAGTTAGCGTAGCAATCAGTCAGCCTAAAGCAGGTCCGGTTTAACCATTGGGCGACTAGAGTCGCCACGGGAAGGCCATGAAATTAAGACTTTTATGTATTTATATGTAGCATGTAAAAATTCTATTTTAATATTTTTAAGAGGGCACCGAATTATATCTTGCCTAGGGGTGCAAACAACCCTCGCGCCTGCCCTGGTAAAGAACATGCGATATCCTGCATTTCTTATCCATCTTATTTTTGCATTTCTTATCCATCTTATTTTTGCATTTCTTATCCATCTTCTGTTCTCGAAATTCTGTAAAATTTAATTTAATTTTAAAAGAATTAGAATAACACTATTTTCTACATGCCTACTCCATAAAAATCATGAAATGAAATATTAAAAATACAAAAATACCTGTAGTCAAACGTCCAGTTCGCAAGCTCTTAACTGCAAACATCTGCAGCTGCAAAAGTAGGTAATCTGCCTTTACTTCCACTCAATGCCAATTGCCGCAATACAATAAGCAGTTGATGCTACTAATGTATGCAACACATAAGAGGTACATATTATTGTATATCGTAACCTGTAGTCGAAATAATTGTTTTACGTCAGTAGTAAATATTTTTAACCACTTAACAGTTTTGCACGAGCGTGACTCGGGCGCTCATTTTGTTCGTATAGTACATGCCCGAGCCTCGTTCGTTTTAAATTCTGTTTCGACTTGTAGAGTGATTATCACGGATATCGTTCGTGCAAATCATAGGTAGGAGTGAATTGAATCGCACATGTGTTACTTGCTTTTTGGGTGGTGGGAGGTGTTTACAGACAAAAATTTAAAATATATCATACCCAAGTTACTTATTGAATAAACTTAATGCATTTAATTGTTCGTATTGGTAAATAAAATCAAATAAAATGAAAAAAAGTGACCATTTTTGGACACCTTTTCTCAAAAAAATCCGACAGTTAAGTGGTTAATTAAAAATTGAGTAAATGTAGAGATAGAGAGAGGGCAGACCTGCACCTCTTATGTATCAGCCGCCACTAGTATCACGTTCTTTTGTTACAATGGCGAGCAACTAGACAGATTAACAAAAGATGGAGTTATTCACAATTAATTCAAAACTATACTTAATGTAATTTAATTTATTACTAGACTTTAGTTATTGTTAATAAAATATAATGTTCTTAAGTCTGTAAAACAAATTAAACGTAAAAACCAGATAATCCCAGTAAACACTTAATCACAGTGAACTAGAACATTTTAGAATATTTATTATAAATATGTAAACAGATACGGTTCACGTTTTAATGTGACTTTCAAAGTTGTTAATGTACTCTATTTTTTTATAATTGTATAAAAAATAAATTACGTCAAATAAATGGGAACAAAAAATAAAAATATTGTTGTTTAGATAAAAATATCTTTATTTACTTCAAAGCGCATCGTTGTGAGATTACCTACTTATAACATCATACATATAATACTTTCAATTAGACAAAATAAGGTCATTTACATTTATACATTACTATTCTAATTTATAACAACCATATTTGAACACATTTTATAGCTGATTTATTGGCTTCAACATCTCCAGACAAGTCACTGTTTTTGTTAAGTTTATTTGCTATTTAAAATAATAATAATAATATTAATAATAAATAAACAAGATCTATTTTTAAGAAATTTAACTGTTTAAAGCAAAATTTAAATTTGCTTAATAGCTCTGTAGTGTCAAAGGTTATGTGTATAGTCCTCCAACCTTCCAAATTTATTCAAAGACATAAGGGATTTTTTCTCGGCCTACTCTGATATTTTACATTTTTTAATCACACGTTAGAAACCTCAACCATAGTGACAAATGATAAATTAATAATCAGGGATTTTTCGCTTGCTGTTCGTGTAGCGGAATTGTTGACTGTTATCAGCAAGTAAACAGATTTGCGCTGCTACTCAAAAGTTGCGCTCTATGTCATATTTCAAATTTATTCAAGTAAGTGTTACTTCCTTAGAAACCACTTGCACTGCCTACAACCCAGTGTAAAATGCAACTTTTAATGTCAATCGGCGAAAAACAATATTATATTGACTTATCTTTGCAATATTCTGTACCTTACTCCAACTGCAAGTATAAATTAAAATATGAATACTATTTTTTTAGTCGCCGACCAGTTCCACATTTGCCGGTACTAAATATGTTCCCAGTCAAGCTATTCCCGACTTATTAAATGGATTTTAAGTACCTCGGAGTCATGTTTTATTATATACGAAAATTACATACATATTTTGCGCATGTGCCAAATTATTGAAGTAAGTCTGGGTCGTCTGTTTCTAGAAGCTTAAATTTATTTGAACTAAGGTATAAATGTGGTTGTTTCTCTAGAACAGTGGTATGCAACTTCTATTCACCGGTTGCCAGTTTGCCAACGGAAAATTTGCCACAAGTTACATGAAGTTACAATTTCTAATGGACCATAGTGCTTTTGTATACGAGGGCTATTTTCTTTCAAGTTTCGTTATCGGCGTTTTCGGGAAGGACGAACTGATGTCCATGATGAAGGGTGTCAGGGAAGGAAGTCCGTAACAAAAGACGACATTGTCGTAAAAGTGAACAAAGTGATTTGTGGGCGACGGTTCACAGGTTCTAAACTCTCTACGGCTGTCTATGTCATTGTCCTTTTTCATTACAATGTACACCGCAGCACAAACATATGAACTGCTCAAGAATTTCAGATGAAAGATATTTGGCCACTCGCCCTTCAGCCCGGATTTGTGGTTGGGAAAGAAGCGGTTCAGCACTAATGAGAAACTGAAAACCAGTGTGCAACATTGGCTGAGAACCCAGGCGGCAATATGACATGAGAAGGGTATTCAAAAACTGTTTCCCATTACGACAAATGCCTTAAGTTGGCGGCGACTACGTTGAAAAATAATTTAGATGTATGAGTAACTCTTGTGTATATTAAAACTTTTCTTATTACCCTTATTTGTTACTGATAACTCAACGGAACTTGAAAAAAAAAAATAGCCATCGTAGTAAACACATAGCAATAAAAGATAAATTGCAATGATTTTATCAGAGACTAAAAATAAAAATAAAATGGAGTAAAGCTATTAATAAAAATCGAGCCTAAATCATATTGGTATTTTAAACGGAAGCGCCACAAAAAAACAAAAACAAATCACTGCTCTAAAATAACATGTGAGTGGAGATTATGTAGTCTATGGTATGCCAAGATGTATAAATTCAGATCTGTACCTAGCCTCATGTTTTGTTTTTAATATCTATAATTAATAAGTATCCTTCTTTAATATTAATTAATAATATAAATAACGGGAAAGTACGTATAAATTAGGTTAAATACTTGTCTAGATATTGTTTAAACCATAACATTTTCTATTATAAAATTTGTAATTTTTGCATAAGTAGACTGCCTGTAAAGACATCCGTGTAAGTAAATATATTCTCAAAGTTCCTGCTTTGAAGTCAAATCGTGATTGTAAGAACACAATACATCTCTATAGCTAAAGCGATTGCTGTCAGCGATTCTCAACCTTTATAAAACATCTAGGTACATAACGAATGTAAAATTTTTACAAAATTAACTAGGATAAAATTATTAAAGAAATCTCTAAAAATTTATGGCAATATTATTAGCATAATTTATTGTACGTACATCTATAGATTGAGAAACACTGAAATAAATATATGCAGCAAGAATAGCTGCAATACAAATTTGCTAAGCTGCTGCCGTCCAAATGTGTTATACATATGCCTTTCAGTATTTAATAATTGTCTTTGCATCGTGGACCTTTTTCAGATTGTTCTGAGGCATCCGTCGTGCAAGCATGCTGCGTGGGCAATGTTTGTGTTATGGTGGGTTTAGTCAACATTTAGTTTCAGTCTTAGTTTTAATCTTATGTTTTAATTTTAATCTTAAAAGATAAACTATCACATCGCTACGAGCAAGTTCATAGAACACATTGATTTAGTTTTACTCTTAACGTTCTTAAAACCAACCTTGAAGGATAACTAACATTCAACTTTTCTTAGCAAGATTTTTCTTAGCAATTTCTAAGATTAAAACCGCAGGAATGCGCGTGCGTTCTCACTGACATAAACTTATTACGAACTATTAACAATTTTACTATTGTTTTTATTCCGGAACATCTTTATTCACAATGTTTATTTCTTTAATCGTTATCTATATGCAAAGATTTTGACTTTTGACGTTTCAAATATTAGTTATAACAAATTTTGTTCGTAAACACTGAACGAGGACACTGCGTGTGCGTTAAACTCGGCGTTTCATTGGTTATTTTAGTTTCACTAAATCATTGTATAAACACGTACTCATTCATTACGTTACGCTTAAGACAAAAACTAAGACTAACACTAAAATTAAAACTAACACTAAGACTAAGGCTAAGTGTTGACTAAACCGATCATTAAAATAAAAACTAAATCACAATGATATTGTAATCACTTTACATTTTTAGTTACTAATTTATTCAGTAACTTTTTTTGTCATTTCGAAAAAGATCCACTGACATTAAATTGGTATTTGGCATCAGTATTACATCAAACGATTTCAAACTAAAATGATATGAGATATAAAACATGTATTTGACATGAAAGCAAAAACGCTGAAGATGAAGTGATGTCGCATGTCAGAAATTCATCTCTCGTGTTTTTATTAACACTTTTCATTAACTCTTTTGATTATTATGTTTGTAATAATCAAAAGACATCTTTTGCACGAAATACTTTTAACATGAAAACATATTTGTCTCCATGGTTTCATATTAAACAGTTTCCACTGTATACCATTTATTATTAAACAAGTTATGTATTTTTTATTTGGACGGCATAGTGAAACACAAAAAATAACTATGTCTAAAACAGAAAGCGTCTTTAACCTAAACCATTAAAAGAAGCAATATATACAAATAAATAATTAAGTACATCAAATACTTAGTGGAGTTAATTAGACAGACTATCAAAAATAAATAGATCTATAAAAATTATTGGAATACTATCTTGACTTATAGTTTGTTAACAGTACGAGTTAAGTCAGACATTTAAGTTGGTCATCACTAAAGTGCGGCCGAGTTAGGTCTTAATACGTAAAAATCCTATTTAACTGAAAAAAAACATTGTTCTTTCCAATTTAAGAAGATTGATAATTCTAGCCTGACCGCTCTCTAGTCATCACTAGAAAGCGACCAATCTAGGAGTTAATATATTTCAATCCTATTAAATTAGAAACAACATTGTTTTTCTTTTTTTCAATTAAATAGGATTAAAACGTATTAACTCCCAAATTGACCGCACTCTAGTCATCACATTTGTGGTAAGTATGTTTTTATTTATTTTATATTTACTATTTTTATTGACTTTTATCCCACATTTCCCAATATTCTTGTGTCTGCATTTCCGCTAATCTTGATACCGTTCTTTCAAAGGCGAAGATTTCTTCATCTCCAGTGAAAACATTGGCCTGAGCGTCTGCCTGCAATTAAAAAGATAATTATTAATATCATTAAAAAAGTACTTACTCTCACACACAAACTTATAGAAATGAAGTTAATATTAATTAAATTACATCAATATACCAAGATGTCAGTACTCGGCTGCTGATGCAATAATTTGAGAAACAAACAATAAAAATGTTTCATTCTAAAAGGCAGAAGTCACGCCGCTAATAAAATAGAGCATGCTACGTTTCATACCACCGGGACTAAACAACCGATCGAGCGGTTACACTCATATTGGTGACTCAAATTAACGCGTATCCCTCTAGCGGCAATAAAGCCAACACTTCAAAGTCATTGCTGACGTATAGTTCAGCATGTGTTTTTTGTTTCTGTCCATTGTCTCTCCGTTTTTACAACGAATAAAGTGATAAATTTAAGAAAAAAAGATTAAATACTCCTTGTTGTGTGTATGGTTGTCATTCAGAGGAGGAACATCTTCCAATATTAGATGAATTGTATTAGAAAAATTATAGTGTATGAGAAAGTTTCTTAATTAGTTCTGCAATTTAATTTTAATACCAACGAGAAAAATGCGTTAAAATTTAATAAAAGCACCATTTATACTTATGTTTTGATACAAGTGAAGAAGAAAGATTATTAATTATTCTAAAATTTTGTTTCTATTTATTGAAGGGAATTTCTACTGTCAGATGTTTTTAAGCAAGTTTTTAACGTTGAATTTTTCATTTTCCCTGTCTCACATGTGCAAGAAAATCATTTAATGTCGACTAAACTGTTGTTAATATAATTAAAACCCCTTGTTATTATATGTGGGTGTTCCGTAAGTATGGTAGAATATATTACCAGTTCTCTTTCTATAAAATTTCTAGAGAAATGTGTAGATTTTAAGTATTCAAATAAATGTTTTAAGTTCAAATAGTGTTCAAAAGTTTTATTTTCTCTGTGAGTATAACCTGACACTAACATTATAACCTCTGAAAATATTCATTTACAAACAGCAAATTTTATCATAAAATGGATTCACATATATTTGTACACTTGTGCGCTGTGTTCTAATGATGTACTGCTCCATGTATGTAAATCAATATCTGAATAAACTCATTTATATATATATATATATATATATATATATATATATATATATATATATATATATATATATATATATATATTTGTACACATTTTAATACACGGTTATAATTCAAATAAACTGTGTACAGGAAGAAAACGGAAATTTTACCAAAAATTGACTATAAACCAATACTGTTTACATACGTTGTCAGATGACTATCCTTTTTCGTGTCAAAAGTTCAGAAGGCGATAGTGGCGCCGTTTCGGTAATTTTAGTCGCGAATAGTAAAAATACTAAGAAAAGTTAAATAACAGATCGCTCGAAAAATATATATACAGGCATGTTTTCGAGATACATAGGTATTTTTTGTATATTCATCATACAAAGGTATCAAATCAAAGCTCTCTTCAGCTTACTCTTCAGTACGTCAACACGTTGACTGCCAACTACGTGATTATTCTGTACTATAATTAGAGTTTTGAATAATATAACATGATTAAGGCCCCAGGTAAACCTCTAGGTAACTATCTGACAGATAAGGTTATCTGGAACTTCATCTGCTGTATATTTGTCAATACTAATCAGTGAAATTAATACGTCAGTCTCATTATCCGTTAGATAACTATCCGATAGATAAATTTGTATTGAAAGACGGGATAACATTTATTCAGCACAGAGAGTATCACATAACCTTATCTTTTAGAAAGTTACCTACAGGTTTACCTGAAGGTGGAAAGACTGGGCCTAAATCAAATTGGCTTCCGAGACCGGAATCTTGCCGTGGCAGTAAGCGTGTTAAAAAACCTAAACTAATTTTAGACTATTCTCTTTGACGATACAAAAATGTGCTACAGCCTATAACCCAGAGAAATTGGTCGAAAAATCTGAAAATTTTGCTTTTTAAAGTAGTACAACTGGAATGCTGAATATAAGAAAATATCGAATTTTTTTAATCGTGAAGAAAATTATTATTTTAATTACTGTGGAGTTACAATAAAAAACAACCTTCCACCATGTTGTCGACCTCTTTTAATATTTATTTGTGCCCACAACTGCTGTAAATAAAGTAATATTTCTATCATTATATGATTATTTTCATATATGATTACGAAACGTAGATTTAAAAACGGAATGCAATTAAAAAAATAGTAATTTTTACTCAGCGGATTATTACCAAAAATATTGTTTGCCCCACACCCTATAACCCAGAGAGGTTAGCCTGAAAATTCGTACATCGTTAAATCACATTCATCAAAAGTTGAAAAAGTAGCTAGATCCTTTTCTGTATGATATTTAGGAAACTTTTATTGAATTTATACATTTATTCTAACGTACTGCTGTTCTTATTCTCCTAGTTTTTTCAATAAAAATACTTGACAATTATAAATAGTCAGATTAATTCAGTGTACAGAAAATAAATATGTCAACTCTATAGTTCCAAAATCAGCTAAATCTAGCTATCCAGCTGCAAAACAAGTTAAGAGCATTATATTTTAATTAATATAATTTATATTTCTGGTGCCACATTATGCTCTTTTGTTTAACTCAATCATTGATCTGTATTTAACTAAAAACCAGTGGCGAAGGGAGACCTCCGCTAGACTTGCCCTCCCATAAAAAAAAATAATTAAAAAAATACATATATATATATATATATTTTTTAATTTAAAAGATATTTAGGTAAATCTTCAAAAATACATCAAATTATGTCCTATACAATTTTTTGTCCAAGGCTTGGTTTACTAGTTACGAATTTTTTAAAATTTTAAAGTTTAATAACTTCCGTTTCCGGTTTCGGATTTTAATAAAAAACAATAGGGTTCTTCCCAATTATTAGGAGAATTTTTTAGTACCAGAACGAACTCTTTAAGTTAAACCGTTTTTGAGTTATCGTGTATACACACAGACACACAGACACACAGAAATGCCTGGGCTACACCTGCATCTATCGCCGCTAAACTTCGGTTTAACGTGACATACACGTTAATGTGGCCAGCTACTATCGGTTTGCGTCCACAATATTAGCAGTGCGCGCCACTAGACACATGACGATAACTGAACTGGCGGTTTTAGAGCGCACATCAAAGGAACTTAGCGCAGAGCGTAGTATGTTCTGTTGGTGCGTATTGTTGTTTATCCGGCATCATTTGAGGTTATGTTATACATATTTCTTTACTATTTATTTGTGTCAAAATCAGATAAGATTATGTTTGAACTTGTAAAATTAAGTGTAAAAAATAATTTTAGGGTGCAGTTATGATGGATATACACCATTATTTTATTTAATTTACATCAAAATAAATACGCTTGTACCTTGTAAACGTAAATAAAGTGTAGCGGCGAAAACGCAGCTATGGCTACAAGTTGCGTTTTAGCACGATATCGATAGATGCAGTTTAGCACGAATTTATATAGCGCTCAATTATCGGCAAAGCTTATAACGCAAGTGTGGCCCAGGCAAAACAGAAACACACACATACACATACGGACGTCTCTTAGAAAATAGGTTTTTTGGATTCCCTGGACCATGAAACGTGGTCATCCGTCAAAATCTCGACATCGTAAATTTTCGCGATTACAATACTTGCCCCTTATATATTAAGGTCGGGCAAGTAAAAAAGATGTTGATGCTTGAATAGGAAAAATATAATTTTTTTCACGCTTTTCTTAATGACGTACCCATTTATAGAACCTATGACTACAACTTGTGCAGAACAACAAAGATTAAATGTTCTGGAAATGAACTTCCTAAGATGTTGTAGTACATCTAGTTCAAAATCTACAAAATCTACTAAATAAAGAGATCCCTGCCAAAATAAATAACAATAAAAGTATCGCGGTGTGGGATTATAACGTCTGCAGGATTTTATATGAAATCTGCCAGTGTTAGAGTTTTTAAATGATTTTGTATTTCAGAGTGAATTTGAATATGAGATGTTGACTGCTTGAAGAGGTACAGATAACTGTGTAATATTTTTAACTCGGGGGCTGAGTAAACGTAGCGGCTAGATGGTTTATGGCCCTTTGGGACAGATGGTTTCTAGGAAAGAAAAATACGAAATGTGACAATTTGTAACATATAAAAACTTAAATAAATGTAGATGTAAATAACAGAGATGTAAAATGAATAGGCTTGTAAAAATATTAAATTTTAAAAATACTTAAGAAACATTTTAAACCGGACGGAAAAGTGTCATAAAAAATGATATTGCATGGGTCATAAACCAAACGCCGCCACAGCAGAAAGAATAGAAGAGAAATAGCAATGCTGGTACGGATATGTAGAAATAATAAACGACAAGAAATAGCCCAAAAAATATTAGAATGGACTACAGCGAGCACAGAAACAAAAAATCGTCAATGCAGAAAATGGATAAAGGATTGAAGTAGCGATATATAAAATTATAAATAAATATTTAGATATGCACTTGCAATTGTCTTATCAAAATAAATTATTTTATAATTTAAACGTATAAATATAGATTAATTTATGTAAATAATTTTATTAAAATAAAGAAAAAATAACAAATGAATAACATTTTTTAATTTCTAATAATAATTTGACCTTGTGAAATATACGTAAACATAATAAAAACATACAGTCTCATGATTTTACAAATGTAATAAAAATATTTTGCACAATATTTTCAGATAAATGTTCTGTTTTAAAAATGTCTTATAAATCAAGGATGCTTATTGGGAAAACATTGCAATACTGAAAGTAAATTACTGATCAAAATAAAAATTTATGCAACATGTAAAGCATATCCGAAAAATTGTGAAACAATAGTTTTTTAAAATAGAACTGGATTAATAATTTATAAAACAAATGATTGAGCATTTTTAAATTCCCTTTTCAATGCAAATCACCAAAATGAGCGTCAGAAATCAATTCTGTTCACACAGCAGTCTTTGAATTTGGATTGTATTACGAAATTTGTGTACTATAATGTGTAAAAACAACATGAAGGGCATCTACATATCTATTTGTTTCATTTGTTTTATTATTTAATACAAGAGAAACAATGATAAGATAGAACTATAACATATCCAAATAGGCTACTTAAACCTGTAAGCTTAATATGCATGCACACATCTATACTAATATATAAATTAGATCGTTTGTGCTTATGTAAGTATGTATGAATGTTACCACAAAACTCAAGAACGGTAATAACAATAAAAATATTAATAAAAAATAGGCCTGTTTTTATGACTCTCGGGGTTCCTGATTTCTTTTAAAACCATTAAAATCAAGCAAAATATTGCCGACCGGCGTAGCGTAGTGGTAACACATGTGCTCTGCGTTGCTAAAATCTCGGGTTCAAATCCCGTTCAGGCATGGAATTTTAATTAAAATAAGAATTGTCCTGGCTAATTGCCGAAGCAGCAAAAGTAACAAAAAAAAAAAAAAAATAATAATAATAATTTTAAAAAAAGCAAAATGTTTAAAATTATTATATATATCCCAAATGTCCCAAATGTCTATCTTAACGTAACGCTAACTTGTTCAAACTCATATGTTCATATAATAATATTCTCTGCCAAATGGCTATACGTATACTTTAGAATGACTGTTTGAGCCGAATAATTTTTAGATTTTGTAAGTCGGCTATTTTGCAATTAAAATAATACATGACAAGTGTTAAATACAGTGTGAAAATGGAGCCAGATAAAGTGCATTTTCGCCATTTGCATTTTATTTCCTCAAAAGAAAATAGCTGCAAAATCAAGAAAATAATCTGCGAGATTTATGGTAAAGATGTCATAGCCGCTCGAACGTGTGAAGAATAGTTTAGAAGTGGTGATTTTGGCATAAAGATAAAGAACTCCCTGGACGTCCCCGAATTCTGTAAGATGACAAATTGGAAGAATTACTTCGTGAAGGCGATGCTCAATCGACACGTGAGCTTGCTGGACAACTAGCAGTTGACTACTTAACAGTTGCTCGTCATTGAAATACAATGAGATAGTTCCAGACGTTCGAAAAATGAGTTCCACACAAATTGACCTAACTTGCGATTCATAATCGGTATAACATTTGCCTTGCACTGCTGGCTAAGCAAAAAAGACTTTTTTCCAGCGCGTTTTTACGGGCAATGAAAAATGGGTTTATTACGTCAATCCTAAGAGGCTAAAACATTGGGTAGACCACAACCAGTCAACTACATCAACACTACGATCCAACATATACGGCCATAAGGTCCTGCTCTGTATATGGTGGGATCAGGGAGGAGTGGTCTACTATGAATTGCTATAACTAGATCAAATGATGACAAGAGATCACTACATTAATCAACTAAGGAAACTGAACAGAGAACTTATCAAAAAGAGTCCTCAATTAGCCACAAATCGACGCTGTCATCCTTCTCCATGACAACGCCAAATCCCATGGTGCCAAAGAGTCCAAAGAGGCGCTGTTAAACATGAAATGAAACGACCTCTCTCACCCTGCTTAATCACCAGATACTGGTCCTTCTGTTTACGTCTGGTGAGCGCTTCTCTAATGCCAAAGATGTGCGAAAATGGGTGGATGAATGAATTACGACAAAAGATGGCACGTTATTATTTGCGGATAATATTTTGATTAAATACGAAGTCCCATTTATTTTATATAAATAAAGAAAAATTGCAAAAAATCTCATGAACTTTAAACAACCTAATATTTCCAATTTTTCTAAACAATGAACACTTTAATATGCACATTTATACAATAACAATTAAAAATGTGTTCGTTTGATTACCTTAAAACCATATTGTCAAAATGAGCTTAAGTTTTATTAATGCTACAAAAAATGCTAATTTTTAACAATGGCTGATTTTTTGCTGATAGTGGCTGATAGTTGGCTAGCATTTAAAGGGGTATTATCCAGATTAAAGTAAATATAATTTACGCATTATATTTTTTATCAACGACCCAACGCGACGCGATTAAAGTTTAATACCTTTTAAATAGATACTAATTTTAAAGTTGGTAGTGACGTTAGTGAACATCGTAACATTTACAAATACAAAAGCCATTATAGCTCGTTGAATCTTTGCATTTGAAGCAGGGCATTCAATTAACACTCTGACCTCGAAATAAAAATTACATAATTCCTAGCAAACAGCACAATAAGAAATAAAGCACCATCAGAAATATCATTTTTAGTTACATGGAAATAGTTAAATAAATAACAATTAGGATAATATTTAATATTAAATAGACAAACTGTTCCTTTACTTTGTTTCCTTACTTAAAAGCAAAATAAATACTTTTATTAAAATCCTGGTATTTCCTTTTACTAAACTTTTACCAAACATGTGGAACCCGACAACTTGTACACATCCTAATTACATGCACTAATTCTGTGGCGTAATTTTTGCCTCCAAGCGCAGAATTTCCCCACAACCCTAAAGCTTTTGTTACCCCGTCATTTAGGGGATCAATGGACCAATAAGTGATCCCTGTGATAGCGGGTCCATAGTTACGCTATTGCTTAAATTAAAAATATAATATACCAAAGAGCATACAGGAACTACAGAAGTATGCTAAAATTCATAGCAGTACTATCAGCAAACATGTAGTGAACCACTACTATACCTAATTTTGTGTTTCAAATAGACAATAACTACGATAACCATACACTCTTTATTATTGAGCAGAGTTCATTATTTTAGAGCGATGTCCTTTAGATACATTTATTTCTCAAAAACCCACTTTTATCTTTTATTAAATTTGTGTTATTTAAAATTTACTTTTGTAGTCTTTTCAAACGTTAAAATACAGTACAGGACAAATAAAGTAGTTATTTTTTATACTGTTAGAAAAATTATTCATAATAAGAAAACAAATCTCATTTATTCTGTGCGTTTTTTCACTTGGATGAAAATTTGGGGAGTTATGGCGGAACATCCTAAAACTAAACTTTCAAAATATCTCCCTTATTAATGACCTAACAGAAAAAGGTATAGAGCAAAAATTGTTTATAATAAGATTATGTTACTAATTTTACTGTTTTGTTGTACATTTTTGTTGTTGTAGTATGTAGATATAATATAAAATAAAAATATGAAAAATATTTTATATTTAGTTATATTTGCTGTACATTTAATCACCTAAATATCGCAATTTATTGTTAAACATGCATACTTTTTCTTGGACATAAAATTTTTGGATCTATTTAGCAAAATTTTATGTTAAAAAAGAAATGTGTACATGTTTAACAAATGTAGAATTCTTACTAAGAATAAAAAGTACATGATGATGCATTCAAATTTCGCGGTTCCACGGTTTTAGTTCCGGATGTATTGACAGAGTGCAGGTCGTACGGTCAATTTTTAACATGGGTATGTCGCTTCTCAAGTCTTCTGTTCTGTGATCGACAAATTTGCATTTACATAGCATTCTAATGTTTTAACGGACTATAGAATCATTGAGACCATTGCGTTTTTAGAAGATAAGAAATTCAGATTAATTCTACTGCGAGAAATTTCGTTGTGGACGATTCATACGGAAAACATTACTTTTATTTTAAATAGAAGAAATTTGAGTATTGATTATGGTGAATCATTTAATGAAATTTGCTTTATTAAAAATAATATTACTAATGAAAAGCTTGAGAAATGGGACAAAATGATGAAATAATCTGTCATTATGAAAAGGTTGAAATATTTACATACTTTATGGATAAACAAATACCTTTTTAAGATATTTTAAATATTATTGAATTTGACCAAGCGAATGCTTTCATTAATAAACACTATTTAACAAGTTAATTAGGGAGTGTCTACGTTGTGATAATACGTATCACGCTTGCTGACCTGCGCAACTCATTCATTGATACAATCTATTATTATAACTTACATCACATTTTTCCTTGAACGAGTTAGCAACTGTGCAAACTTAGGAGGAGCGCTTATCAAACTGATATTACATATGATATGAAAGTTACTTGTTCATAACTTTAAAATGACGCAGCATATGTCTAAAACCAATAAAAGTAAATTATACCGCGCTAACTGAACTTGCAAATCACTTCCATCGTTACATCTGTGTTTCTCTAGCTGATAATAGTATATTCTGTAACAAGGTTGGAATGAGAAAATTCGATGCGAGTGGAACATTCGCCACGAACATCGAATTTTTTCTTACAACCGAGTCACAGACCCTACTTTCTCTTTCACGTTTGTTAAAATAATTATTTTAACAAACATTTTATCTTAACAAATAATTTATATTACATAACAAATTAATCAATTAAACTTATTTTTTAATTTATTATTTGTTTAGTTTTAATTTAATTTGCCGCACATCGGCCACTATTTTAGCACTTTTTAGGAAGTTATGTTGCATTTATTTAATGTAAACATTGCATATATTTTAATGTAACCCTACTAAAACAAATGACAACAAACATGGAATAGTTATTCCATACCAAGTGATAGAATGAAATACACACAAAATGCATAAGAATATAAGTGCTTTAGAATAACATTCCAACTATTGTGTTAGAACATTAATTTATTGCAGTTGTATGTATTTATTGTAGTCAAAATTGGTTTTAGAATTGGTAAATTCTATAGTGGTCGTGGAGAAAGATATTTATATGATTATACTAATGCAGAACAGTTATAAAAATGAACTTATTGTTAAAGAATTTTCAGAAACAAATAAGTTTTGTGGTTTTAAATTCAATCTGCCAGTTATGCTTCGTTCAGAACCTCCAAATTAGAAATTAGAATTAACGTGAAACTAGTAATTAACATAAAATTTGTACGTAGAAATTAAGTAGTGTTCACAATATAAATTAAGACACTGACAGAAATTTCTATCGATCGATATTTGACAGCTGTTTACATTTGCTAATGAGTTTTTGAGTGTCTCATAGTTCTGAAAAGGATTAAAATAGAGGAAAAATTTATATTTATGCTCATAGAAAACATAAAGATGTGGATAGAAACAAAAAAATATGGTCATAGAAATTTTTAGGTTGACAAGTACTTACTGCGCATGCGTCAATTATAAATTAACGTAAGAGTTTGGAGTCTACAAACTTCTAATTTTAATTTATAAGTATAAGTATTAATTTTGAAAGTTGTGAACGATAACGGACAGTTACGTATAACAAACATTTACGTTAATTCTAAGTACTAATTCTAATTCCTAATTTCGAGGTTCTGAACGCAGCATTAATTTTACAGAATAATGTTTATAATAATAATATAAAGTATTTATTCAGTAAATAGAGCAGGGCACCTAAAATCACCCTGATTTTAAAGTCCTGTTATTATACAATATATGAGCAATCGTAAGTAACTACACTTATATTTACAATATAACTTACAGTTTTGTAAAAATAAGTGTATGTTATGTTAGTGTTATGATATGAGATTTTTAAACTGTACATCTTCGTTAAATCATTGTCAGATCACTGTTATGACACTATCAGTGTTACTTTAATAAACAGACTTAAACTCCAAGTTTTTGTGTTTTTTTATTTATTTTTACTATTTGTTTCAATTTATTTGTACAAATGTATTTTTGTTTTTATTTATCATGTATATACATATATCGTTTGGCCTTTAGGCTGTAAAAATATAAAATAAATATGTGGACTAGCGAAAAACAACAAAATATTGAAACAGTAGATGTGCCTATATACTGAAATCGCTCATTCAACGCACATCGTCATTTTGCGTCATAACTTCAATGACAAACTTAATGGCGAAAAAATAACTAAATCGATTTTTTTTTTCATTTGAGTTATAGACGAATATTGCTCTTCACTCTTTTATTTTACTAACACATACCTATTGAAGGTATAATTAGTTTGAGTTCGATTGCCATTTTGCAGATTTACAAATTTTAAAAGTTTTTATTTAATATAGGGACATTTGTATTAGAATCGCTAAATTTAATTTTGGTTACATTTGGCGATACATTACGTTCTGATTTGATTTGACACTTGTGTTCACTTGTCTATCTTATAATAATTTTACCTGTTTTTTTTATTTTTTTTATTTAGTTTGTTGTTAGCTTGGTTTGGTTTAGCTATTTTGTGTTTAATTATATATTTTCTAAAGCGTGTTCTACATTATACAATTCTCATCAAATTTTCATACTTATTTCTTTGACTAGAACTTGTACTAGAAATAAATCAGTGAAATTGTACAGTGTAGAACACGGTATGTAGTCAAGGTCAACTTTATTCAAAACTAGATTTGATCCAACTATTCTTGAAAACACATCCAACTTGGAACTCGGTGCATGCGCAGTAGACAGTTTTAACAATAGTACCAACATTAAAATTACGCTTGTAAATATTTTGTATTACCACGTGTTTAATAGTGTTTTGTTGATCATTGGTTTGAATAAGCGAATATATAAATTGTGTTTTGTACGTAAATCAGTAATTTTACAAATCTAATAGCTAGGTTATAAACATTTGACAAGATATGAATTATATTTTTATGTTGGTACTTTAAATGAACTGAAACACGTGTAAGAATTTCATTCTCTACCAAAAAAATTGAAAAATAAATTGTATGAAAACTTTGACAACTTCTAGTTCAAAGAAAAAAGTTTAGAAAATTGATGAATAAAGTATAATGTAGAACACGCTTTATAGATATCTTATAGATTTCTATTTTAGACATTGTGTGTAGTGCATAGTTTTTTAGGTTAAATTCAACTTATTTCTATGTTGGATGCCATGTAAACATATCTAATATAACATTAAAAAAAATTAAAAAATGTGACGTTTAAAGTGACGCAACTGCATTGACTGGCCGACTAGCCAATACCAATTTTACAATTGTATACAATTATGACATGAAATGTATACAACTTTTTGAGTTCTTATAAGATAAACATCATACTACTACATTACTAAAAAAGTAGAATATATGATAAATATCAACGTTATGTTTCCTTTATATTTTACATCAAATTTTATTTTAGTTATTTTTATAAATCATTAATATAATAAATTTATCTTAATTTTATTCTTAGGCCTTTATTAATAAAATAATAAATACAATCTGTTTTTCTATTCTTATGAACTTTTTCCAGATTTAACCTTTATTTTTTCTGAAAAAATATGGTCACTGTAACAACTCTCAAATGTAATATAACTTGAATTAACAAGTGTAACAAAAATAAAAAATGTTAACTTAAAGATGCTGAAAATCCAGCAATTAGAGCGTCTCGAAATAAAGATGAAAAAAAAAAACAAATCAATATAAACATAATAAACAGAAATAAATAAAAAAGAAATAAATAAATAATAATAATACATCTGCAACTGATTTTAAAAATTAAAATACTACTTTGACCATCATTTTAAAGAAAAATATTCAATTTTTTAGGTAAAGAATATTAACAAAGAGAAACTATTCACAAAAATGTAATACTAAATAGATTAAAGCAAGCAATATATAATAACAAACTTACGTCAGCTTTTGATATCGCTAGGTCATCCATAAGCATCCTGTTCTCGTCCAATGAGTATACATCATCTATTCTTTCTGTTGCAAATAATTTATTATGTGGAACATCTGATGAGACTACAAGCCTAGTTCGATGGTCGTACAGTGTATCAACTAATGTAATAAATCTACGTGCCTGAGATTTCATTTTTAAAGTAAGCTGAGGTATATCACGTATTATAATAGTGTGAAAAGCTTGAGTAAGTAATAAATAGTCACTTGCACCAAGAGGCTAAAATAAAAATTCGAAATTAAAATAAATCAAATACATCTACATACGAGTATACCAAAAAGAGATATAAGTAGTGATGGCATCCTACCGGTTGGGCCCAGTTCGCGCGAACGGTTTCTTAAAATTATTGAAACCTTAGGGAACCGGTTGTTAGAATTATTAAAAATAAATGAATTACTCTGACTTCAGTTTTGAATCGTGCGCCGTGCCCTGCAGTGTTGCAAATGTAATATTTATTTTATAGGTTATTAATACGCTCTTAATATGTTTTCCTTATATTTAATAAATGGAAGTAAGTGATTTGTTTTCACTCTTAAAAATACAGAATAGGTTCCTAGATATCACATGACTTTATAGAACCGCTTCCTGAAAATTAAGGATGCCATCACTGGATATAAGGAATATTTAAAAATTGATTTGACAAAGTTTATATATTAGGTGTACCGGAAAGTTTTTTCGTTTATTTGGTATTATTAAAATAAAAACAAATCGAAAGAAAAAAAATGTACTTTATTGAGTAAAATAGTTTCCATCGTGATCTATAACACTCTGCCATCTATCAGGACGACAAAATATTCCCTATTTATAAAATTCCTGATTTTTTTAAGGAAAAAAATTGTTCAAGGCTCATTTTAACATGGTTCATATCTCTAAGTGTCTTGTTTCTTAAAAAGTGTTCCAGTGACCGAAATAAGTGATAGTCGCAGAGTGAAATGTCTGGTAAGTAGGGTGGGTGTGTTAGAACCTCCCAATCAAACTCGGACATTTTTTCACGTGACTGTTTTTTATGAATGTCAGGCATTGTTGCCTTGAAGAATAACTCTTCTATTCAAAATTTCTGGCCGATTTCTGATCAAGTTCTGATTCAGTCGATCCAATTGTACACAGTAGAGATCAGAATTAACACTTTGCCTCAGTTTTAACATCTCATAATAAATTATTTCTTTATAGGGCCTTCCAGATCGAAAGTTCGAAGATGAAGTTTATCATCCAAGCATAAATTTCCTGATTTAAATTTTTAAACCACTGTTGGCATGTGCGTACACTTAGTTTATCACCATAAACAGTGCAAATGTTTTATGTAGCAACTGTAGCAATTTTTTTTTATGCTACTCATACAACATTAAACAGCATAAAAAATGTTTTGATGAAAATTCTTCCGTCATTTTAAATTTAAGACGCAAAAGACGTTTGTTTTATTCAGTGAATAAGTCGTGACTAGTTCGCATACTGCACTAATAATAAAAATGAAAAAAATTTCCAGTACACCTAATATAAAGGTTTAAAATTCTTTAAACCTGTAATAATGCTATGGTTGAAGTTACTTTGTTTTGTATTGACCGATTAACTATATTGAAGGACCAAAAATATAATATATAAGATAGTTTTCATATCTGTTTAGGGTCATTGGAACTTATAGAAAATTTATTAGAGCTACTATTAAGCAATTGGAGTTTATAAAATTACATTTCATATTACAAATAGTTACAGAGAGTAATCATAGTCCTTGAACTCCATTTTACTCTACATTGAAACTTAAAAATGGTATTCTTATCAACAGCTGATTTGACAGTTAGAATGATAAGAAATGCATTCAACTATTTTTATTATCTTTCATTATTATATCTTAAACAGGCAATATAAAAATGCAATAACTTCATTTTTAATTTAGAATAAATGTAAAACTATTGTACACTTGTGTATATGAGATTAAAAATAGGAATCAAACTTTAAACATTTATTCATCGAGTTATGCAAAAGTGCAGTTATCCTTGAATAAACCATCATAAAAAATAATCTATGTAAATTTATTATTATATAAAAATATTTTTATTTAAAATATACAGGGTGGTTGAATTTAAATTATCCAATGCAGAACTTTTTTATTATTGAAGATAGAATATGACCACAGTATATACCACACATGCCCAAACTGCGGCTCGCGAGCTGCATGCGGCTCTTCGTTTCGTTCAATGCGGCTCCTCCCTGTGAATCGTTGTACTCAACCATGAAATTTATTAAAAATAAGCAACGTTCACAGTTATCTAACCAACACTAAACCGAATTATTGAGAACATCGTTGACGAATAACGAACCAGATTTGACGAAGTTAGCAAAAAAAAAAAAAAAAACATTAATGGGTAAGAATTATTATTTATTTATATTACAAAATTATAATTTGGTATGTATTATAATTTTATAATTTTAATATAGATCTCATATTTTCAGATTTACTAATAGACGAAAACTGAAGTTCCTTTGCAATTATATTTATATGGTTATATGTAGATATTTACATATGTATATGTTTAATTATAATTAAATAATTTTATGATTTATAAAAATCAACCATAGTTGTATTTTTAACGTTCGTGGCTCTTTTACATTTCAGCATTTCACAAATTGGCTCCGAAAACACGAAAGCTTGAGCACCCCTGGTATATACAATAGTTTCACTTGTCGGCTCGGTTGAAGCAGAGGGAGCATATTTTTGTGGCCTTGGCTTGGCTAGGAAGGTAAAGACAGTATAGACTATTATGCATATGGTTACGGACGAAGCTTTATATTAGAATGGCTAAAGGTAGTAGACTTGGTAAATAAGGTTGTAAAGATTAAATTGGGTTGTAAGCAAGATTATTGAAATTTACAAATATTATGTTATTAAAAATTTAATTTTCAAATTTGTCTTAATTAAGAATTTTGCATTTTATGAATAAAAATTAATTTTGATAACGCTACATATTATTATTTTATGTAATACTATAACTATTGCAAGTAGTGCATTAAAAAAGTAGGAAAATTATTTAAGAGAAGCTAGATTTTTCTTTTCTTTTAATTATCAATTTTAGTTAAGTAAGCAAATAAGGATATAATAAAGAAATTATTGTCCATAAATAATATACATAAAAATACACAAATGGAATAGCAAAACATATAAATTTACTGTATTGACAAGACCAACATAATACAAAATAATATGCTATAAACTGTTGCTCATAGAATTACATCAGTATAAACTTGTTTAATCATTTATTTATATCAAAAGGACATTTCTGTGGCATGGTTGTATACTTTAATTATATGCCTTGCAAATTAACTAAAAATATATAGGATGTTCTATTTAAATTTTTTAAGATTAAGATAATCGAATATCTTCTTACCATAACTTTCATAATTAATGTTATACTCTGTCTTCAATAATAAAAAAGTTGTGCATGAGTACTGTCACTTCAATGTATTGACTCTGTTGACCTAAAATAAAGGTCCTCACTTCCAAAAATATACTATCAATAGCTCTGTATTGTTGAATATTATGAGTAATTCTAACGTCACAAATTCATTTAAAGACAAACATGATTTTTTTCTCGGCATACTATAACGATTCTTAAACCATACTATAACCCTTTTTCTTTGCCACATGTTCAAAATTTATTAGCTTTACGGTAAGAAAAATTATCCAGACAGGACGCTCGATAAATGGGTCTAAGGAAATCAGTGCAACATGAAATCGGTCGCTTGCTGTAGATCGCTGAATGTATACCCACTATTTATAAGGCAGGGGCTTGGTAGTACTTAAGTTTAATAGTAGTTCAAAATAATATATCAATGAAATGTCAAAAATTGCAAATAAAATATTACATTCCACAGGTCGTGATGTGTTTCACGTTTTAATTTAAAAAAAAAAAAAAAATTGGTTAAAAGATATAAAAAATAAGTTGTCGAAAGCTACAGGATTGTTTATACTCTATACCAGTGGTTCTCAACCTTTTTTAGATGACGCACTTGGTAGAGTTGTCTTAATTTTTATCACTTCCGAACGATTGACGATGGGGGAGATCGTGATAATCCATAACAAATAATTGATGACGGGGTTGATAATAAGTCATAGCAAACAGTTAGTGATAGGGGGAGGGAATTTATCATTCGAAGTTCGCGGTAGCCCTTTCATTTTATAATTTATAAATAATCTTGATAAAACTCATCGTTCAAACTCAACAAACAAACAGAAAATAATATAGCAAATTGCTTGAAATTTAACTAAAAATTAAACATATACACTAATGTTAATAATAATAAGTAAATAGTTTTACATATGTACTGTATTCTTCACAATATTTATAATAAAACTAATATCAACTTACTCTATCACATATTTCTTCAAAGGTTGTATCTAAAACTTGCCCGCAAGTTTTACTGAACATTACATCTCTACCCATAATATTCAATGTTCTTGGACGAATAACGTCATTTTCTTTTGAGCAAAGGTATTTAAAAATTTTATTCACTGGATCTTCTTCATATTCACTTTTACTACAAATAAAAGAATTTACCATTAGCTAAACTTAAGAGGATTCTACACTCTTTACCTTTAGGAATCATTACATATATAATAATTCACTAACGGTAAAAAATACAAAATAAAAAAATATCAAAAAATAATCTTTACCTATATTTTTGTTTAATTGAAATTAGTTGAACAGCATGATTAAAACTTTCCCACAGATAATATATTTAAAAAAATAAATACTACTATTAAATATGCTGTAGTCTATATCTCAAATGTTTAAGCGGAATTAAATGGGATTTTTATTTTCTTAAGTTGTTAAGAGCTCAGTTTTTAATAAATGAATGCAGCTTTCGTTAAACAAAAAGGTCTAAAGCTCCATTCAATTGTTAAAGGTAATAGATTTCAAAATCTAGTTCCGCTTAAACCAAAGAAACAGACTATAGTTATTTAAATTGGTGTATTATTCAAATTAGAATTTATTAACATACCAGGTATCTATTGACCATAGGAAATACAATGTTAATATTTTCATTTAGTGGTTATCTCTTTACATATCAATTTTAAAGCAATAAATGTTCAGATTTAAAAACTGTATTTAACGTTTTTAATCTGGTTGATCAAAATGGGTTTTTAAATAACATTAAAAAATAATAAACTAAAAATAACAATTCAGTACATATTAAATTAAATGTGAGAAAAAATCGCCATTAAATGTTAGGCAATGGCCTAATATGTTGTAAAATACCTACGAACGGTACCTAATTGTCTTTGTAACTGTAACTTCTGTAACTGCATTTCCTAAAAATGCAATATCATTTATTGGATGTTGGTATTATTTGTTTTATTTCTCATGCATTTGTCTGTAAGTAGCCTCAAATCACTAATTTCATTTTGTTTATTTTGCGAAAGAAATAGATCTAATCAACAAATTTAAGATAATTACATTAAGTTTTTAATTCTGAACATTTTCTGTACTTACACTTTTTCCTCTAAAATTAATATATAAAGAGATACTTATAGGTAAATGAACATTTTAACATTGTATTTCAACCATGTTCAATAAAAAAGGAGACACCCAGTATATTAAAAATATATTAAACAATTTCCTCCGTGCTATCTAATATGCAAAGATAAATTAAAAAAGATTTATTTTGAATACAGTTGTAATTATTGGCAAATATCCAATGACAAATTATGCAAAGTTCAATGTTGTAATAGAAACTAAATAATCTTTTAATGTAACATTTTTTAAAAAAATGCAATTATAAAATACTTACATATAATAATGTTGTTCTTTTCCTGTCAGAGATTTTAAACGATAATCTATTCCAGAATCTAAATTGGCTACTCCACAATGATTTTTTAGCACTTTAATGAACGGCACAAAGTTAGATCGTTGAAGGCCATTTTTATATAGGTCATCTGGTGGCCTATTACTTGTCGCAACAACGACAACACCATTTTCAAACAATTGTGTAAATAATCTTTTCAATATCATTGCATCACCGATATCAGTGACTTGAAATTCATCAAAACAAATTAACCATGCTTTCTCAGTAATAGCTCTGGCAACGGGTGGTATAGGATCAAATGGTGCTGGTCTACCACTAACTTGTTCAGGTACAATCATTTTCTTAATTTGATGAATTTTCGAATGTACATCTGACATAAATTCGTTAAAGTGAACCCGACATTTTTTGTCAGTCTAGAAAAAATTTTTTGGTTAAGACATCTTGCATAACAAGTCTTTCCAAAAATTTTAATTCAAGTACTCACATCACAGCAATTATAGAACAGATCCATTAACATTGTTTTTCCTCCTCCTACAGCTCCATAAATATAAAGTCCTTTTGGCACTTCTTGTTTTGTTGAAAACCATCTACTAAATATATTTTCTTCTTGTGGTGTGTAATCTTCAATATCTTCAAATACCTTCTGTAATTCTGTTGCGATTTTATGTTGTTTTTCATCTAGAAAAAGTTCTTCATTTCCAATTTTTTGATTTAAAACTTCGACTGGACCCAGGTTATGTGCATCCAAAAGTTCCGCTTGGGCGGAATAAAAACATTTGCTACCATATTTTGTGGAATTTACACACACATTGGTTAGAAGATGCACTTGTTTCACATTTTTTAATGTTTTCAGTGTGAATAATGCCAAACTTGCCATATTTTAAGGGAAAAATTTGACTACCTGAAATTTCGAACTGTCATAATTACCTCACACTTGTTCAGGGTCAGTGAGCGGCCTTGATACTACTTGATTTGGCGCTAGAATTTAGCCTTACCTTGTTGAATTAAAAATAATTAATTATAGATGATTAGCAACACTGTTCTTTTAAATAATTTTTATTTGTATTAACACTTTGATAACGTTAACTATGTAATTAACTTTTACTACTGAGACCATATCTTTATACACCAACAGTCTGAGTTAGACTGAGGGAAATCCGTGATAAGCAGCATTTTAATACAAGTCAGACGAATTTATCTTTTAACTTTGGGTCATTACCAGTAATTTGTCGCAACTGATAATAATTATCTTTAATGAATGACACATTCTACAATGCTGTGTGACATTAAAACATCAGTGGACCAAAATATATCCTTGACAATAAGTCTACAGGCTCCAGAAGATATCTATACAATAACAAACTAACTGTGTTCAGGAAAAGGTTATAACAAAGATAATTTTATTAGAACAAAATATATTTTATTCACTATTTCTTAATTAATCATAAATATGTGAATAGTATTCTTGATAGACTTGTATATATAGTTCCTTTTCTGATGGAGTCATTTCTGCGATTATTTCATCGTTTATTTCTGTTATTGGTATTGTTTTGTTTCCAACTTGTACTGATGGGACACTGTCATCTTCATCTGAATCCATCATCTCCACTTCAGCTGCAAAAGAAAAAAATAAAAGTATATTATCAATCCATTATCAGTAACAGGCCGTTTTCTCAATAAAACGCCTACAAGGAAAGCAAAAATTGAGACCTTGCTCTAATTCCAAAATTAAGTTTATAAAATGTTAAAATAGAATTTACAATCTACGTAAAATTACAGAAAATGTAAAAATAAATATGAAGTACTAATCAAACGAAAAATGTAATATGTTTATGAGGATGGTGGATGTACATTTTTCATTATTCATATTATGATTTAATATTTACAGATATTTTATTAACTAAGTAACCATCCTATTATCTGTATAAAGCCGCAAATCTATTTTCCGTTTTTTGTAAACAGGAAACCAATAAGATAGCCAGGTTGATAGTAGTTTCTGGGCAACGGATGTACACAGGATGTTCAATCTTAACTCGACACAATTGCGAACTCTGTTATTAGCAGATCTACGATTACGATTAAATGAAGATATTAGTAGTACTTTTTACACAGATGTGACGACGGTGGAAAACAGAAACAATTGACCATCAGATTTCTGAGTTATTCGTAAAAACAATATTTATTGAAATGGAATCCCTGTATATTTTTGTATTTTCTGAAATAGTACCTTTCAAATCCAAAGCTGAAAAAAAAATTCTTAAACATAAAAAATATTATGTTATTAAACCTTAACTTAAAACCGAACGGAAACTAACATATTGATCCTGAATCCGAACCTGAACCTAAATAAATTGAGCGTCAGGTCCCTGTATTGAATTCAGACGTTTTGTTCAGAAAAATTTGTAATTTCAGAATATCCAAAAATATACAGGTATTCAATTTTAAAAATAATGTTTTTGTGAATAACTCGGAAATCAGATGTTCTGTTGTTTCAGTATTTCTGTCATCATCATCTGCGTACAAACTATTACTAATTTGTCATTTTAACCATAATCATAGCTCTGTTAATAACAGAGTTAGCAATAATTTTAAGTTAACTTTGAACACCTTGTATTACAACAGTTATTAAACATTTAAGAATTCAAAAAATATTAATTAAGATTTTAAATTTTAAATAATTTTTACGCTTTCAAGGTTTAGTATCTTGACACTAGAAAAAAAAAATGTGTGTGTTCTTAAATCTTTCAAAATATTTATCAAAATAATAACAAAATCACTTTTGATGTTTATAATTGCATTATATGGTTAAATTTGAATAAAATTAACTTGTTTAAAACGATATGCCACTTATAATTTTATTTCACGTGAGAAATTTGTGACAAAGATCATTAAACCGGTTTTAGAAAGGCCAAGAAGTTAAAATTTGGAATATAAAGTATTTTCAAGCAGTAGTGTATTTAAATGTAATCAATAGGTGGAATTTTTTTGTTTCGTTTATTAATTAATTGTCATTAAGTTAATTTATTAGCTGTTAACATGAGCAAAAGTAAAATATTTTCTCTGAATTTTCAATGAAGCATTTTAGGGTTTTGTAGGTTTGACCAAAAAACCCTTATACCGTCATTTTGTCGTCTGTCTGTCTGTCTGTTCGGTAAAAATTTTATTTTTGCAAAATAAATTATTTTGATGCGATTTTTGCCAAAATTGTGCAAAAATATTTTGTCCCACAACCTGTAGACCAGATGGTTTAAACTAAAAATCTGAAAAAATTCTAAGTAATATACATTGGTGTGAACCGGAATAGTACAACAGGAATTTTTGTAATAATAATGTAACTTAATTTGTAAACTAGAGTTCGAATCCTCTTAATTTTATTTTTTCTGTTTTTTTTTGCATTTTTATTTTGTTTAAATTATTTTGTCAAAATTCTAGTTATATTTTGGTAAATGTTGCATTTAATTTTTAAAAGCGTAAATTTAATAACCAGTGTGAAGTGTTGAAATTATAATTCAATTCTATGTTTGACGAAATCAGAGGGCGGGGCTTATGATTTAAGCAACCAATGGAAGCCATAAGCGCAATTTTCAAAATCTTAATGAACCTTGCTATATAAAAAAAAAAAATACTACACATATTTAGAAACTTAAATAATGGTATTAGGCATTCGAATTAAAATTCATAAAAAAATATTTTGAAATAAAATTTGTTTTGGCATCCCAAATAATGATCATTTAGTTACTAAATACCTGCAAAACCCAGAAATGTGTGAAAATTCACACTTCACATAAATTTTTTTGTTATACAACGTGCCCCAGAAGGAGTCTACCAAATTTAAGGTGTGTGTCTTTATTAATTTTCAGCAAAAAAAGTTATAAAAAAGTTAAAAGTTACAAAGAAAAAAAAAACATTTTAAGTATTTACTTAAAAATTGTCCACCTTGGTCACACATCATTTAAAAGAATAAGCGTTAGAAACAACTGCTAAACAGTGTTATAATCTGTCACGAACTGATTTGACTTATTTTCAATTTATTTCAGAGAATTTATAATTGTACACTTGAAATTAGTCTTAATCCTCAAATTTGAAAGAATGCGACAAATGCTCTATTTGACCATGATCAAGTGTGTATTTGAGTCGAAGATAGTCATTTTGAACAATTACCGTGATTTATTTAGTTATAACTGCATTATTGTTTGATTTCTGATATTTAAAAAAAATGTATTTTATTTAACAAGAATATAATGGAGGCTATATTTCACGAGGATGAAGTTTACCATCCGACCCGTAGGGAGACAAATAAAATATTGTATCTACAACTAATAGATTTATCATTAAAAAAATTGTATATTAAATTTAAAAACACAGAAATTCTGAGCATCAATTTAAAAACTTCATAACCTACGTCATCAAGATGACTACCGATCCATCAGCTGATTACAATCAGCTGTAACCTACAACAATTTTTAAAACAATAATATTAATTGCTTTATTTATTCTAACTTATAAATAATACACTAGTTATAAAGATAGGCTGTGTGAGTCGCAAATAACTATAGTTGCTGAGCGCCAAACATTTTAACAAACATGCCAAAAAAAAAATTCCGTGTATAAAAGGTTCATTATTTACGTATGAGCTCGCATGCGCGTCGCATTATACACGGCGTACAATATGAGCAGCTTTATGTATTTAAAGTTAGACACATAATGCATTTATTATATGTTGGTCGTGGATAAAAGCTGTTTATTAAAAGTCTTTAATTTTTTCTTTCAATGAACCATAATTCTGTAACTTTTTCGAATCGCAGCACCTATGTTAACCCATTTAAACCCAAACGGTCGCAAACGACCATGACAGCGTATCAGTCCAAATGGTCGTTTTCGTACCATGTCTAAAATCTAATAAAATAAATAAATTTTTATATTTTAAATACAGTAAAATCTGTTTGAATTTTATTTATTACACAAATTGTGAAAAAATCTAAATTATAAGAAAAAATAATTACGGATACTAAAGAGTACCAAACCTTGTACCAAAATTGTGGGCTTAAATGGGTTAACAGAGGTTTTCTTTTTGCTTAAAATTAATTAAAACACATACTCTTGAATTTTGGCACATACTTCCTGAGAACCTGTCTTCGTTAGTCAATAATAAGTCAGATATTTCGAGTGCTTTAATTAGTGTCCCCCCACAACCTAACATTAGAATGACTAAAATAGATTTAAAATAGCATATAGCCTATGTTCGATTCCCAGTTTTGTTCTACCATACTATCATACCAAATCTAGTGAAAATATGTTCAGCTGTTTTTGCGTGAATCTCAAACAAAGCTTTTTTGCAGCGGTGAGATCAATTAAAGTCGGTAGTATGTGAAATAGAGGAGCTATTTGCTAAACTTAATACTTGAGTCCCCTATTGGCATAAACATTCAATTAAAAGAAATGTCAAACTTATTTCACATTTATACAAAAACATTAAAAATACTAGATGTAGTAATAAATACTGAATGACTATAATTAATTATTTTTAGAAACAAATTCAAACAGAACTTTTTAAAATCTTATAACCAGGGGCGCCGCGATTTTACTCGCTGCTCCGGTGCGACCAGCACATTCAATCTTCTATCTTCTTCAGCCCATAAACGTCCCATAGTAGTTTTACCGAGCAGTAGTTTTCACTACCGTACTGCTACTTTTATGTTGGACACGGGACTTTCACTCCGAAGAGCGAAGTTTTGGGTCTACAACTACCATGGTGACCTAATCCGAGTTGGGAGTGGTGATATATTTATGATATCGACGACGCGCGTGCAATACCTCTTAACTGACTTTTTTTGATACACTGCGTTTTTATAAATATGAATAAATAACATAAAAATCTATCTAGTGGCACGTTATCTTAGCCAGAAAAAATTCTAAATGCTTTATATTTAATACTTTCATAGTTCCTATAAAATGGGGCTAGTTTCTATTTTGTGTATATCAATGATGGCTATTTGCATCTAATACAGTCCATCCAAATAAATAAAGTATAATATAAAAAAAAAGTAATTGGTATGCAAGTGGAACAGTTTTTGTTGTTTTCTGACAAACTATGTCTATGTCACTTAGGATATATAGCACGCGCGTCGTCGATATGATGCTTTATTTTTTTATTTATTATAATTTTTATATTATTTTTTTATTATTTTAAATGAGGATGAGGTGATAAATGCAAATATGCCTGCCCTGAATGGGATTCGAACCCGGAACCTTTAGCACGAGAGGCAATGTCGCTACCTCTGCACTACTGAGATCGGCAAGACCAGCATATTACCGCCCTTATAATAAGGACCCGAGTTTAAAAGTCGCATGCAGAAAACTAATTTAATTTAACCGGTACATTAAAAACAAAATACTTGTTAGAGCGCATTTAATAAGGATGACACACAAGTACCCATATTCAGTGGAACACAACCGAACACTTTGCACACTGATCGTTCTGTGCTGACGCAATTTAATTATCAATGTTTTGCCCTGTTTTGTGTTTTTTATTTTATTTTCTTTTATGGCCTCTACTACTTCGGTAATTAGCCACTATTTTGTGTTTCATAGATCAGTGTTTCTCAACCGAAAACGTACCACGGACCAGTGAAATATTGAATTTTCTACCGCGGACCACAAAAATAAATGTACTATTAAACAAATTTATTGTATATGTAGACTCTACATATAATATCTCAGTAATAAAAAATCACTGAAAAATGAACAAATATCACAGAAAATGAACAAAAGTTCATAACAAAATTAACGAAAAATCTCAAAAATCATTTATTTCTTAGCCTTTCGCGGATCACCGGTTGAGAAACACTGGCATAGATCAATGCGCCTATTCTATTGAAAAAGGCGCTTAACGAAAAAATAAAATCATTTTTTAAGAATGTTTAATTTATTATTTACTAATCATCCAACATTCCTAAAAATTTGCCACCCTATTTTTATATAAATATTACAATTCACAGTGACATCTGATCGGTCTTTTAGTTCAGGATATTTTGAAGCGGTACATACAATTGACATTCGCGGACATTCGCGGACAAATTCTGCAGTGGATCTCCGCATATCTCTCCAATAGAACCTTCAACGTGCGTATAAGGAAGGCTTGTTCAAGACACTACCCGGTCACGAGCGGCGTACCTCAAGGCAGCGTAATAGGCCCTATCCTGTTTCTACTATTCGTCTCTGACTTGGTAGTCCATCTAATATCCCAGCACCAGATGTTTGCAGACGACTTAAAAATTTACAATAAGTCAAAAAACCAAGCCGATATACAAGCCGATATCAACAGGATTCAAGAATGGTGTAGTAGGTGGCTTCTACCATTAAACACGTCCAAATGCAATATTCTGCACCTGGGGTCTACCAACCCAAGGCACACATATTGCATCGCGGGACACGCAATCCAGCATGTCGAACGTGTAGTAGATCTTGGACTTACTGTGACAACTACACTAGACTGGTCACCGCACGTAGTCACGGTAGCAAGAAAAGCTAACAAAATACTCTATCTGATTTTCAAATCCTTTCCTCACTTAACTTCTACCTTATTCCGCACAATCTACCTATCGTATATCCGTCCCCTTCTTGAATTTGCATTTGTAGTTTGGTCGCCATACTTACAAAAGGACATTCAACTCCTGGAGGGGGTTCAGAGACGCGCCACCAGATTGCCAAGAGGTCTCCGCCGTATGCCGTATGAAGAGCGCTTAAGAATTCTCGACATTCAACCACTGTCAGAGCGCCGAAAACGTGGAGACTTAATCCAAATATACAGGATTGTAACGGGCAAGTTCTCTACCGATATGTCGTCACTTTTCCACCTTAATACCGACCAGAGGCTCCGTGGCCACCACCTGAAGTTGAAGCACGAAAAGTTTAAACGACAGCCAAGGCAGTTTTTCGTCACCAACCGTGTCTTCAACCTGTGGAATTCTCTCTCGGAAGAAGCTGTGTCTGCCCCTAGCATAAACACCTTTAAAGCCAGAATAAGTCATTTATTTCCCCGAGCAATGTAATTTTAGTTCTATATTTAATTTAATTGTAAAATCTTCATTTCTTAATTTAAGTAATTATGTAATTATTTGTTTATATTAGTACATCATGTATCTAGTTTGTAAGTATAAAATGTATCGTTCAATTGAGCATAACAAGCCCTGGGCTTCTGCTCTGATTGTGATAATAATAATAATAATAATAATAATAATTGCGCATCTGTTACATAATTATATCCTTTTAAAAATCTTCTTGTATCTTCCAATATTATTTATATACAGGGTGTTGAATTAACCTGGTACATATAGGGATTTAACATGTAAAAACAGATATATGCGATTTCCTGCTTCCTCGTTGGTTATACAGAAAAAATTTAAATATAAAAATTGTTCAAAATTTTATCATGAATTTAATAATTTCATAAAAACTAAATTTATTACTCATTTACATTAAATATTTAACTTTTTATATTTAATTTTTTTCTACTGAAATTAACAAATTATTAAAAATAGTGTACCATGAGGCCATTGTTTACTATAAAGCTCCAATGTCATGGTTAAAATTTAGCAGAAAAAAATTAGCTTTAAATTAAAATATTTACTGTAAATGAGTATTAAATTTAGTTTTTATGAATTTACTAAATTTAAAATAAAATTCTGAACAATTTTAATATTTTAATTTTTCTGTATAACCAACGAGGAAGCAGAAGTTTTTACATGTTAAATCCCTATATTTACCTGGTCAATTCAGCTCAATAGTAGATAACTATTAGAGTAAAAAACTATATTATGGAAAGGGCTTTCATCAAATATTTGTACAGATTACTACTCAAAATATTTGAATAATATCCATTATTACACCGCATATAATTAATGTTTGTAAACACATACTTCAACAGATGGTGCTAAACAAAAACACTAATTTAAAAAACATGTCCGTATTAAAAATATTTACCCTAACTCTTATAATTTCCCATATTGTCATCAATACACTGTTATCAGTATTTTATGATCTTCAAAAACTTTCCAAAACTTTCAAACGAGGTTTAATTATATGATAAGAAACCAAAAATCGAAATAACAAAGGAGTAAGAAGTTTTTAAACAAATATTATGTAATAAAAAAAAACAAAAAAATAAAAATAAACAATGATGCAATAAGCATAACTTTTTTCCTCTATACTTCATTGGTTTGGCCTTGATCGTCAGACAGTATGAATTTAAAATGCGTTGCTCTTCTATTGAAACATTTAAAACTTATATCATTTTAGCAGTGACTGATAATGTGCGAATAGTCATATTATATTAATTTAAAGTAAAAAATAGGTCAATAGCCTTGACAGACAGGAAGATAAATAGTCAGTTTAAAAACTTCAAACCAATTAACTTACAATTTAAGTGTCTTAACACCAGAGGCGTAAATAGCCTATGACCGATATGGTTCCAGCCAGTGGCGGATTAAGCCTTCGCCGGGCCCAAGACATTTTTGATTTACGGGCCCTCAACCTATGTTTTACGGGTCCTCAACCAATGTTTTACGGACCCTCACCCTAGAGGCGTTCAAAGTGAAGAGCAAAAAAAAAGGACCTCACCTCCCAATTCCGGGCCCTTGACAATTACGGGCCCAAGACAAATGTCTTTTTTGTCTAAGGCGAAAGTCCGTCACTGGCTCCAGCCATAGGCATCTTATTGCGCAAGGGTGCAAAAATTATTGATAATTGTTTTTTTGCTCTATTAGATAAGATAAAAAGGAAGAGTATGGCGTGATTGTATTTTTTGTGTATTCCATGGAGTTTAAGAAAAAAAGTTGCAACTCGACAACAATATTCACATTTTTATCTCATTAAATTTATTTATGTCTGTGGTAAGTAGCTCATAGCGTTGCTTATCAAAAACTATGTGTGGAAAAGGTTATACGCAGAGCGGTAGCAGCGGTCTGGCCTCAGACAGGGGCGCGTGGCCTGATGTGGGGCGCCACTGTGTTTATTTGGTTATTAAAGGCATTGGGAGGTGAGGACCTTTTTTTTTGCTAATCAGTTGAATTTGGAAGGTGATAACCTTTTTTTTGCTCAGCAGTTGTATTTGGGAGGTGAGGACCTTTTTTTTGCTCATCACTTGTATTCTGGGAGTGTAAGTGAGGCGCTATTTTAAGTTAATTTAATTAATTTACTTTATTTGCCAAGGGCGCCAAAAACATTGCTACGGTTCTGATCATACGGGTTGCGGACATAAATAATATACAGTATTGAACAAAAAAAAAACGTATCTTCATTTTATTACTTTTCAAGTTTTGCGGTTAAGTAAACAATAAGTGAGATATTTCAAGTTTGAAGGTAGCGCACACCATAGCTTCCCAAATATACCTTATTAAAAACTGTAATGAATAGAGAAGAATCATTCATCATTCTTAAAAAAATTTCTTATATTCGTTTTATGAGTTAAGTAAATGGTAAATGAGATATTTCAACTTTTCAAGTAACACTCCCCTTTGCCCTATAAATAATCTTCTTACTAAAAACTGCATTGAACAACAAGAATTCCCGCGTAACTCTCCAAATATTTATAGAATAGAAAAAGTGTATAGAACTAAAAATAATTATTTTCTTATCATAAAAAATTTCTGGTAATACAATAATAAGTGAGATATTTTAAGTTTTAACCCCGAAACACCTTCTTAGAATAAGAAAAATTGAGTTGCCATATTGCCTTCGAATCCTGGTTTTACGCTACCATCATACCAAATTATATGAAAATATGTCCAGTGGTTTTTACATGAATCTCGGACAGATAGACAAACAACCAGTCAGCCATCCAGACAGACAGAAATTTTTTCGCATATTGTCTTATAATGATCTGAAACGTGCAGATATCAAATACGGGCCGAAAATAATAATAAAATCAGATATAGCCTCCAATTTTATTAATATAGAATATACAGGGTGTTTGTTTGAAACGGGACACCCCGAAAATCTCCTTTATTTGTAAAGATACAAAAAATCTTCAGAACAAAAGTTAAACTAGACAAAAAGGCCCATCTAAAGGTTACTATAAGAATTCTGAGGCACTTCCGGTTTCACCGGAAAATATGTCAACTTTTGATCTAGCATAGGGAATCGATAATTTTATATTTTTTCCTAAAAGTACATTAAATTAGCTTTACAATGACACCAAAAAGTCATATTTTTATGTTAACCATTTCAAAATGGCGACCATTTATTTACAAAATAATAATCAACATAAGTTTTACAAAGTTGAACGTAGCAAGCTTTGAAAACAATAAAAAAAGAAACAAAATATCTCTAAAATAAACTGTTATAACTAGTTATTATATGAAATAACATGAAATAACTTAAATTTTAATTTTTCAATTAAATGTTTTATAAATAACAAGAGTTTAATAGTTTATTTTAGAGATATTTTGTTTCTTTTTTTATTGTTTTCAAAGCTTGCTACGTTCAATGTGTGAATTTTCACACATTGCAGGGTTTCGCAGGTATATAATAAGTGAAGGCGACATGCTGAGTGTGTAGGTAAAATTTTGCTTTGTAGTAATCACGGCAAAATGAACGATATTTTTAAAATAATTTCTCGTTTGTTAATCTAAGAGCTTTAAAAACAAATTTTATGTTAAAATATATATTTTTTTAATTTTCATTCGAAATTCTAATACCATTATTTAGGTTTCTAAATATGTGCAGTATTTTTTCTATATAGCAAGGTTCATTAAGATTTTGAAACATGCGCCTATAGCTTCCATTGTTTTTTTAAGTCATATGCTCCGTCCCTCTGGTTTCGTAGATATGACACATAGAATGAAAATATAATTCCAACAATTCCAACTGGTTATTAAATGTACGCTCTTAAAAATTAAATGCAACATTTGCCAAAATATAACTAGAATTTTGACAAAATAATTTAAACAAATAGAAATGGAAAAAAAAACAAAAAATTAAATTGTTTCCTCTGCCCGGGAGCGAACCCTAGTTTGCTGCGTAGAAATGGAGCAAGCTAACCATTAGACCAGGATACGCTTTCTAGTATAGTGTGTTACATAACTATAACTTTTGTACATCGTCAACCAAAATAATACAAAATCGCATCAAAATAATTTATTTTGCAAAAATAATTTTTTTATCGTTAATCCACGTACTAAGGGCTTTCCTTAAGAATTTTAAAAAAATATTTTTTTTTTTCGATGAGCATATATTTGTTTATATTTTTAGTGGGATATGTTTCTTAGATGTTTTAGTAATGTGCGGGTCAAAGAGTTGTATAAGCATGCCAAATTTCAACTCTCTAGGTTTAGCCGTTTGGCTACAATTTTTACCGAACAGACAGACAAACAGACGACAAAATGACGGTATACGGGTTTTTTTGGTCATACCTACAAAACCCTAAAAATACCTACAAAATGTGTTTCCCGAACGGAAAAGACACTGACAGCGATGTGTAGCCCGCAGAAAGGCTTATGTATTTCGAATGTGATATTTAAATGTAAAATAACTTCTAATTAATAAAGTTATAAGTTTTATCGAACCTCGAATTTATTTAAACATTTTTTACATAAGCCAGTAGCGTAATCAAAATATTTAATACGCTTTACATTTTTAGAAATATCTTAAACATTGTTTGGACAACTTTTTTTTATAATTTCTATATTTATATTTTTACTAAGCAATTATTTAATCGTAGCAATTTAGAAAAATATGGTTTTTAATTAAATTCAATTTATTTTTGCCCTGACCTTTCTTCAATATACGCACTTTACAAAAATAAAGCAAATCTAGTTTACTTTTTGTAAATACAACTTTACGTAATAAATGTATAAACATTAATAATCTAGAAGAAATAAAACAACTTTTAAAAAAATATTTGATAATAATTGTATTTTGATTCATTGAAAAAAAAAACACTATCAGTTTACGTCGTATTTAAGACGTCACATCAATGTTTCCATTAATGTTTAATGTCACCTTAACACTTAAAAGGTGAATAACCTCTTCAGTTTCATAATGAGACTCGAGAAATTACATAACTCGACAATAAAGAATCCGTGCTGATATTACAGTCACTATATCGTCCTATGGGCCTTCGCCAAACACATCCACAGCCTGATGCTCATTATCCATAAATCGGGATGTCTATATTAATAAAATTGAAAGCTGTATTTTTTTTTTTCACATCTTAAATGATTATAAGATGATATCCGCAAAAAAACAATTGCTCTCTATCTATCTGTCAGATTCACGCAAAAACAGTGGCGGCGCCACCGGGGAGCCTCCCCTCCATATTCTTGGAAAAAATTAAAAATTTTAGATAAATCTAAGCGTCTGGTCAAATTTGGGAACATTTCGAGTTGTGAAAGATGATTTGCGACCCGCTTTAATCTTTTCAAAATCATCATATTTAAAAAACTTACACCTCCATCAAATATTCCCCTTTACCTATCTGAGCTGGGAATATTTGAAAAAGTATTTCGATTACTTTCTGGTATTTGAAATATTGTATTTTGGTATCGGTATTTGTTATATGGAATACTTTTACAGAGCATTTGGCACAGCCCTGCTATAGTATTTCCAAAATGAAATAGCCACTCTTGTTAAGAAGCTTAACAACGCGGTAATGGGTTTATGGCAGTAATCCCAAGACTTATACCCTTTTCACACTAGATCTTTAAGACGAGTGAACTTAAAGTTCACCGATGTTTAAGATCGGTATGCTTTCACACTTGATGTTTAAATCTCTGGTGCTGTCATCAGCTACAGTAATTTTGTCCTTAAGTTACCGTCATGAAATTGCCAGTTTTGAACTGTCTGCGCATACGCACATTTTGAATTATTATAAACAAATATGGATATTTCATTTCATTCTACAATAAAGACACTACAATAAAGAATATATTACACCTGTATTAACATGTAAGTCGATACATTTTATCTCAATTATTGTAGCTCTGTATTTTATTAAACACATTATTAAAATAAATAATTTTATTATAACAATAAGTATAAACTTCTTATAACGTCGATATAATACAGTATTCTTGTTTATGATAATATAAAATGTTGACAGCACAAATTCAGGGAGTATTTTTTTATAATAGAAATTAAGTTGGCAATGCGGACGAAGTTTAAGACGCAAATCTCTGTCTTAAACATCGCTTGTATTTAGACGAGGCCATACAGTTTCACATTAGCGTTTAAAGATACATTCACTTTAACATCCGATCTTAAGATCTAGTGTGAAAAGGGTATTATTGCAGTAAAAAGAATATAAGAGGTATTAAGGGAATTTTACATTTAAATCGAATAGATGTAACACTAGTTCAACTGAAGTTTCTTAAAAACCATTAAGGATATTTTCCAAATTTATAATTATTGTTTCAAAATTTTAGGGGTTGTTATGGACAATTTCACAGCCTACAAACCAATATCTTGGTTTCGCGCATGGATTCGATTGTTACCCGAAAGTTGGTAGAAGCTTAGCCCAAGATCACAGAAAGCGAGAAAATATTATCTCAAACGTAATCCTAGATCAGGATTGCGACACCTAGACAAAAATGCATACGCTGCATTTTCGTAATAAGGTAATATTTGCCATGACGAATGAATATCGGAACTAGGTCAGTCAGAAGTATAAGTACATGGATATCGTACGTAATCCGGACAGAGGAACCTAGGCAACTCCTCTGTAAGTTCCAGTCTGGTTGTTAGTTAATTTTCAACGTTCATAGCGGGCATACATTAACAACATGACTCTTTGGCGAACATTTGATTTTGAAAAAATTCCTAATTTCTATAGTGAAAATAGTAAATCTGTGCAAGGTGATTTGGAGTGCGAATGTGTGGACGTTGACGTGGAATGCGAAAATGTGGACGTGGTTACTACAGAAAAATGCCATTTGTCAGAAGATTGCAAAGTTCTGATACTGAACGTTATGACAATGACAAACCTATACTTCGGAATTAACTAGTATTCCATACAGAACAATTCAACGTATCACTGTTCGTGGCAAAAATCAGCAGCGAAAACGACCCGATTTACAAGTTTTTAAGAAAATAGATAGTTTTATGTCTAAAACAATAATAAATAAAATATACGACTTTTATTCGAAAAATATAGTGCCGACTGTGCATCTTTTAATAAAAAAGATTCCAACAAAGTAAGTCATATGTACAATTATTTGAAGTTGCTAGGATTTATTTTTGTTGCAAAAAAAGAATGATTTTTGTTTGTGCAAATTTGAAGTATTTAATATAGACTATAAAGACTTGTAAAACAAAACGATTTTTAAACATGCCTATATTTATAATTCAAATATATCCAGTCTTAAGCCTGATAAAAATATGAAGGAATGTCATGTGAGTATATACAGTTCATAAAAACATTCTAAATAGCATATAAGAAACGTTTATTTTAAATAATTATTATGGTTCGGGCAACTGTTATTAATAGAACCATAAACGCAGCAGGTATAATGGTTATACTATCAGTCATTATTGGAATCAATAAGTGAGAGTTGCCATTTCATTTTGGAAATACTATAACTATACACTTGAAATATCTCAGTTATCATAAACACTTACCAACCAAAATGTGTTTAACAAAAACATCGTACGGGCAAATCAACTATTCTGTAAATATAGCTGAACGCCAATAATTAACAATCCAATTGACTTAATTTTAAGTAAAACGAAGGCGTGCTACTCGACGAACAGAGAGCAGTTTCAACCCCGTATCCACCTGGATCTCAGTTAGGGTTCGTTTAACCTTCGAGATACTATTCTTACCGAAATTGTCGCTACTCGAAGTTGAGCTAATCGACAAGCAACGGAACTTGAATTGCACCCATCTCAGAGTACCGTAGATACAATAAATTGATTCTCTCGCTCGGCAGTAACCCAATCCTGCTCTTCTTATAAACTCTCCCATCCAATGATACCACTTAATAGCATAATTATATGTACTTTGCGCAAATTTAACGATTACTTCGTCCAACTTCACTTAAGATACGGCTTTGGTCACGCCTTCAGATTTATTTTATTTTTTTTTTTGTATTAATAATTTTGTCTATTAATCATGTACAAGAACATTTATGACAGGCAATTGTTTTCGGCTCACCATAACAAAATCAAATACATTTTTGAATAGAATAAGGAAGTCATTTATAGTGTATTCACGTTAATATTATACCTAGCTGAGTAATAATATCACGTGATGCAACGTTGACACGGTTTTTACATGAAAGTGCTCCTTCTCGAGCAGTATTACATTTTGATATTGTTTGTATTATATGTAAACGTAAAATATACCTAAATATCTTATTGTTACGAAAGGAAAAAAATCAATGAAATAGTAAAAACGCGTATGTTGTATGAAATAAAGAAAATTACCTATTTCATGATCATTCTTCACTTCAGCCATTTCTCCATCGCTAGAATCAGAGTCTTCTCCTGGTAAGGCTTTGACAGCATTGGCAGCACTATTATTATTGGCCCTTTTCTCATGGGCCAGTAGCACACTCATGATATCATCAGACTTAGGATTAGGATTGGCAGCTTGGGAATTGGCGGCGGCTGTCTCTAGGATTGCATCTGCTGTATGCCCTGTACTGTCAGCCTAAAAAAAATACTTCTATTATTTAAACATACTACATTTAACCCCGGGGTGAGGAACCTTTGTACTACAGATGGCGACTTCTCATTTCAGAGATGTGTAACCAAGTCGCGTTTAGCCCCACTCCTATTTTACGTAAGTACAAACATTGAAAAATGTATACAGTAAATTATTGTATATTACATATGTATATTTAATAACGTATATAATAGGTCTGTTCTTTTCGCTACCTTGCGTCTACGGTTTACGGCAGCGTTAATATTTTCTGTTCCTTTGAATTGGCAGTTTGGCTTAAATTCTTACAGCCGCAGTAATAAATTTAATGCCGCGTCAACACAGCCGCGTCTTACAGTAAGACCGCAAGGTAGCGAAAAGAACAAACCTTATATATGGTTCGGCAATATTCGCTATTTATTAACAAGAAAAAAATAGGGAAGTAACTGCATTTTCTGTTTGATTCACTAGCAACAGTTAGGAGGCGTCTAAAGTCCGTGACCACGTTAACAAGTGGTAATAAGCGAAGATACTCGAACGGCTCCTTTCAAAATCCTAAGGAAAATACAGTGCATGTTGGAATTAAATCTTAATGTTGAGTAGTCTTAGTCTAAGTGTATATGTTATGACTAGTGTTAGGATGTATTTAGGTTCTAAACTATATTTAAAAATTCTTCTCAGGCGTACTTTTTAAATGTAAAATATGGCATGTTTTAATTACAGTAGAGCGTCGATTATCCGAACGTCGATTAACCAGGACATCGCTAATCCGCACGCTTATACGCAACAGGGAAAACACAGGATTCTGAAACCAGTGACAGCGGTGAAGACGAAGAACCAATACAAAGTGGGCTAAGCAATAGAGACTTTTACTGCATTGGAAACAGTAATGTCTTGGTATGAACGACAAAAAGAATGCATCTCGAGTCAACTACTTATCTTAAAAAGAAGAAGAAAAGGGGACAAAACTGGTTCAAAAGAAATTAAGTGATTACTTTTCAAAATACTTTTGTTAGGTTAGGATGTTAATTAAACAATAAACAATAATTTTTCTTATTTTTCTATCAGATCGATTATCCGAAAAAATCGTTTAACCGAACTACCCTTGGTCCTAATTAGTTCGGATAATTGACGCTCTACTGTATATTCAATCGCCAACGAGAATGGTTCAAATACCAAATTAATTAAGCTCTCTCATTAAAAATTGATCTCTGTATAGGTTTAACGAATTAGTAAAGCTTTCTACTTTGATTTGTACACAGATTTTAATACAGTTATTTATTTGGACAGTTGTACCACAATCATATTCACAATTTTAAGGAAGCGATATATACTTAAGTTTTTAAGAGAACGTTTGGAGCGTTGTTATCACACACTCTGGCAGCTTATAAAAGAATTACACTGTTTAAGCATAGCTACGATCAACATTCATATTCACTGTGTGCGAGTTTGTTTTCTAGCGTTACTCTAAGTGAACCAGTTGCGTAAAACCGGATAGGTGTGGTTAAATTCTAACACCATACACTCGTAAATGCACTTGATCGGACTTCTCTTATAAACTGAATTGTACATATAATATTTATTTAAACACATTAGAATATATTTGCCGCTTAATATGAATGTTTTTAATACAATTTCTAAAACTTATTTTATCCATTCAGTAGTCACGACACATCTACATTGGATTATGTTTGATAGTAGATTAAACAAATTAAGTTGAAAAGACGAATTACAGACAAAAAAAATAAAATAAAAAGAAAGACCGTATTCATAAAAGTTTATTTCTGTAAAACGCATCGATATACCAATTTCCATTGAATATGTCTGTTTCTATGGAATTTTTTTACAGAAAATTTTAATTTGAACGGTCTGTTTTGATATAACGAAGCATTATGCTGCGTTCACAACCTCGAAATTAGACATTAGAATTAACATTAAATTAGTATTTAACATTAAATTTGTACGTAGAAATTAAGTAGTGCTACTTTATCGACCGATTTTTGACAGCTGTTTATATTTGCTAATGAGGTTTTGAGTATTTTATAGTTCTGAAAAGAATTAAAATAGAGGAAAAATTTATATCTATGCTCACAGAAAACAGAAAGATATGGATAGAAACAAAACAATATGGGCAAAGAAATTTTTAGGTTAAGACAAATGCTTACTGCGCATGTGTCAATTATAAATCAACGTAAGAGTTTGCAGCTTGCAAACTCTTAATTTTAATGTATAAGTATTAATTTAGAAAACGCATTTAACGTACAGTTATGTATAACAAACATTTACGTTAACTCTAAGTACTAATTCTAATTTATAATTTCAAGGTTGTGAACGCAGCATTCTACAGTTATACACATTTATGAAAACGGGGGCAGATCTATAATAAAACAGCACGACATTAAAAAGCCGCGGGTTTCCCACCTCTAATTTAACCTTTGCCGGCTCAAAATAATTTTACTATTTTGATACCATTTTAGGTATCAAAATATTCACGGATTTTGGGTCGGCAAAGATTGAAAACATAAAAACTGCACACTATATTACAAGTAAAAAAAGTAAGAGATTAAATGTAGTTGATAAGCTAAAAACGTAAAATAGGAATTTTAATTAGGCAAGTTAAAAAAAATTTCTAGACCCAAAATTTTTTTATCATGATTTCTTGGTTATACCTACTAAGCTCTAAAAACGTATTCTGGTCCTTTAACAAAATGTACTTTAATAAATGATGCTAGAGAAATGTTCATTATTTCAACCCAATAAAAACAGAGTGAAAAATAGTAAATGTAATGCATAATAAATGCATGTGAGTTATATCTCATCTTAATAGTTGACCTATTTGTCATCACATCTACTAAAATTCTTAAACTCGTATCATTAATTAACAGTGGTGGCTCGTCTGAAATTAACATTAATAACCTCACTTTCTGCACCAGATTACATAAATAGTTCACATTTTCCAACGTCATTGTCTATATGTAGTTTTTAAAATTAAAGTCAAATTAGTATTTATAACACAGTTTTATTAGCTTTAACTAAAATGTACAGGATGTACATAACGTTGTGAAACTTAAAAATATTAAAAATGAGTACATTAATTAGTTACATAGAATGCTAGTATAGTTAGTTTTCCAAGGCATATAAAAGTTAAATAAGTTAAAACTAATAAAATTAAAACCAATTAAGAGTTTAATTTTGATGTCTAAATAGACCTTTTTAGACAGTTGCCGTCGTACGATACATATCTAGTCGGATTGCGCATTGTGAAAATACGCATAGACGTCACCGCTTTTGACAAAATTATTAGCGATGAACGCAAAACTTCATATTCACTTGAATTGTGTATAGGGAAATAAATTTAAGATCGTGGCGCCGCAGTTGTCAATTTTGAAACGTAGGTAGAGGTTATTTAATGTTATTGTTACATAGCTGTGAACAGGGCCGCCCCTAGGCGGGGGCAATTGGGGCACCTGCCCCAGGCCTCGCGCCTCTAAGGGCCCCACGCCTCTTAGGGCCTCTCACTTTGACCGTCAAATAATAAAATAATAAAATACATTAAAAATATTATTCCAAGATTTATAAATAGTTGGAAAAAAATTATATTTTCATTGAATGTAAGTATGTGTACTTTGTTAATAGTTAATAATATTAAAGAAAATATCGTTATTCAATATATATATAGATGGGGCCCCACAAATCCAGTTTTGAGGCCCCGCAATTATAATTTTGCCCCAGGCTCCACAAATTCTAGGGGCGGCCCTAGCTGTGAAAGTAAAATTATCGGAATAAATATATTTTACAATATTTTGTAAACCTATTTTTACTATTTCATCAACAAGTAAATATCTCTAAAAAAATAAATAAATAAAAACTATATTTTGTGATGTAGGTTATGGTGATACAATTTTGTGTAGTGGATTATTTCAAGTATATTGATGGAAATAAAATTTCACGCGTTGTATATGAAGTCTATTGTTGTATGACCAATGTCCTACTTTTTTTTCCAAATTTTACTTTTATAATCCAACCTTTACGACGATTTACAACTTCCTCGATTCCAAGTTTTGTTATTAATTTAATATTGTCTGAAGTAGGTGGAAATCTGAGGAAAGATAATTCAAGGTTTCTGTTTTTCGACATAAACAAACTTAAACAGTATGACTAACGCTAGCGATTTCTACTTTTCTACTAAGTCATTAAACGTTCACCACTTAGAATATCTCTTATCTGGAAATGCCGATATTTGAAATAATCCACTACAGAAAATTTAATCGCCATAACCTACAACAATCATAAAATATAGTTTTTAATTTTTTTTAGAGACGTATCATGCAAAAAAAATGGCTTTATAAACATTTGTAGGTACTTGTTGAAAAATAAAAAAATATATTTTTTTTAATAATAATCTTTATTGATTTCTAAAAAAACATATAGTTTTTATGACAGAATTTTTCATATTATACGATAACAATATTTAGTTTAGTCAGTAACAATTATAAATCTGAGTGTGGTGAATGAATTAATGAAATTTTGTTATTATTTCCGGAGGCGGGACATATTTCTTGACCTGTTATTTACAAATTTATTAAATAAAAAATTGATCATTTATACTAGATTAAAAGATTTAATTCTATCTTATACCTTATCTTTGAGTAAGCTCATTGCTTCTTCTGAAATATCATTGGTTTTTCATGACCTTTTCTTATAAATGGTCTGAAACAAAGCGCCCAAAGAGTGCACCTCTCCCAATATTTTTTTAAATAATTCACGTAATTATCGTAATTTTCGGCACTTTTTGTGGCATTTCTGAAACTTTCTGTGCATTGGGACTCATTTTTTGCATACAGGATACTCCTGAATTGTTGAAAGAAATATTTTTGTTCTTTTTGACGAATACCGTTTTTTTGATTTTACAATCCATCGCCATACGGATTGAAGCACATGGAAGATGCACAACAAGGATTTTGACTTAGGCCATGATAAATTTTAATTGCAGCTTGCTCTGCAGCAGAATCATCTGTCAAAAATATATCGTATCCAAAATATAACCACTTTCACAAACTGAGTATTAAAACATTCATAAAATTTATTATTATTTATATACCTACACGTGATATATGTACGTATGTTTTGTAAATAAATTTGCAAAAATTCTTCAATCCAATTGGAAATATATGTTTTATTGGTATTTGACGGGAAAACGATATTTTTATTGGTATTAGGCGGGTGACTTTCGATCTTTTTTTTTTTCGGTCCTATACGCAATTCAAGTGAATATGAACTCTTGCAGCGATGAACTCCTTTCGCCGCATCACACTTACTACATCAAACTATGCGATGCACACTGGTTATGCCACATTTCAACAAAATTACAATTTATAACTGTGCGGCAATAGCAAGCAATATTAATGGTGGAATAATAGTACTAAAAAATTATATGTTTTATGAAACAAATAGGGAGCAACTACCTCCCTTGCCGCCCCTGAGGAGGCGCCACTGTTAATTAATGTAATAAAACGTGTACTACTTATATACAAACAAGATCAAAGTATTTTTTTTTTAAATTATCTTATTTGGTTTAAAATTGTTTGAGAATGCTGCACTTATAAAATTCAATATCAAGGACATATTGAAGGCTACAAAAAATCATAATAGATTAATCTAGAAACTCTTAGTAACACTCCTCCACAGATAAGATTACATTATCTTAACGACATTTTTTTGTTAAATTACAAATTAAAAAATGTTTAGTCCATTTGTTTAGGATGATTATTAGAAAACTGTATTTTTATTAAAAATATTGCTATAGTAACTTTGCTCTATAAAGATAACATATTATCTATCCAGACCCGGATTTGAATTTAGATCTTTGCTTTGGACGCATTACTGATATTTGTGATTTATCTGTTTACATATTAAATAGAAATTTCCACGCAGATTTAAATACATCTCTGTACCTCTAGTACATGGTTCGCTCTGCTGTTTACAACGAGTAATATTATCTAGTCCACCTCTGAACCATAATTTAAATAAAACTACCAATTCATCAAGAATAACCAAACTGAGACTAGCGAGCCGTATGAGGTTCTATCCACTATCAAATGTTTGGGGACAGCTCTTTCACGCATTTAATGAGATTATTTATTTACTAATTTTTAAATATTTGTACACCTCTTAACGTATTACTATCAGTGGCGTATTTAGGATACGTGTCCCCCCTTAAAATCTAAGACTATATTTTATTATATCAGTATTGAAATAAATGTAAAAATGCATGTTCTCTGTGATTTGTACCTACAATTTGTACCTACGAATACCTATTCGTAGGTATGATCAAAAAAACCTCACACGCATCCATCTGTCGGCAAGGTAGAAATTGTGGTCGTATTCGGTAGATACGGTTGGATTAGACCAACGGTGGGCAAACCGCGACCCGCATGCGATCCTTGATAGTTTTACATGCGGCCCTCCATGAATTATTATATTAGTAAATACTTATCTTTACTGTGGCCAATAAAAAAGCATTCTACGCATCGTGCTCAAGTGACTTTATTATACTATCGTTGATTTCGGCGAAACAGTTGATCTGTTTATGAGTACCTTAATTTTTTGTCGCTCCCAACGTACAAATAATTCATAACTTATTATTTCTTTTTTTTTTTTAATACGGGCCTTTTAGTCAAATAATTTGCGCAAACTGGCCCAAAAAGGAAAAAAAAACTGGCGCAAAAAAGAAAATGTAATATTTTGCATTATCTAATTATATAAAGTTTTAGATCTGTATTCGCAGTTGATCTTCCTAAATAAATAGATAAATAGAATTAAAAATAGTAGATCTATCAAAAATTGGTAATATGTCTGGTAGTTACATCAAGGAGCAATTTTTGCTTCTAAAAAATTTTTAGAATCTTTGCAACTAATTTGTTGTTAATGTGCATTATTCTGCAAACGTATTCGTTCACGAAGACCAGTGGTGAGATTACAAGTAAATGAATTATATTTTATAGTTGACAAAAAACAATAGTTATTTGGCAATCACCAACAGAATCGCTTTACTAGCAATGATAGAATAGAATTCTATTGATCGTAATCCCACCACTGGTGGTATTAGAGTGTACCAAGTCTTAGGAAAAAAAAAAATCATAATTCTAAAACGGAGATAGAGACATCCTGAAATTTTAAAATTCTTACACATTTTCTATACTGTAAAAAAATCAAGGACTTAATGCCCTAAACTGTTTTTTCAAACTCATTTGACCAGAATAAAAAATGTTTTTCATAAAAATTTAATTGTTTTGTAATTTTAATAAATCTCCACTCAAAAATGGTAGGAGATAGGGCAGTTTGAATTGCTGGATTTTCCATATTTTGTTTAGACCAGTGTTCTTCAACCCGTGGTCTGCGGACCGACACCGTTCCGCGAAATATTTCGACCAAATCATGTAGATTCACACTCTGTTTACGATTATATAGCACAATTTTTTAGTCGACGCAGAAGCTAACTTTTATCCGAACCATGATTTATTTAATATTTACTAACTCAATACAACGCCTCTCGTGGCTACTTCTTTAGATCGTGTTTCCAGATTTTGCGTTGCATTTGAGTGCTGGCAAAACTTGCTTACATGGCGGACATATTCAGTCTAATGAAGTTAATATTTCTCTGTAGGAGTCGTATACAAATATTTTTAATTTAAGTAATAAAATGGATACGTTCAAAAAGAAGCTCTTTGGAATAGTCGCTAACAAGAGGAAGATATAAAAATATATATATATTGCTGCTGATGTGAACCAGAAAGTCATATTCAACAATAAGTCAACATTTAAGAGCATTAGCTGAATATTTTAATAATTATTTCCCTGAAAATGAGGATCCTCGTAGAGGTAACCTCTGAATTAATAATCCATTCTTGGAAGATATAAAGTCATGTGCACTTGATCTTCGTGAAAAAGAAAAGCTATCAAGTTGTCTTCTGATGTCAATCTGGTATCCAGATAGAAAATACAATCATTGTCTCAATTTTGTAAATCGCTAGAAAAGAATATCCATCTTTGAGTTACAAAGCTATCAAATTATTAGTCATTTTTTCGACTTCCTATTTGTGCGAAAATATTTTTTCAGCCATGTCAATAATAAATACCAAACAGAGAAATCAAATGGATGTTAATGCAGCGCTTCGTCTCTCAAAAACAGTTCTGCAGCCACGTATATCAAACAAAGAAGCAACAGTAGATGTCGCACTAAAAATTATATAACTGTTTAATATACACCTATATAATAATAAATTACTATATATATTGATTTTATTTGTGTCTTATCTTTCAGCCGGTCTACGAAATATTTATCCTATTTTCACCGATCCGCGAGGGCAAAAAGGTAGAAGAAGACTGGTTTATACTACATAAAAATTGGGATCTAAATCAACCGGCTTCAAATTTTTATATGGGCGGATAAACAAACATGCAGAAATGGCCTTTAAAAAAAAAAAACCTTAAAAAAAAACACGATTTTGGAGCAAAATTTTGTTTCATATTTAATCTAAATCCATATATTTTGGGTCAACATTTAAAAAAAAGATTCAATTTGAGCTATAGCCAAACATTTCTTAATTATGGACAAAAAAACTGACACAAAATGACCATAACTCAAAACCTAGAACAGGGACTTCTTATTTTATATTTTCACAGTCTTCGCCCTAAAATTAGCTTGAAACCAAAGTCTTTGAACTCTCGATTGTTTTCCTATATGACAGTCAAAAACTTGCACAAGCGTGCCAAATTTCAAATTTCTAGGTCCAGCCGTTTGGCCACAATTTCTACTGTACACACTAACAGACAAACACACACATGATTGACGTTATAAGGGATGTTTATTCATACATACAAAACCCTAAGAAGTAAAATTTTGAAACTGACAAGACCTGCATCTGAATCTTACTATTATAGTTTACGCTCGGGGATAGTTGTGCAAATCTTTGACCCACATATAGGAAAACTATTGTGTACTCAAAAAACACATCGCGAGATACAAAACAAAAAAATACGTATTCAACGAAAAAAATATTTTTTTTTTAAATTTTGTGTACATTTTCAAATTAAATTTTTATTTTTGATAAATTATTTTTTTATGGGATTTTCGTCAAAACTATGTCAAAATACTCTTGTTAAAAATCTGTTAAAATTCTAATGCACACTGATGGGAACTGGAATATTTCAACAGAGATTTTAGATGAAAATAGTTATTCGAAAAATTTCGATTTTTTGTGTTAAAAATATATTTTTTTAAATTTGTTGTGTGGTATCAAAAGAAAGCTTTTAAAACGTAGATTAAGAAACAAACAGAAGTTTTTTGAAATTTCTTTATTTAAGTACGATTTAAGCGAAAAATGTGTTAAATAAACTCTTGTTCCACACCCTATAACCCAAGGGGGTTAATCTAAAAATCTGAGTAATGCACATTAATGTGAACCGGAATAGTAGAACAGGAATTTTCGATCGGGTAATTATTTTGAAAGTTATCGAATCTTTTGCAACACCGCTTACAATATTTATCTGACTGACTGGAGCCTCTAGATGGAAAACGTGATTGTTCTTTCAAATGTCATCGAAATTTATGATTGATAATATGTACCTAGTGGCGGATCTAGCTTTTTGGGGGCCCAAGGCTTAAAAATACCAGGAGGCCTTACAAATGTAAAAATCAACCTAAGTGGAATTATTATTATTTAAACACTTAGTGGTGAAAAATAAAATTTAAGTTCTAATACTAATCTAAGAAATATTAATTAAAATACTAGCACCCAGCACCAAAATTAAATTAATAACACTAATTAAAATAAACAAGTTTTAAGAATACCTGAACGTATGTTAGCGGTAACAATTTTTGTTCAAGCTGTACCTTTGGGCTGATGGGGGTTGTGTTATTAGAATAATTTTAACTAGTGTTTTAGTCTTTAATAGAACTTTCGTCTATGGTTTTAGTTACTGATCGTTCTTTGAGGTGATAAGTGATAAAAATTGATCACGTTTTAATGTTGAATATTATTTTTTTATTAGCTGGCGCTTCACTTACGTTGATTTAAATATTAGTAATATTTTTGTTTTGATTTATTCACTTATAAGCCGTGCTTGGTATATAATATAATAGATATATGTCCGAGAGGTTGGGGCCCCTTGTGGATCTGGGGGCCCAGGGCTTAAGCCCTATTAGCCCGTATGTAGATCCGCCACTGTATGTACCCACACTTTGTTATCACTTACTTAATACCTACAAAACCAAACATACATTATTCCTTATAGATATGTGAAAGACATTACACTGCTGTTTTAGAGTTAACTGCTTATACTGTGTTCCGTTTAATCGGGACAGTAATCGTGTGAATTCCCATGGCGCCGAGGAAAAATTGCCTGAAAAATTAATATTTTACAGGCAATACAGCTTGTAGCTGGCAGTTGGCGAGCCGTATAGCGGTTTAAAATCTACAGTGATTTCAGAGCACAGCGGTGACGAAGAAAATGAAATTTCACAAGTTGTTAAATGTCTTGAATTTTCGACAGTTGACACCAATTTACCATGTTATGACGAGAATGGAGATTGTGAGAACGCAATTGTCGAAGGTATTAAATCAAAAGATCAAAATTTGAAAGAAACTGAAGACAGTGATGATGATGATGATCTTCCTGTACCCCTAACTAACAGTGAGGCAAAACAATTTATTGATAGATTACAGCGTTATTCGCGACTGAAACTAACGTTGGCGGAGCTGAGTACAACAGCTGATGGCGGCCGAGAAGCGTATATGTCAGAAGTTTTTTCTTAATATTTATCTGTTCAAACAATATTTCGGCAAAAAAGCACTGTATTTAAGTCACTATATTTTAAAATACTTCTTAATTCACATAAACTGCAGCACAACACGCTACAAATATTATCCAAATATACGCTTCCGTTTAATTTAGCCAGTCACTACCAGATGTCTCACTGTTATTTGCAGTCGCGAATTTTATGCAAGATGGAAATGACGGGAGTCCCATGTCAGCATTAAATATTTGCGCTGAACTACAATCCCGGAAAAACAAAAAGCAAACCACTTTGGAGGAATTCTTGAAGAATACATAATTTAATTTAAGTTTGAACATTATTTTTCTTTCAGAATGTATTATGTAATTTATTGTTTCAGAATTTAATTATTTTTTATTACCTAGTACGCATATAATTTTTTAATATGTATGTATATGTATAGTTTTCTGCAATTTATCTAATAATATGTTAAAAAACACTAATCCTGTAATTTTTGTGGAAGTGGGCCAGCCAGGGGCGGATTTAGCTTGTACGGGGCCCCTGGCTGAAAAATTTGTCGGGGCCCTAGTATTAAACTTTCTTAGTTTTTTGCCCTAGATTTTTGTTTACAATTAAAAAAGGTTATGTTTACTAGTATAATCATATTCTTGTCATATATATGTACATACTTATATCGTTCAAATACAGACATTAAAATTTTGAGACATTATAAGAACATAAGACAATGAAAAAGAAAAAATGCATTTTATAAATGTGATTATACAAATTTTTTCTTCTTAAACTATTATTTTGCTTTAACAAAGCCTGAAAGGTATAAAAATACATTTATATTTTTTTTTATTGTCTTACGTAAGCGCCCTGCTACTTTTTTTTACGACTACACCCTTGATTTTATTCTTATTATGAATCTACTCAAGTTAGTTAACGTATGTATTGTTTACAAGTATAAAGTTTATTTATTTAAGAAAAAAAAAAAATAATAATCATCTCTTAAAGTCCATCCCTTTCAACTATTAATGAACTTTGAAGTTATTTTTCAGGTAAAAAAGCTAATTATATAAATTAACAAAAACTCAAATAAAGTAGTACTTATTCTTAAGACAATTTTTTTAAAAGTCTGCAGCATACTACTACTGGCATAAAGTGACTGAAAAAATGTCAAAAAAACGTAATTTTAAAAGTAAACAACTTAAAAAGACCCAAAACTGTTTTCTTTTACTACTGCACAAATTCTAGTAATATAAATCAAAAACTTACTTTTTTAGGTCGTCTAAATCCAAAACTACAAATTACCACCACATTAAGTGTAAATAAAACTGTAAAACTCATTTTTTTTGTATTTGACGCACGATCAACAGCAATTTGTATATCAGTGACTAAATGTGCCGTTCGTATTTGTAACATTACAAATGTGACCTTGCAATCTACGGCCTAAGCGGCGCCCAGCGACGCAGTAAATGCAGTAGAGCCATTCCAAACAGGCTGATCGAACATCTTCATAATTTCACAAATTCTGTTCTTCATTCAATTGCATATAAATTATTTTCAGCATTAACTTTTCAATTGTAGTATATTTTTTTATTACATTATTTGGGGGCCCCTAAATATCGGGGGCCCCTGGCTGCAGCCCAGTCAGCCCCCCCTAAATCCGCCACTGGGGCCAGCCGCTTAATCGGGACATAATGTACAAGTCCCGATAGGTCCCAATTAAGCGGAATCGGCTATATATTATATATTATTATAACAATGTATTTGTTTATTGCGTGTCTCGTCTGTTGAAAAAAAAGACTGTAGTACGCAGTTGTCAAATAAAATAGTGAAAACCTACTGGTTTTTATTCAACCCATTATTAAATATCAAACAGTCCCAAAAAGTTGATCTGTCGAAATTAAATTACATTATTGAACAGCTTACCTGTGATTTATCATTGGAAACAACAGTAGACTCCATCATCCATATTGGACGTTCTTTCCTGGCGACAGTGTTGGCATTATCAGCAGCATTCTCATCACCAATAGTGACATCAACTCTCGTCTCTTCAACAGCGAATCCTTGTGATCTAGTAGCTTCTCCTGACCAACTATCCATTCCTGGTTTGAGCATGGCTTGTTTACGACCGTCAATTCTGTAAATATAATAATTATATATAAGTACTGCTTTACAAGCCTGCAAACTGCTTAGAAATATAATTTAAAATGTGTTTATGATTTATCCCAGTTAAAGCCAAGGCATTAATATATAATTAGAGATAGTAACAACGATTTATTATAGTTATTTTCACTCTAATTAAGCATTTCCTTACTTTTTTCTTACTTTGAAAACTTAATTTATACTTATTACAATATATATATTACAACATACTTGATTCATATAAAAGGAAACAAACCGCTAGGCGGCAGCACGGAAGCCCATTTTGTGACGTATTAACTAATAAGGTCATATTTACTAACATTAGCTGTGTTCATAATCTCTATACAACGATCTTTTAACTAACAGAGAAGTACGTTTGGCAAAGTTTGCTGTTATCGATAGAAAGAGATAGACATATGCACTGTACAACATGTTAAAAGAGATTGAAGATGCGTTACTAACTTGTACTATTATCGCGGTAAAAACACAAACATAACCTTGTTTCTTTAACAGTGTTGGGTGCCAATTTTATTATCGTTTTTTTTTTTTTTTTTTCACAATAAATATGAAAATTTTAAAAGAATTATAAGTAAAAATGTAATGGTCCCTATTATGTTATTAACTAATTACCTATATCTTGTTGATATGAACCTTTAGCAAAATATATAAAAAAACATAAAGCAATACATATTTGAAGTTCAGTTAAAATATTTCCACCTTTTGATGATACCGGTTTTATATCATCATTTGATATTTTAATTAATATTTTAACACTTTTATATATTTAATTCTTCACTTACTGATTCTAATAATTTTTTTTTTTATTATAAAATTTTCTTATAACTTATTTCGTAATTCGCGCATTTCATATGATTAAAATCAGTCAGTATATGGACACAACACTATATTAATTTCATTTAATACAGCCTCTCCGCGTTCTAAAGCACTACTAAATTACAATTTACTAGACACTATTAAGCACTGGTAACAATAATTCTGTAATATGAACGAACATTTTTGTTGCGCTTAGTATTCTTGTCTTAGTAGTGCTATTAAGATTTAACAAAAGATTATGAACATGGCCCAAAATTTTTATTTACAGGTGTCGCAAAGTGTTAACTACAACTAAGAGTCCTATTATATTAAACCAGAATTAGAAAGTAACCCTTATCATGATTAAAAAATCAGCTATGGCCACCACAGGACCGACCGCCATCATAAAGTACTTGTATAAAATACATTCTAGCAGCAGAGTAGAAATAACTTGGCCTAATATTTTCTAACAGATATTATTTATCATGACCATGGAAACGTTACATATAAGTATGAAAAAATTGAGAAAAAATTTTACGAAACTTTTTCGTTTTGTCAAAAAACGTCTCAAATAAAAGTTCTTAGTTATTGCATTTATAGCAACTTTTGTTCAATAAATTTTTTCGAAATATTTTTCTGTTGCTAAATATTCGCAAAAATCTTAAAATCGACACGAGTAAACTCCCATTTCCAGTCAACCGATTTTTACCAAAAGTTGATCAACTCGTGTCGTGTCGACATTGGTGTCAAAAGCCTAAATTTTTAAGAATTTGCTCTGCACGTGTGCACAGACAGACGGACATACGGACAGACTGACAGACAGACAGACGGACGGACGGATAGACAGATCGACAGACATCATGCTAAAAATAGTCAAAACGTTATGTTCGTGGATACTCAAACCTCAATTCGTGGAGATCCATCGAAATCTCGAAATGTCAAAATCGGTATGATCACAATACCTCCCTTATATATGTTGACGGTCGGTAAAAATGATTACGTGTTAGCTGATGCACATACACATTAGTGGCTGTAAATGGGGTAGCTAATTGTTTGTTTGTTTTTTTTTTTTTTATATAATATAAATCTGTCTTTTGGGTTCTATTCCAAATAACAAAATGTTCCAAGTAAAATCCATAAGTATAATATTAATAAAACTTCTCATCTATATGAAATACTTTTTTCTTTTGCAGGTGATTTCAATAAATTAAAAATAAGGATTAAAATCACCCATTTAACGTACCCTCTAATAGTGTTAATATCGACAGGTTCTGGTTCCAATATTTCAGGTGCTAATCTAATGCCCTCCACTTCTCTTAGTAGAATATAAAGTGGCTCTAGTTGTTCGTTAAATTTTGCTAATAGTAGACGAGAATCTTTCTTTGGAAGTGCGGATTGGTCTTCCTCTACAACCTCTCTGCAGTAAGTACATCTAAATTCACTTGTCATGTAATCGAATAATTGATCTGCCTGAAAAAAAAATCAAATTGTGTTAATATTTATTAAATAAGACTATAATAACAATGCAAATATACAGAAGCTCTCTTTTTATGATACGAGAGGAGTGTGGTAGTCAGAGAGGGTACAGTAAACAAGGAGAAATGACTTCTTTGAGGTGGAAGTAGTGTGTTATTTGTCTTTTGATTCCGTGTTTGAGGTACACTACCAGCATATTAGTGAATTAGTGCTATATTAAGTTTTGTTATCGAACAATAGATGGATACACAATTTTGTTATTTTTCGCGTTACACGAAACTAAACATCTGTATATAAATACAGTATATACTCTGGTAATAAGACTATTTATTAAAATATTGTCTAATTATTCGTAGCGTTATTATCAAATTATTATTATTATTATTATTATTTTTTTTTAGTAAAATACATAAATCAATCAATAATATATTCTCCTGACGATTGAAATACGAGTTTGAACTACGCGGGTCTACTTATTACGTGAATTTTTTCACTCAACAAATGGTATTTTTTTGAGTCTAGCAGGATTTCAATAAAAAATCGCAGGCAAACCATGTAGCCAAGAAATATCGAAAATAATATTTAAGTAGAAGTGTATTGTACTCATAGCGTACGTTTACGCATCAAGAACAAATTTTTAACAATTTAATATAGCACTTATGTCCTCTGTTTTAAAACTCTTGTAATCCAATCCCGCTTCTGATGTTAGTTCTGGCAGTTTTTCTATTCCCCGACAATGATCAAGCTTATGCATCAACCCAATAAATAAAGTACGAGATTCATTTTATGTCCGCGTAATTAAATTTCACACGTTTCGGGAGATTATAAGACGATATTCGCCAAAAATTCCAGTTGTCAATCTGTCCAAGATTCCCGCAAAAAGATCCGCAAAAATCCAATGTTGCTGTGCATAGGATGACATGGATATTATGCTTATTTATATATGTATCATGAAATATATTGTTATTATTCAAACTGTAGTTGGCAGTCCTAAAGCAGGTCGAAGAGAAAATAGAGTGACAATAGACCATATTAGTAAATACGTCACAAAATGAGCTTACATTCTGCCGCCTTGCGGTTCGTTTCCTTTTGTTTGACTTGAGCATGCTTTTTTTAAATTATATTTTGGAAGTATAAATTAACTTTTCAAAGTATAAAATTGCTTCACATCAAATCTGCAAATCAATATTTATTTAATCAAATTATTATTTTATACATTATAATTTAATATTATAATGTCATTATTTTTGCATATTACTTTGCAGGATAATTTTGAAAAACTTTCGTTAATAATGGTAATTATGGCAAGTAACATAGCAATAAGTCTGTCTGCCATTTCTAAATAGTTTGAAGGGACAATATGTTGTCCTTATTTTATCCATTATTGTTTTTCGTTTAGATCTTTCAGAAAACGAAAAAATGTGGCTGTAATGGTTGCAATTTGGAACTACGAAAGATATTTCGATTTTCATATTATTTAAAAACGTAACATAAATATATCTTTTAATTCTTATTTATAGTCTACAAAAATATTATTCTGTAATGTAAAGAATCTGAACTGTATATATTAATATATACTTATCAATTTTTTGCTCCAAAATTGAAAATAATCAAAAATTAAGGTAACAAAAGTAATGACACATTTATTTTAAATCAGCAAACAAAATTCTGAAGGAAACCGTTGTCAGATGGCAGCACAGTATGTGACGTCACACAAATAGGGTCTAATAAGAAAGAGTTAACGAGCCAAATACTGAAGAAAACAGGCTTGAACCAATGAAGAAAAGTAAACTTACCTCCAAGTCAGTAAATGTTTTTAGACATCCTGGACACTTAAAACTAGCTCTACTTGTAGCATCTCTTTCTTCAGTCTCCATTCTTTTCCGCATCATATCCAGTTTATATTTCACAACATTTACAAAAGTTTTATAATTTATAAAATAATAATTTACTTTTTGAGCTTTTCCATCTTCACCAGTCTCCATTCTTAGACGTACCTGGATAAATTTATCTCCTCGTAGAGTAGCTATCCGTGCTCTTAACATTTTACGTTCAAATTTTAAGAGTTCACAAATATCATCCTCTTTCATACCTGAAAATAAATTAAATAAAAAATTGATGTGATGCGAGACTTTTCACACATTTCAGGATTTTGTAGGTATTTAATAAGTGTACGCAGTCAACAGAATGCTGAATGACTAGGACAATATTGTTTCTATAATCACATCAAAATCAACAGTTTTCTGATAATCATTTTTATACATTATTTGAGTACTAAGAACTTTTATTTAATTTTTTAAAACTAAATTTAAATAATTTTCAAAAATTTCGTCACAATAAAATTGAAATTAAAAAATCCCAGCTACTTTTTCTGCATATCTAAGTCTTAATTAAATTAATAAGAAATATATTGATAAATGTATTTTATTTTTTTTTTTTTTCAATTTCAGAAACGTATTTTTCACTGTTAACAATGTGATACTTAATTTATTTAGTATTTCACTACTAAAGTCCATTCACGATATGAATGAGATGACGGCACACTTGGTTAATTTAATTGCCAACATCATAATGTAATTTAATCAACATGAAAGCATTACTCAAATGTTAAATTTGACAACTACATGTTGGTACTACTTTCCTACGTTGCCACGTTTAAATAGCATTGTTCGTATTTCTGTTTGACTTATGAATGAGCGAGGTTAAAATAGTTGTATATAACCTAACTTTTTTGACAATTAACGAATTGGCAACACATCAAGTTTTTCAACTGTGACGTCATCTCATTCTTATCGTGAATATTTTTTTATCGTGAATTTATAAATGATTTATTCCTCTTTGATACCTTAAAAACAAAAAACTAAAATAATTCAAACAATAGGTTGAATCCTGACGGATAATAGTAGGCAGAGCTTACACATATGGACTAGATTCTCAACAATTACATTTTTTTTCTTATTATATTTTTAATTTGAAAAGAAGACATACACTACCTTAGCCATATATACAAAAAATCCATAATAATACTAGCCATAATTTAACCAAGAATTAAAAATATAATTATTTTGGCAAAAACACAAAAACTCAAATATTTTCCATAAATACAATCTGATCAAAAATTCTTTTTGTACGTTTCCAATTCAGATCAATTTACATTACTTACAGTTTTTTCAGATTTTTAGTTTTTCCGCACCCTTTAAGCTGAAGGGGTTCAGCTTAAAGGGTGCGGAAAAGTAATTTTTTAGTAACTTTTTTGAATAAAACTTGTTAAAATAAAAGAAAAATAAAAAACCGGTTTCTGTTCCTTAATCTACGTTTTAAGAGCTTCCTTTTAATACCACACAGTACATTTGAAAAAATAAATAATTTTTTCCAGACACAAAAATTCTGTATTTATCGAAAAACTAATCTAACCAAAAATTCCTGTTGAACTATCCCAGTTCACGTCACTGTACCACAATTTTTTTGTTATTTTTTAATAAATTTATTTTATTTTATATTATTGTATAATCCGTCTCAATTTGTAATACGAAACTAGTAACTAGATACGAAACTGGTTACTTTGGTGATTGTTGTGGTGTAAATAGACTTTGGCGTATCAGTGTGAACCAATACTATGATAATATTATAAATGTATTGTCAGTACACAACATAAAAAATAAACTTTTCCTGTTAGTTACATATTACAAAATGATGATAATATGTTTTATTATTTTATTTTATTTATTGTTTTTGTATTTATTTATTAATCGATTTAATTTGTTTCGCTTTGGCTGGTCGTAGATATATACCTATGTATAAAATAGCTTTTATTAGAGGTATTAGAATAAGTTGAATATTATAAAAATCTATACTTCTTATTCATAGCCGAAAGGTAAGAATAATAATAAAGTATCTATCTATATATTTTTTCAATGATGTGTTTCTTCGAAGTCTCAATATTTTTCCAATATGCAGGTCAAAGAAATGTATATGTATGCCATATTTCAATACTCTACATCCAAACGATTAACACTATTTCTTTCCGTACAGACAAACATGAGTGATGGTATTTGGGTTTCTTAGTCTTACGTATGCAACCCTTAATATCTAAAAAAATAATACTAGTAGTAACAGTGATAAACAGTTGATAATCTATATCCTAATTACAGTTAGGAGCCTAAAACGAACAAAATCGAATCAAGTTTTTGATTATATCAAATATGTCACCATAAACATAAAATACTTCCAATAATTTTAACAACATAAAGATTTATTAAAATATTGAAAATATATCATAAGTGTGCATCTATAAAATCATTAAATGTACTTACATGGGTTCCGAACTAACATGTCTACAATTAAAGCATCTTCTATTGTATAAAATCCACGGACTACTAATCGGGCTAACTGTTTCAAACTACTAGGCACTTCCGTAACCAACCGTTCTTCAGACATTTTTATAAATGATTTTTAAATTGCTATAATTTTAGCGGATTTGAAGAATATAACCTCAACAAACAAATGTAAACAATATTTATTACTTTGTACACTAAGCAACATTTATACAAAATATTAATAGAACTTTTCACTGAAAATGCTTATCATTTGTTTTCAATAAAACAAATTCTTTGTACAAACAAGAAGTAAATTAAAATTAATTAGTTTGTCAATAATGTGAGGTTAGATCTAGTTTGTTTCTTGTAGTAGTTGACGGTGTAAACGTCAGCTTAGATTATTTTCTTGATTTTCCTAAATATATAATATAAATGGCAGCTATTGATAAAGTGCGAGTGATGGTAGTTGGAGATTCAGGTAAAATGCATTTTGTATAACATTAGAACTTGATATTTAAAAATATGATTCAAAATTTAGTGAAATATTAAACTCAAAATACTACTTGGACGATATCAAAAACTTTCAGTGTTGCCAAATTAGCATAGAGAAGGAAAGAATAGAGCTCGCAATACTGCATAAAATATGGCAACACGGCGACTACAGAGACTCCGTGGGACGAGGGGTCGAGTTACTGATAGAATGGCGGGTTATTTAAATTGCAATATTCCCATGGGGTATTATATATGAATGCTAAAATTATATATAAAACACCAAAATAAACACTTTTTTGGTATAACTAAAAATAATTTATCGTTATTATGATTATAACAATAAAAAATTATATTAGTAAGACCAAAATAGTAATTTACTTTGATGTTTAATATAATTTTAACAAATTCTGTTAATTTGAGTATATTTTAGGAGAAATGAAACAAAATATTATTTTACTTATACTTATTTTATTATTATTATTTAAAAACTAAGTACATACAAAATTAGTTTTAATAATGAAAACATAAATACAGGCTATTCCAAACGATTAGGCGGAACTAACTGGAATTTTTATTTTTGTAAGCTGTCATTAGCTATTTTTTTATATATTGAAGTTTGCTTTTCCTGAACAAAATGATCAAAAGCTTCAATCAATCTGTAAAAATTACTAGATTTGAAAATCTAGTTCCGCCTTATCATTTGGAATACACTTAAACAATAATTATTTTAAAAATGAATAACCTAATGCTTACAAGGATAACAATGATCAAAATGAACATTTCTTTATTTTTCTTCTAGGCCATGGGGGATAGGGTTCGAATCCCGGTTAGGGCATGAATTATTTTCTTCTCCCAAATTTTATTTTATCGTCAAATTCTGTAAAATTTTCAAAAATAAAATGCATCTATTGGATAATGACACTAGTAGCTAAGTCAAAAAAAAATTAAATAAATAATGGAGTTTTGATCGAACTCTGTTATTTGTTTACATGGATACCTAACCTAAAGATTGAATTCTTAATATTTCTCATAGATAATCATAAAACTAATTAAACATGCCAGATATTAAAGTTAAACAGATTGTTTATTTTGTTTCATGCATTATGTTGATTTTTCACTTACTGTCAATCTATGTTGTCAATTATTTTAAAATTATAATCACAGAACATATATTTTTATTTACTACGTATTATATACATTAAGATTACGCATGCGTACTACGCATGCGTATTAGGAAAAATTTTGTGTGAAGTCTGTTCGTCTCATAGAAGTTCGTCCAACGGTTTATTACCGTCAGGAGCATGCGCAGAGTGATTTTAAGCACTATTAGTTCGACCCCTATGAGCCTGCAGGCGCCACTTACACGTGTTTCTCCTTTCCCCTATGCATTGAAACACCCCTGCAAATTAGTAAAATGAATGTTACTAATAAATTAGAGCGGGTTACTTGAATCACAGTATATATATATATATATACAACTTGAACTGGCTTGGCTGATTGTGAATACAGAACATACCATAGAAAACAGATAATAAGACCTTTTATATCGTTAGAACTGGCTTATGACGTGTCTAGACTGATTCAACTTGATCATACGGTATGGTCACGCGACCATGTCACTCGACAGTGGCGTTCGACACTTCTGCGGTTGAGGTCTATAAGTAAACACACCTCTATATATAAAAAGGTACGTCTCTCTGTCTGGCTGTCCCTATGTGCGCTTTTCACTCGAGAACTGCTGATCCGATTTTCATGTGTTTTTTTTTTTTTTCTATCTATAGCTACCTCATCTGGTCAGGTTTAGACTGTGTTTTATTGAAATCGGTGTAGTAGTTATAATGGAACATGTGCGCGCGGGTGAAACGCATTTTCTTGAAATTAGAAGCGACAATATAGGTTTCGTCAGCGGCAAAGTTGGTACACGATTCATACACTAATACACGATTTTTTCAATACACGGTTCTAAAGATATACTGATTTTTATGCGCGCGAATATTACAAAATCCATATTTTCGGTTTATATTTAACGCATTAGTTGAGAACTGCTTTTTACATTTTCATGCGTTTTTTTCTATATGTAGCTACATGATCTGGTCAGATTTTAGGCTATGTTTTTAAAATTGGTCCAGTAGTTCTCAAGTTATAATGAAATGATGCGCGCAGGAAAAATGAAATCCATGATATCCGTTCATATATAACGCATTTTCTTAAAATTATGCGTGAAAACACATATGTTTTCAGTGGAAAACTTGGTACACGATTTATACACTAATCAGAATTTTTAAAATCAGTTCTCTAGTTCCAAAGTTACGATCATTTTTACTGGTAAAGTAATTTTGGGTCAGTTTGAATCTCTCAGCTGTAATTAAATATCTGTTGACACAGTTGTAGATGAAAAATATACCATTCTTAACCCATCAGAATTACCTCCTTACTCTCTTACCTTGAAAGAGTAGATGCACCAATAATGTTGCTATAGAACATAAACCCATCAAAATTATGTATTAAAACTAGAAATGACGAGAACTAGAAATTTATGGAACCGGGTACCCGCAACAATTACCCGGATATTACCCACTACCCGTTAATTACCCGTTAAGTGTTAATTACCCGTTACCAGATAATTACGCGTTACCAGTTAATTACCCGCTACCCGTTAATAAATAAAAATGAAAAGTAAGTATAGCAAAATTGATGTGAAGTGTGAATTTTCACACATTTCAGGGTTTTGTAGGTATTTAATAAATGTAAGAAGCCAACAAAATGCTGGAATTTTTTGTTAAAACATTTTTTGAACATTTTTATTCGTTATTTGAGTACTAAGAGCTTCCATTTTATTTTTTTAGACTAAATTGAAATAATAAGCCATAATTTAGCCATTAATTAAAAAAGTAATTAATTTCTCTCGTACGTTTCCGGCTCAAATCAATGTACATACCTATAATTTTTTCAGGTTTTTGGCCAAAATCGTGTTGAAAGAAACAAATCTTAAAAAACAACTTTTCGTTCCTTAATCTACGTCTTAAGAGCTTCCTTTTGATACCACACAAAAAAATTTAAAAAAATATTTTTTTCAACGACACAAACCCCAAAACATCAACCCCTCTGGGAGATAGGGTGGGACACAAAAGTTTTTTGGCATACATTTAGCGAAAAACTCATAAAAAAAATTCCTACATGTGGGTCAAAGAGTTATGTAAGCATGCCAAATTTCAACTTTCTATCTTAAGCCGTTTGGCTACAATTTACAGACAAACAGACACATGAGTGACATTATAAGGGTTTTTTGGTGGTCATACCTACAAAAAATTCCTATATGTGGGTCAAAGAGTTATGTAAGCATGCCAAATTTCAACTTTCTATCTTAAGCCGTTTGGCTCCAATTTACAGACAAACAGACATATGAGTGACATTATAAGGGTTTTTTGATGGTCATACCTACAAAACCCTAGAAATAAGCACAGGTGCATTATGGAATACGCATACTTAATTCCTACTACTGTAACCGAGAATAAAATAATCACAGATAAATAAATACTCAAAATACCTAACACAATTATCCCGCTAATTAGCTGCTACCCGTTACTAATCTGATACGCGTTAATTGCCCGCTACCCGCTACATACCCGATATCCGATAATTACCCGTTAGTTATCGGGTAATGGGTAGAAAACGGGTAGCAAAGTATTCAAATTCGGAACCAGGTACAACCTTAACGGGTCGGGTACCGGGTAGTCGGGTACCCGTCGTCATTCCTAATTGGAACACAGATACTATGTAGTTGGGACAGCCATATTTTGACGCGATACAGGCGAAAAGGTGGTAATTTCGCGAAAAGGTGGTAAAATTTAAAGACAATTTTAAGATAAGATAATGCTGTTTGATAGTATAATCAAGGCGATAGCGATGTATGGAGTGGAAATATGGGGATGGGTAGAACAAGATAGAATAGAAAAACTCCATCTAAAGTACCTCAGATGGATATTAGGGTTGACTCAACACACTCCCAACTATTTAATATTAGAAGAAACGAAGAGGTGTCAAATAAAAACGCATGCAGGGAAGTTGGCGATGAGATACGAGGAATGTATAAGGATAATGCCGGAAAAGTCAGTATTACACCAATACTGGAAAGAATTAAGGGGCAGGGAGTTGAATGAAGTAAGAAAATCCAGATGGGAGAAAAGTAGAAGAAAATATTACGAAAATAAGGGATTCTCGACAAAATTAATAGAACAAATTTGGAGACCAAGTACCGAAAAACATAATAGCAAGAGAAATTGAAATACAAATACAGGCACAAATGAACAAAATAGAAAACGGCACCTTTTTCCCCATATATAGTCAAATAAGAACCATCAACATGCCAAGGTATGTGACAGAAAACAAAAATATACAGCTGAAAGCGAGATTTCGATGCGGGAATGAGACTCGGGGAAACATACTGTGGTTAAATCCAGAAGAGAGAAAATGCAGACTGTGTGGAAGCAGAGAAGAGGCGCTGTGGCATAAAATGTATGACTGCAAAGTACAAGAGGTGAAAATCAGCTCGATAGAAATATTAGAAGATTCCGGAAAAGGAGTATCCATAATGAAGAAAATATTGAAAGAGAAAAGAAACACAAACAGACACGGAGACACGTAAGCAAAAACGAAGAAAACAAATAAGGCGAAGATAAACAAGAACATTTCAAAGAAAAATGAAAATGAAGAAATTTGTAATTAACACAATGAAATTATTTGCAATAGATACAATGTATTTCAAAGCCCAAGGGCGTGAATAAATATATTATTATTATTATACAGAGCGATCAAGAAATCTTGTCCGTTATGCAACACTTGACAAAAACATTTAGTTATCAAACTTATTTCTAAGGACATGTACACATAGGCGTACATTCTATTTTTATTATTTAATTCTATTGTATTATAACTGGCATTGAATTACGGAGCCCATGCTTCTCGCACGTGCAATTATATTTATCGTATTCGCGTGTCAGTTCTAGCAACAACCTTTACATAGGCAAAGGTAGAGCCTAATGGTACAACTAAAAACACTGTTTATAAAGAGGCTTTCAAATAAGTAATCCAGTTCAGTTTAATCCTGGCCTTAAGTTCATGTGGTATTATTTTGGTACCATATACAGGGTGTTTGTTTGAAACGGGGCACCCCGAAAATCTCCTTTATTTGTAAAGATACAAAAAATCTTCAGAACAAAAGTTAAACTAGACAAAAAGGCTTATCTAAAGGTTACTATAAGAATTCTGAGGCACTTCCGGTGTCACCGGAAATGATGTCAACTTTTGATCTAGCATAGGGAATCGATAATTTTATATTTTTTTCCTAAAAGTACATTAAATTAGCTTTACAATGACACCAAAAAATCATATTTGTATGTTAACCATTTCAAAATGGCGACCATTTATTTACAAAAGAATAATCAACATAAGTTTTACAAAGTTGAACGTAGCAAGCTTTGAAAACAATAAAAAGTGAAACAAAATATCTCTAAAATAAACTGTTATAACTAGTTATTATATGAAATAACATGAAATAACTTAAATTTAAATTTTTCAATTCAATGTTTTATAAATAACAAGAGTTTAATAGTTTATTTTGCTTAGTTTATTTCATGTTATTTCATATAATAACTAGTTATAACAGTTTATTTTAGAGATATTTTGTTTCTATTTTTATTGTTTTCAAAGCTTGCTATGTTCAACTTTGTAAAACTTATGTTGATTATTATTTTGTAAATAAATGGTCGCCATTTTGAAATGGTTAACATAAAAATATGTTTTTTTGGTGTCATTGTAAAGCTAATTTGATGTACTTTTAGGAAAAAAAATATAAAATTATCGATTCCCTATGCTAGATCAAAAGTTGACATCATTTCCGGTGAAACCGGAAGTGCCTCAGAATTCTTATAGTAACCTTTAGATGGGCCTTTTTGTCTAGTTTAACTTTTGTGCTGAAGATTTTTATCTTTACAAATAAAGGAGATTTTCAGGGTGCCCCGTTTCAAACAAACATCCTGTATACGGCTGGTTATATTAAAACTATCTCGCACATGCGTAGTGTAACATTATGTCTATGCCTAAAAAAATTGGCGGGACATTTCACGATATTAGTTCGACTGTGTTTACTTGTATAACATGCTGTGTTCAGCGCACAAGATTACCCACATAGGGCTAAAATGAAGTGTAGTGTCTGCAATTTAGACTACATATATCTCATGGAAAGAAACAATAGCAAAATTTCATTTCAAATAGAAGTATAACATTTAAAATTAATTTAATTTAAAATGTATTTAATTTCCTAGTGGTGCTATATCGAAACCACCCTCTAATGTAATTATTTGTTTATAATATATTACATTTTCTAAAACATAGTTTTCTTTGGTGTGTTTTTATCTCTTTAAAAATTAAAAATAAATGATATTTTATTTAAAGTCACAAAGGGTTAACTAGATAAAGTTGTATTAACTTCGATTTCGGAAGTTAATATCATCCACTTTTGTTGATTTTTCACTTGAAGATTCTTCAGAACAAAACTTACTGATCGAAATTTCTTGAACCATCACTAACATTTGTGAGCATTCAAGACATCGTCAAACGTGTTTTTACACATCCAAAAAAGTTTTTGAGTTAAACACTTAAGTGCTGAGGCTAGTTAAAGAAATAAGGGCCCAGATTACTACCCTCTTTTCAAAATTCATTGTCAACTGTTTATTGATCTAAGGTCCAGTTGCATAAAATGTTGTTAACCATGTTGTCAAGTAATCACGCCATCAATTGACGACATCTGTGACATTGTCAAGTATTTGACAATTTCATGATGAAAGACAATTGCTTGTGTACTTAGTAATGCTTTCAGCAACACATGACGGCATGATGCATAGTTAATTACATTTTCTTAAACTTAACAACGTTTTATACAACTGGGCCAAGTGTTGCTGTTTACACAGTTTGAGATTGTTCTGCCAGATTTTCGCGCATTTCAGTGTCACCAGCGGTTGTTTCTCCGCTGCGTCCACATTAGCCCTGACGCTAATAATATGGGATCTTCCGAAATTTTATATTTTAAAGTAATATCATTTTAGGTGTGGGAAAAACATCATTAGTACATCTAATTTCCCACAACAAACCGATAAAATCTCCCAGTTGGACAGTAGGCTCTTCTGTAGAAGTTAAATTACATGAATACAAGGAAGGTACGCCATCACAGAAAACATATTTTATAGAATTATGGGATGTAGGAGGAAGCAGCCAACATAGAAATGCTAGATCTGTATTTTATAATCCGACTCATGGTAATATAATAAACATTATTTTCAAATATCATAAAATAATGTAGTACTTTTTACAGGAATTATATTAGTGCATGATTTATCAAATAGAAAATCGCAAGAAAATTTACAGAAATGGCTTTCTGAAATTTTAAATGAAGATGATAAACCGACTTCAATATCTTCAGGAAAATATATGTCAGTATCATTTGATGATTTTGACACAGAAAATTTTGCTGGCTCCACACAGGTAGAAAACAATTTTTTACACAAACCTTTATGTCCAATATTTTTTTACAAAGTAAGAATTCAAGTATACACGAAAAATGGAGACTCAGACTAACACGAAGTATGATCTGTCACTCATTTCACGGTTTCGTTGGTATCTTACAATTTTTTGGTATTTTTTTTTTTTTTTTGGTTCAGGGCCATGCGGTGTTATTTTGGCGCCTGTATCAGATATTCTTACAAGGCGCCTTTATACTGAGGTGACAAATTATTAAGGCATTTTTATACATGTTTGTATTCCAAGATTGTATGCAAAGTTTCACTGAAACACCTTTGTATAAAGAGGTATTCTTTCTGCAAATTCTCATTAAATTTGCAAAAACGTTTTTTCGATGACATAATAAATGTTAAGGGTAACGAAATAAATATTGGTGCAAGTCAAAGTCACAGTTTTAATCACCAATAATAGTTTTGAACACCAATAATTAAACACTAACAGTAGGAAACAGATATTAATACCCTAACAATATTATTATTTAAGTCATACACTAAAATTAACTGCAAAAGCATTTTACAGGTGACTAAAGCCAGAACACTGAAAAATAATGTACTCACTATACTTGATTGTCTATGGCTAGAAGGGGATATATTGTTAGGTGCAATAATGCAATAAAAACGTTTGATTAGATACCGCAAACTTTTGATGATAATTTGCCGGTTTGCATTTATACCGCCTCGCCTAACAGTCTTCTTATCTATCGAAGTGTATTGTTACTTATGTCAGAGTGGGGAGCGGAGATCTAGTCAAAGGTCGGCTCCCGCATTAATTATAATTGCTTTCTGTAACAGGTGCTAATATTTATTGCATTTCTTGCACTCGGCGTAAGAATCCCTCTTTGCCTGGTTATCGCTATCGTTTTAGCTAGAGCGGCGTAGACGGGGTCTTGTAGAGACGGCGACAGCACTGTTAGATACATTGTAAGCTTACAATTACCTACCTATACATTCTTTCATTTATAATCGCCACTAATTTGTACGCCGACCAAATAAAATGTATTATTTATAAACAAAGATAAATCAAAACCTTATTTAAAAAGATGCAACAAGCAAATAATAAAATGCCTAATATGAAAATATTATAAAACAAACAAATGTGAAATATCTGAAAGGCGCCGTCGTGACCCAGGCGCCTGGAGCGATCGTTCCATTGCTCCATGCCACCGCACGGCCTTGGTCTGGTTAGTTTAAGCTGGGCGGCAATGTTGCCAATTTGACTTTTAAGAAAGTAGCTAAAGCATTGATGAAAAGTCGCTATTTTCAAGAAAAAGTCGCCAAATTTTTCAATACCTTATAAATTTAAAAATACGTAAATAAAAACACTATTTTATACCTACAATTAATTGTGTTTATAGTGTTTGGGACTTCAGATATACAATGCTGAATATCTATAATGCATTATAATAATAATAATTTTTATCAAACTATTTGAAAACAATAAATTATAAAATTATATAATACAGTATGCACTTATAAAGAAACAAATTTATAGATGATAAATAAATATAATTAGATACAAAAATACAGAAAAAATTAGAACAAAAATAAAAAATCTCTATGAAGAAAATACAGCAAACCCTCTTCTCTAACAAAGTCATAAATATTATATGGTAAATTATTGAATTCATATTCATTTTTAAATTAGTTCTGTTAATATATATGCATATACTTGTGTGCAACGAAACGCTGAACATAGCAGTTTAACAAGGGATTTTAAATAAGTGCGATTGTAAATTGGCTCTCCTGTACATTTTTAAGCAAAAATACAAGAACAAAAAGTCGAAATTTGATGCAATAGATGTCTAGATATTTGGAAAATACAATATGTTTTCGTCAAAATTCAGATAGCCGTGGAAATAAAACATGAAACAAAATTTGGACTAGAAAAGGCTAATTTATGGCGGGTTGCTAACGTAAGAGTTTTCTTTAACTCAAGTTAAAATCATTTGTTTTTGAATGCTACAACATACAAAAACAAATGATTTTAACTTGAGTTAGGGATAATTCTTACTTTAGCAATCGGCCATTAGATAGACATTATGTTGAAAATACTTGTTTTTCTGACGAAAGATCTTATTGAGAACTGACAATAACTGAAGCGGATATTTTGGAACTTAACGGAATAGGATTTTGTTGGATGTGACTCATTTAATTACATTGTTTGTATGTGTTAAAGTGAAGAAAACTTTAATAAAATTTATTTAAAATCGCAACAGAAAATTTACTGCAATGTGAATTCTTGTGTATCAAATGGCAAATGTCAAAAAATCCTATTCCAATCGCCATTTTGTAAGCGAAAACAGCGCCTCTATAGGTAATGTCACTTCTCAATACACTGAAACTATTTTGACGAAAACATCATATTGTATTTTCCAAATATTTAGCATACAGGCATTCTATAGCATCAAATTTAGACTTATATACATTATATAATAAATATATAATAAAAAAAAAAGAAAAACAGAATAAGTGAAATCCTAAAATTCACCAAATTTGTCGTCAGTTAACTTTAAAATACTCTAAAAATGTCGCTAATCCCAATTTAGTTTTCTTGTCGCTAAACGTCCTCTCAAATACCCTAGATTTGGCGACTTTTCCCCGTCTTTGGCAACACTGCTGGGCGGTTGCGACGTAACGAAAAAATAGAAGGGGGCGTAGTTAGTTTTCGTGCAGTACAGTCTGACAAAAAGGAATTTTCAGAGCATGCTGGGAAGCGCGCGTCCGTTACAAAGTCAATAGCGCGAAATTATTACCAATGCTGCTAATTTTGCACAAAGAGACTGTTTTTTTTAAACCTCAGCATAATACATACAGTGTATATTAGTTACCTAATATAAAAATATTTTTTTGGGCGACCATATTAAAAACAGTTCTTTTTAATCATCTAGTACCGCCAAAAAAGTAAATCTTTTTCGGCCTAGGCGGATTCGCTTACGTTTAGCGCCATCTATGAGTTATTTCTTAAGTTACAAGATTTTCATGGTTACGCAGAAACAACTGACAGTCAAACATTTATAATAGGGGATACACATAAAATTTATATTTCCTTAAAACTACATTTTTTTGATATGTTAATGTTAGTTATGTCACCTAACAAAACAAAAATCACATTTTAATTAATATTATAGCCAAATTTTGTAATTAAAATATTGTAAATTTGAAATAAGCCGACCACGGCGCGAAGTTTGCCGAGTAAATACGACTGTGACTGCTGTGGTTTGACGTCACAGATACAGACTAAACATAATCTTTACGTGTGTATTGTATTGTTCGAGAGTTTTGTATTTGTTTTTAAACAATTTTTCACGCATTTATTATTAAAATAATTTATAAAATATATGTAGTCACATTAAAATGGTCTTACATAAAGTTTACTTTTTTCTGAAATATCGGTTTTATTTCGCCTAGTAGCTTTCAGTCACAAATTTCGCCTTTTCTGTTGTTCATCGCCGTCTGTCTGTCCGTCTGTCTGTCTGTCCGTCTGTCCGTCTGTCCGTCTGTGTACACGTGCAGAGCAAATTCGGCTGAAAGGATTTTTATGAAACTTCATATTTAGGCTTCTGCCATCATTGGCACGAGTTGATCAACTTTTGGTAAAAATCGGTTGACTAAAAATGGAAGTTTACTCGTGTCGATTTTAAGATTTTTATGAATATTTCACAACAGAAAAATATTTAGAAAAAAATTATTGAGCAAAAGTTGCTATAAAAGCAATCATTAATAACTTTTATTTGAGACGTTTTTTGATAAAACGAAAAATTTCGAATAATTTTTGTAAAATTTTTCGAAAATAATCTCAATTTTTTCATACTTATATGTAACGTTTCCATGGTCATGATAAATAATATCTCTGTTAGAAAATATTAGGCCAAGTTATTTCTACTCTGCTGCTAGAATGTATTACTTTATGAAGTGCTTTGTGATGGCGGTCGGTCCTGTGGTGGCTACAGCTGATTTTTTTTTTTTTAAATCAAGTTTTTTAAAGCTTTAATTTACAACCATTTGTGAAATCATTCTGCTTCTTTTGTTCGCGATCATTCTGGTTATCATAGTTTTATTGACGGCAGGACAAAATAGCTCTATTGGAGACTTCCCGTCACCATGTCGTAAATTTTTGAACCACAATGTCCGTTTTCTACCTGGCCCTATACTGGCTTCGATTTACCCCTGTATGACAAGTTGGACGAGGTGATATTTAATTGGGTTCCTCATAATATGTCTCAGGTATTCCAGCTTCCTGATTTTGACGTTCATTAAGACTTCTTTATGCATCCTCCTGAGAACTTCGGCATTTGTGACTTAGTCGACCCAGCTTATTCTTATTATCCTTCTAAATGTAGCCTCAAACAGGGTCCATGCCTCCATTCTGTATTGTAACACAGGGAATACGTATGCGTTAAGATTGCGGATCTTAGTGTCCAGGCTCAAATAGTGACTGCAGAGCAGTGCCGTAACTAGGCAGGTACACAGGCACAGGGCCTAAGACGAAATGGGGGCCGAAAAATCGTCGATGGGGGGCCAAGTTAGACTGTGGATAACCGTTTTGAGCAACCTTGCACAGGGCACAGAAAAAGCTAGTTACGGTTCTACTGCAGAGTACTAGCTTCAAATTTTGAAAAGCGTTGCGGGCGCTTGCATGAGAATCATAACAAAATTATTTCAAAAATTAATAAAATTCAATCTTTCAAAAAAATAATCAGATCAAAAATTCACTGTGTACAGTTCAAGATTTTTGCAAATTTTTAGGCCGATCCTTTAAGGTTACGCGCTGTACAAAGGATTTATTGGAAATATTTTGGACAAAAATCGCCCCAAAATATATATTTTTTTAATCAGCGTATTATTCCGGTTCAAATCAATGTGCATTGCTCTGAATTTTTTCAGATCTTTAAACTGAAAAATACGATAGGGGACAAAAGTTGATTTTTAGCAAAAATATAGATTTTTTTAATAAAATTTTGTTCCCACTTCAAGTAGTTTCATTTGATGCCCCGTTAAAAATTTATTAATTTATTTTTATTTATAATTATTATATTTTCTTTTTCTTGAAAATACATTCGTAAAGTCTCTTCCAAATGATTAGGCGGAAGTAGGTTTTCAAATCTAGTAATACAGATTGATTGAAGCTTTTGATAATTTTGTTAATGGCTAATGACAATTTACAAAAATGAAAATTCCAGTTAGTTCTGCCTAATCGTTTGGAATAGCCTGTATGTACACTTCAATTTTTAAAAGTAGTTTAATCAAGATCAATTGAGTACTGTATGGGTTAAGAGTTTAACCACGCCCTTCAAGATAAATGTGCTCGGACTTTTTTTAAAAATTGAAGTATACCTATATATTTTTGAAGCGATGTGTCGAAGGCTCAGTTACTATATATGGGCCCAAGAGCTGTATATGTATTCCAAATTTGTCTATAGATCCAGCCGTTTGGCCAAAGTTTTTTTTTTTTTTTGTTATACCACGAAGTCCTAAAAATGTATGATTTTCTTTTTATCGCATATGTTTATCATACTTTCGACGATTTCTAAACTAACGTCAACAGCGAAATCGCAGTTTTTGTGTACTTTCGTTATTCACATTTAATTTTATCTACAATTGTTTAACATCAATATCACAAATAATTTTCATTTAATTTTTCAGATACCTATATTAGTAATTGGTACGAAATTAGATATAGCCGAGGAAAAGTTTAAAAGCTATCAACAAATGACTGATACAATGGCACAAAAATGTGGAGCAGAAGAATTATTCCTAGACTGTAGACAAACTAGGTATTTAGCAGCAGGTTCATCTAATGCAGTTAAACTATACAGGTTTTTTGATAAGGTAAGATATCATTAGAAATATAAAATTTTAGTGTACATATACACCCTTCGCAATTTAAAAAGATATCGGTTGGCCATGAATTCCTATTGTTCGTTACTATTAGAATGCAGTACTGCTCTTATAGGAAATGAGAACGGTATTGCCTAATGTTTTTAAAAAGTCAAATTTGTCAATGAACTCAAAATATTATGCGAAATTATATAATTTATTTTTAATTTAATGAAATTAAATGGAAAAAGGATCAAACAAAAATGAATAACCATTTGTACCACGTTTTCACGGATAACCGCGTTTTCACAGATCACCGCGTTTTCACAGATCACCGCGTTTACAACCGGTAAATTCGCTAATAAAAACAAGGATAGCGTTATTTGAAGAGCCCATTAGAAAGTATGAAAAATAACTACTCCATTTAACCTGTAATGCATTCTAACAATTAAACGGTCTATAATTACTATGGTAAACGAAGTTGGTAATTGTAATGAAAGGTTATATTTTTGCCAGGTAAGGTAAAGGCTATTCCAAACATTTAGGCGAAACTAGATTTTGAAATCTAGTAACTTTTACAGATTTTGATCATGTTGTTCAGGAAAAACCAACTTCAATATATAAAAAAATAGCTGTTGACAACTTACAAAAATTAAAATTCCAGTTAGTTCCGCCTAAACGTTGGAATAGCCTGTACTAGGACAGTGTTGTCAGTTCTTACCTAGAAATTTGAAATGAATAAGTCCTTCCATATAATCGGTTTGAGCATCTTTTAATTCCCTATAACATTTTATATTTTTTCACTTTCTCTCTTCAACACAAATATAGGCATTTTAATTTAATATAGTAAAATATTTTATATAAATATGTCATGAATGTGTGTACAAATAAGTTATATTCTTTCTAAATTTGCACATAGTACTTTCTGTTTTTACCAGTAGCCGCTATTGAATTTGAGACCTTTTCGACACCTAAGGTATTATTTAAGACTTGTATAATCACTTATTAATGTACAGAGCATATCAGAAAGTTGGATAAATTTCGAGATGCCTTAGATCTTTTAGTCACTAAGGTAGACCCTGCAATTGAGGAAATAGCACACGAAAATCTGGAGGTCTGGTTCGAACATGACGGGAGTCCAGCGTATTTTGGAAGTGATGTAAGGGAATATTTAAATTACTCGTTTCCAAAGCGATAGATTGGTCAAGATGACGAAATAAACTGACCCGCCAGATCTCCTGATTTGACACTATGGGCCGGTTTCTGAAAGCTTCGCCGAGTTGAATCTTTTGGTTAAATTCTGTTACAATATAACAATCCCATAATTAATCATAGCAACCATTTTCTAACCAGATAGATAAAGTCTTTATTCGTGCCTTGCGGCTTTGAATGGAGTACAGTTCTTACATAAATAACCCATAATTTTTGATATATAACAAAAATAAATCAAAAATAAATATTTGATACTATTTACAAAAAGAAAAATGAAAAAAATATATATACATTTATAAACTTATAGCTAAAGTATGCCCTTTTTACTTTTATATTGCACTCTCTTTTTCTCTTCTTTTCTTTAGCACCCTTTTCATCCATGTTAACCCGGCTCCCGACTCGTCCAGTAGTTCTTGAATCTTCCTTGGCTCTCTTCCTATTTCTTTACAATTTTGTAGGTGTTCTATCGTTTCTACCGCTTCGCCGCATGTTTTACATAATCTCTCGTTTTCTTCTTTCCAATATTTACTTGCCTCTGTCTCATTTCCACACCTAAATCTTGCTATGGTTTTCTGTGATTTGTTGCAGTTTTGCAGATATTGAGGCAGCCATTGTGTTTGTATTCTCCCATATTCTTTAAAATACCTAGACTTGCTAATTTTGTTCTGTTGGTTCTGCAGTTGTACCTCTCTATCTCTTTCTGTTGTTATTTGTTCAATTGCAACTCCGTCCTCCTGCTTTCTTCTTATTTCGTCTGTGCTGTAGCCGTTTCTCTCGTAATATTTTCTTCTGTCGGTTTTCCAATTTGTTTCATTTTCTAACCATTTGGTTATAATAAACTATACTTTCAGAAACCGACCCTTTATGATTTATTTTTGTGGGGTCAACTTAAAAGTAAAATTTATAAAACTCGTCACTCAAATATTAACTCTTTGAGGGCTGCAATTATTACAATATGCGCCTCTATTGCAGATAGGCAACTAGCCAATGTATGTAGTTTTTTTTTTTATAACAGAATATGATATTGTTTATTACAAAAGATGGCTTATTTGAATCACAAAAAATGTAGATTACAATGTTATTCTCCTACGTTTCGTGGTGAAAGTAGTCACCTTATATATATATTTTTAATTATTTAATTTAATAAAAAAAAAATAACATGTATTTTTTTGCGTTTTCTTATATTTTATTTTCACTAATAATAAAAATGTCTTTTCAATGTCGATTCATTGTATATTAGATTAGTTCAACACAATACCGTTAGATAGAGTCTCTCTTATAACCATTTGCCTATTAGGTATAGATTGTATTTTAAAAACTAATATTATCTGTCTCATTTTGTAATACGAAACTAAGAGGGAAACTTATTTTTTATGTTGTATATGTAAAATATCAGTTTAGGGTGATAATTCTGAAGTGACACCTTTCAAAATATTTGACATGTCAATCCTAATTTTGACATGTCAATCACAATTTTGACAAGTCAATTTGTTATCTGACATATGTAGTATTGAGTGAATATAACCTCGATATAATAAAACTTAACCAAAGATTTAAAAGCCAGATTTACAAGTTCACATGTTTCCTTAAAAGACTATTTACACCACAACAGTCACCAAAGTAACCAGATCTAGTTTCGTATTACAAAATGAGACAGATTATAATAACAGCAATCTTATGTTCTTTAAATTTCATTTTCAGATTAAATTGTTAGTATTAAAATCAGAAAGTATTATGGAATTATCATTATTATTTTGTTACTTTTAAAGAATATTTACATAAAATTTATTAATTTTAAAGCAACCAGAAATCATAAATCATTTTTACCATAAGTTTGATTGTTATGTTTTAGGTAATTGAACGAAGACACATGAATAGTTCTAATGCTCTCAACTCTAGTTATCTTAGTTCAAGCTATTCTTCAAGATTCCACAGAGATTAAGCACAATAGGATAAACCAGTTGAAGTCCCCGTACGTTTTTGTTAGAGGCGGCACGATATAAGATACCCCATGTGATCTGCGCGAAGAACGCATTTTGATTTGGACATAGTCAATTTGATAAAATATGGGCGTTTCAAATGCCCATATGTCGTGCGAGGTTACTTCTAATACTCAAACTATACAAGCCAATTTTTTCATGACAAGTAATATTCAGAGCCGACTCTCGTTCGAGCATATGGTGGTATCTTCTAATATTGCGCTTACTCTATACAAAATTTTCCTGCAAGAGAATATATAAGTGAGATATTTCAATATATTTTATTTTTTTCCAATATTTATCCTATTTAAAAAATGCACATCACAAAAAAATATTTGTTTATTTATGTTAAATAATTATGATTGCAAGGCGTTTGAATTTCCTGCTTATTGGATTAATTTTAAGGTTGGTACTTACCAGGGGCTGCACATGGGGCAACTTACAAAGACAAATTAATGAGGAATAATCCTAAATTATGTATCCCCGATAGAAAATATACTTCAACAAGAAATATATTGTGCAGATCTTTCAAAACCATTGTGGTAGCTAAACCTAAAATTACTTTACGTACATTTGCTATTGTTTATGTGTTTTTTTTTTGCGTTTATTTACCAATGAATAGTGTACAAAAGTGGCAGTACAAAAAGCCTTTTGTGATAAAAAATACAATGGAAACTGATAAAAACCCAACACCAAAGATGTAAATGACAATAACAAACATTGAATATTGCTTGTTATTGTCGTTTGCACACTTATCCAATATAGGGTGACCATTTTCTTAAAAAGGCAATGCGGGACGGAGCAAAATAAAGGTCGTCACTTCCCAAATATAAGTGAAGAGCAAAAAAAAGGTCCTCACCTCACAAATCTAAGTGAGGAGCAGCAAAAATAAAAGGTCTTCACCTCCCAAGTGAAGAGAAAAAAAGGTCCTCACCTCCCAAATCCAAGTGAAGAGCAAAAAAAAGGTTCTAATTTCCTCAAATACAAGTTACAATGCGGGACAAAATGTTAGAATGCGAGACTTTTGCGGGACGTACCTTAATGTTGGACACCCAATCAAAATGCGGGACAGTCTCGCAAAAAGCGGGACGAATGGTCACCCTAATCCAATACACAATATCAATATACACTTAAGGTCAAATGCGTCACGTTCAGAAAACATTGTGAGATGAAAAAATAACTTAACACGAAAACGCGCTAATATTCAAACTCATTTTAATCATTTATGAACGCTCTGATTATGTATGTGTTAAAGGATTTTTAGTTGGCATCTCCCCGTAACTCCACAAATATTCATCCAGCTATCTTGTTGCACTTTGTATAGTGTTTGCTACTATCTGCGGTGTCAGCCATCCGTTGGGGGCTTGGACCCTACTTACGGCGGATGCGGGGGTCTTACGGTAGTATAGTTTTGCTTTTAACCCTTTACTGCATGAATTTTTATTTCTGAAATAATTCATGAGCGTTAGGAATTGGTTCTTATTGATAGAAAAATTAATTAAAAAAATATATTTAAAATATTAATTATTATTTTTATGAAAAAATGATAATTAAAATAATAATTAAGGGTTTCTGCCATACATGGAACATTATGATTCTACATTATATTACAAAAGAAAATGATTCCGTATTATTTGCTCGTCAATTTCTAGGTGTTCTTCATTAGGGATTAAAAGCAGTCGCCCTCGAATTTTTGAAAGAAAAGGTCGTATCTTCTAGTTGTCCTTTCTCAATAAATTCAGAGTTATCGTTGAAGTGCAAATTCCGCTGGATATCCTGAAATCTATTGCAGCCCATTACTTGAGATACTGCAGGATCCATTGCTGTGTATGTCGCATACATATGAACATTCATGAGTAACGTTCTGATTCAGTTTTAAAAGTAAAATAAAAAATAAAAATCGGAATGTGCCATATATGGCACACTAAGTGGTAAAGGGTTAAATCAATAATAAGTGACATATTTAAGTTATGGACACATCGAACGAAGAATATTTTTTTAAGATGCCATATGGCCTATGTTTGAGGTTGAAAAAATACAAATAAAGCCTACAATTTTATTTATGTAAATATTCAAGAAAATGCTATTAAATGTATAATTATATTTTTGTCAATTAACTGCCTTTACTGTCGTTCCATTTGCTTGAAACTGATAAACAATTAGAAGTAGAATGCCCTAATAGTTTATTTTATGTCCATTAACCTTTTATAACATTTTATTATTGTAATTTAAAAAAAAAACAAGATCTAAATCCAGGAAGAAAATTAAGTGGTGGCTAAAAAATAAATATTATAAAAATTTTGAATTCATATACAGCCTGTTTCTTTGGTTTAAGCGGAGCTCTATTTTGAATTCTAGTATCTTTTACCGTTTCAGTGAGGCTTTTGATCATTTTATTTAGCAAAAGCCCTCTTTAAACCTAAAAAGGAGAGCTCATGACAACTTACAAAAATTAAATTCCAGTTAGTTCCGCTTAAACGTTTTGAATAGCCTATAGCTCTGTTCTGCATACATAATTTCAAGACCAACAAGGTGCCTATTTTATAAGGTAGTAATAAGAGTGGTGCTTGCTTATAGTTCTGAAAAATGGACCTTAACAAAGCAAGACAAAAATGCACTTGATTGTTTTGAAAGGAAGATTCCTGCTTAATTCTGTCGGAAGTCTTTTTTTATTCAAAATTAGACACAATGTGTTGGGACAAAAAAACTGAACAATTTTTATTGGTAAAGTTTTTGTCTAAAACTCATAGTAGAGTTAGATATGCAATGAAAAATTTAACATGGGAAAGCTCTATGTTGCAAGTCGAAAAAGGACATACGGTATTTAAATGGACCTTAATGGAATTTAATCTCCTCGGTAAACTTTAACACTCGCGGAAACAATAAAATTGACAATTTGTTCCAAAATATGAACCTCGCTGAAGAAAACATGAATAAAGTTATTGGATTCTCTGACCATAACGGCATTCTCGCAACTTTTTTCTTGCAAGACAATTATAATGTTTCTACAAATAATGTAGCCTCTTATAGTTACCACAGAAATATCTCTGATTCAGGCATCTTTAATTTTTTCCATAAACTCGACTCTATCCAATGGGATTTTCTAAATCATATTACTGACAGTACTGAAATGTACAACAGATTTTTTGAAACAATTCTATTAAATTTTGAACAGTCTTTTCCTATGAAGAAAGTTAAAATTTCTCCAAAAACTTCATGTTCCAATCAAGTGAAATGGTTTAATGAACATCTGCGTGGAATGAGAAATAATCTCAATAATTTACATAAAATATTTCTACAAAACCCCAACTACAGGAACAAAATTACCTATGATGTTTACAAAACTGTTTATCGTAAAGAAATTTCTAAGGCAAAAATTGAGGCTCACTCTAATCTCTTGGAAAATTCTAACAATATGCAGCAAACATCGTGGCGTATTATTAATAGACATAGGAAAAATACAAAAAGCCCTGTAAATACTTCTATTACTCCTGATCAGTTCAACAAGCATTTTTCTGAAATTGCCAAATCAATAGTTGAGAACATTCCAATATCTAATTTACCCCCTAAATACCACCTTAACAAAATTTCTCATGTAACCTTTTCATTTCAACTAGTAGGTGAAACTGTTACACGGGAGATTATTAATTCTTTGAAAGGTGGTAACACACCCGATGCATATGGCTTGTCGGTTAAATTACTAAAATCGGTCAAGGATCAGGTCATCTCACCTTTAACAAAAATAATTAATTCTTGTATTTTACAAAACTGTTTTCCTGACAAGCTAAAAATAGCAAAAGTTCTTCCATTGCATAAGAAAGGAGATATCAATAATGTAAATAATTACCGCCCCATTTCTATTCTGCCAGTTTTTTCAAAAATTGTAGAAAAAGTGCTTTACAAACAAATAACTCAATATTTTACCGAAAATGATTTGTTTTCCAACTCTCAGTTTGGTTTCAGAATTAACAAAAGCACAACTGATGCCGTTTTGGAATTTGTCGGTTATATTGTGGACGCATTGGAAGCTGGTGAATACTGTGTTGGTACCTTTTTAGATCTCAGCAAGGCATTTGACTGCATCTCGCATAACATTTTATTAAATAAGCTATATCTTTATGGTTTTGATGAAAACAGCTGCTCCTTGCTTAGATCATATCTATCGGATAGGAAACAATTCACTCAGCTTGACAACAATAAATCTAAAACTCTTCCGTTACAGTTTGGTGTTCCACAAGGTTCCATACTTGGTCCGTTACTCTTTTTAATATATGTTAATGACCTACCCCTTTTTATGACTTCTAAAACAGTTCTCTACGCAGATGACACAACATTATTAACTAGAAACTCCAATCTAAGTGCTCTCCTTTCCGAGAATAGATCCTTGACAGCTGAAGCAAATTCTTGGTTTAACACCAATAAATTATGCTTAAACACGGACAAATCCCAGACCCTGCTGTTTACTACTAGGAAACATAACTTTGAAAACCCTCATTACGTAAAGTTTCTTGGAATCCACGTAGATCCTCATTTACGTTGGGACCAACACACAGAATTTCTTAGTAGAAAGCTTAGGTCCACCATTTATCTGATAAGGAGGTTGAAATACGAAGTATGTAAAGAGGTCGTATTGAAAGCCTATTTTTCATTATTTCAATCCCACCTAAACTATGGGATACTTATATGGGGACATTCTCCGTCCGCTGACAGAATCTTTAGCCTTCAGCGTAAAACAGTCAGAATTATCGCCGGCGCTGCCTACAGAGCTGAATGTCGAGATTATTTTAAAAGTCTCAAAATAATGACTTTACCAGCATTATTTATTTATAATTGTCTGTTGCTAATACATAAGAATTTGAGCAAATTCACTACTGTTGGAGATTCGCATGAATACAATACTCGCTCAAAAAACGATATCCGTTCTCAGTACCTTCGCATGAACAATTCCAGAAATAGCTCAAATTACTATTGTATAAAATTTTTCAATGTGTTGCCCGAGGAGATTAAACAACTGTCATGCTGAGAATTTTCAAATAAAGTTAAGGACATTTTGTTGAAAAATCCCATTTATGATTTTAGTAATTTTGACAATATTGAATTTTGTATATGAAATCGTATGTACCTAATAATGACTGACTAAAAACAATAGATGTATATGTAATTTGGTCAATAAATTATTATTATTATTATTATTATTATTATTAAAACTAATAAGCATATTTGAAAATTAAATTTTATTACGGAACCCCAAAGGTTCCGAGAATCCCACATCTAGAGTTTCATCTTGGGTGATTTTCAATCCCAAATATTTATATTTTTTACAGAAACATAAACGTAGTCCATATTCTAAATTAAGGTCTTGTATTCTTGTCCATTTTAATTATTTAACTTCAATTGTTTATCAGTTTATTTTAATTTAAATATATATTCCATAAACTTTATATATCGTTAAATTAATAATGAAATCTTTATTTTAAATGTTAATAAAATAGAAGCCTTTTGTTATGTATATGTCTTGTAAAGGACCTGTACTATGCTATCCTAAAAAAGTTATTTATTTTCTATATTAAATAAGTTAATTTCAGGTATAATAATAAGTCTGTATAGTTTTTAAATATTTTATTCTGTGCAAGTAAAACATAAATAGAGTAACAAAAAATCGCTTTAAAGATATGTAATAAATAAAATGTTTCTAACAATTCTTTGGTTTGATTTCTTTCCACCAGTTGTTTTCGTAATGGTATTTCTGAATCTCGATACCTTCTCTAGGCACCGGAAGAATAAATCCACCGAACTCTTTTACTGGTAAAGGCGGGATGATAAGTCTTGGAGGGAAGCATTGCAGGGATTTCATAGTCTGGCAATCCGGAGGTAAAATTCGACGTTTCCAACCTACTCTTCTGTACATGTGTATCTGAAATAAATTAGTATGTATTTATTATTATTTTGTACTAATATTTTAGGACCCACTTTCATAAAGCTTCATAAATATAATCAAGAAAACAAAATCTTTTACCGCCACTCATCTGTCTGCCAGTTCGGTAGAAATAGTGACCAAACAGTTTTTTGTGGGGAAATCTCAGAGGAACTAATAAAAGAGAAGGCATAACACGAATTTTACGTTACCTAAGGAATTGACAAAGACAACATATCATCTGTTTCAAACTAAAATCGACTTGCGCAAAGAGCTCAGAGGAACTGCTCTAATTGGTTTCTCTGTGACAGAATGACGTTTATTACGGTAGATGACCTAAATTATCGACTGAAAACACGTTTTGTGCGCATGTTGACTTTAGTTTGAGACAAAAGATACGTATTTATGTATCTTTCTTTGTCAATTTCTCTGGTTACGATATTTTACATGAGTATGAAGGCGCGATGCCCTCTCTTTTAGTAGTTCCTCTGAGGGAGAAATAATTTGTTAAAATTTTCATTTAGTGATATCTCTTTGCATATTTATTTTTGTGCAAAAACTGTTCCTAACTAAAAACTGCATTTAATGATACTAAATTTGTTAATCGACTCTTTTTCTTTCACTAAATAGACACAAAATTGAATTGTCAATTTGTGGCTATTTACAGACAGACTGCTAGGAGAAATAATACAAATAACATATATTTGTCTTCAATAAAACAAAGAAAATAATAAACTAAAAATATCCCATTTGTAATGGTACGTTTATTAAAAGTTTAGAAAATTGAATATTTAATTAATTTTACACATGTTTAAGGAATATTATACTCAAATTAATTTAAAACATTAAATATAAAAAAAAAAAAATAGTTAATTAAGTTACAATAAAACATTGCCAAATATTAATTTAAAAAAAAGATTAATAAAAAAAATATTATATGACAATAAACCATCTATTTGCATTAAAACATTCTTTGAAAATATGTGGTCAAAAAACTATATACTAAATGAATAAAACTTCAAATGTTAGATAATTTAATAGGTATAGCCTGTTTCTTTGGTTAAACGGAACTAGATATTGAATTCTAGTAACTTTTATCGATTAAGTGACGCTTTTGATCATATTGTTTAGTAAAAGCCCACTTCAAACCTTAAAAAAAGAGCTCATGACAACTTAAGAAAATGAAAATTCCAGTGTGTTCCGCTGAAACGTTTGGAATAGCCTATATAATTTTTATTAAACTTTGGATTTTTTTAATCAAATGATTTCGACAGTGTTGCTAATTTTACATTATAAATAAATATTGAGTGTAAAATCCCCAGTAAAACCATTTCACCAATTTCACAAGATAAAATAAATGTTAAATATGAGTGACGTTATAAGGGTTTTTTGGTGGTACCTACAAAACCCTAAAAATTATAAAATATATATTTTTTGTAAAATTTATAATAACTTCAAGTATTATTTATTTATTTTCCAACAGCACGGCGCCTCCTGTCACACGGCGAAAAGCACTCAAGACTGATTCGGGAAGAATCGCATGATTGTACTTGGCCATCCAGTAGTCCCGATTTAAATATTATCGAAAGTCTTTGGCATAAGATGAAACATAAAATTTGAAGGCCCAAATTAAGGAAGTATGGGATTCAGTGACCGTAGAAAAGTGTCAGGTTCTATTGGAATCAATGTCTAAGAGATCTGAGGCAGTAATTAAAGCGAAAGGGGATGTAGCACCTTATTAAACATCTAAAGGATTTATAATTTTTATTAAATATTAATTTGTCGGAACCTTTAATTGACAACTGAGTTCAGTTAAAGCCCAGTTAAAATATTTTTTAATTCTATTTTATCATCATATAATTAAAAAAATTAATCAAATATATATTTAGCGAGTAACGGTGTCCAAAAAAATATTTAGATAGAAATTATGAAATGTCCGAACATATAGTTGCCAGGGCTCGTATTATCAATAAAAAACTCTTAATAGTATTTCTTTAAAAAAATCATCAAATTTAGAACTTACCAAATAATCTTCTTCAAAGACATAAAGCTCCACAAAAAGTCCATTTAAATAAGGATCTACGACATCATACATTCCTTCTGCTGAATTATACTGTATTTGTAGACCATGTTTGTCAAACACTCTTCGAATGTAAACCTCATCATGAGTAGTCAGTTCTTCATTTCTCAAACAAAACTGGGAACTTACTTCCCAAGGCAAACTGCGTGATAGTCTTATTTGACCCCATAATGATCCGTAGCATAAGAAATGAGTCAAGCCCAATGTTGATAAAACGTGATGGACACTGAAATAATATTTATTTAATTATTATAAACAAAATTTTCATTTTCCATTAATGTGCAGTCAAGCTCAGCGGTCAACTGAAATATTTAATAATTCAAATTAAGTAATTAATAAAGAAAAGAATAAGTATTTATTCAGAAGTCATATTAGGGACCAGACGTCCCAGATTATACGAAACATTTATATTGCAAAATATCCCGGATTGGATTTGCTGCTTGTAATCTTATATCATAAACTTGTTTATACAAGTTTGTTGATAAGTGCTTACAGTGGCGCACCCACGAATTTTTTTTTAGGGGGCGCCCGGAATGCAAGTTTATTTAAATTATGAATAAGGTTCTCACTTCTAAATTTCAAGTGATGATCTAACTAAAAAAAAAGGTTCTCACTTTTAGAATACAAGTGACGACCTAAAAAAAAGTCCTCATCTCTATTTTTAAATAGATATATTTACCTAAGAAAATGGTGAAATTTGTGTTGTATGTTTTTATTATTATTTCCTTCTTTTTTTGGGGGGGGGAGGCTCCTCCCCTGGGTGCGCCACTGAGTGCTTATGATAACTGAGACTTGTTAAATCGTGCAGTTCTGACTGGTGACAACAGTCTTAATTGTGAAGTTGCTAGTTCGATTCTCCGTTGGTGATATTATTCGGGCAAGAATAATGTTTACATTACTCCCATTTTCACAATCATTCAGCCCTCATCCAGGCGTAGGAGCACGCCCCCTGACATCAGCAATTAGCAACTAGCGTTGCAGAAATAGGCCGATGTAAAATAAATAAAATAATAATAATAATAACTGAGATATTCCCTATGGCCCCTCCAATATTATTGTTAATAAAAATTATATTGAACAAAAAATAATCATTACTTCATTCTGAACCACTTTTCTTATATATATTTTGTGCTATTAAGTAAATAATAAGTGAGATATATCAAGTGTATAGGAAACGCTCCTCATAGCACCCGAAATATTCGAATTAAAAATTACATTCAACAGAAAATAATCTAAACCACTTTTCCTAAATATTTTTTTGCTGTTAAGTAAATAATAGTGAGATATTTCAAGTGTATAGATAGCGCTCCCCATACTCCCCCCCCTCCAATTTTCATCTTATTGAACATAAGAGAAATGTTTTTCGTTCTAAACAACTTTTCTTATAGGCATTTTTGATGCAAAGTTAAATATTTCAAGATTTTAGTTTTGGGGTGTGCCCCCATAACTTCCCAAATATTCATCCACTTGAAAAAATACATAGAACAGAAAAGATTTGTTTTCTTATTATAAACAATTTTTGTCATGTACAGTTTTGCTGTAAAGTCTACACTAAGAGAGGTATTTCAAAAGATTAGTTTTAGGGTGTCCCCTTGGAACTCCCCAAATATTCATCTAATTGGCTGACAAATAATTTGTTTTCTTATTATAAACAATTTTTGTTATATAGATTTTTCTGTCAAGTCAATAATAAGGGAGATATTTGTTTTTTAGTTAACAATTGTAACTCCGAAACACCCACCTTAGAATAAAATTTTGGACATTCCATATCGCCTTTGTTTTAATCCTAATTCTACTGTATCATAAAACCAAATGCCGTTAAAATATGTTCAGTCGTTTTTGCGTGAATCTCGGACACACAGACAGAAATTGATTTTTTAAGGGTATCATCTTATAATTATCTGAAACGTGTAGAAACTAAATATGAGACTGAAAAATATCCAACTTCCAAGTATATTAATATAGATTAAGATTTTGTATCTTTGCCAAAAAGATATTGCATATAAAAAATATTAAAGTATCAGCATACGAAGAGAGTAATTGAATTTGCATAATGTTTGCCAATTACGAATAATGTATCGGAAGTTTTTTTTTTTTTATAGTAAATTACAGGAATCAGAAAATACATCTGAGTAAAGAAATGCTGAAAACAACAAACACAGAATTCTCCATTGAGACGATAGATTGGTTCCATAAAAAACAGTGTAAAAAATAATACAGGGCATACGACAAAATAGAAGATTGGTTGCAGTTGTGAAAACCCGATACAAACAACAAGCTATTTTCAAACAAAACGTATGAAAATCATTCAATAAAACTATTTAATTTTAATGCAGTACTTTTTATTTTTAATACATATCTATCCTTTTCAAAAGAAAATATTGTGCCACTAATGAATCAAAAATTCACAGTTAAGTATGTACCATTTTAGGAATTATAATGGAAATACACTTTTTAACAGAACTGAGTTCAAACAGAGATTTCAGAAATAGTATATCATGTAAAACCAGAATTACTTCTCTTCACCGTGTTAAATCAACATCGTGTAATAAAGACCATGTAACAGGAAAATTTGGTGTAAGTGCAATATTGATAATTCTTGTGAAGATTTTTGAAAATAACAAATATCGAAAAATTATTTAAAAAATTCACTCTGCTGAAAAATATATTCAAATGAAATATTAAATTTATATTTTATAATAATTAATTTGTGTTTTGTACTATTTAATAATAATTTGTAGCGTATTTATTTTTTAAATGTGAATATTCCTTTTTAATGTGAATAAAGGCCTAGGCTTGTTTGGGACTGATATCCCACATTAGAATATTTATAATCTTGGCACTTTACGTACACCTATATTATAATATTTGTCGTTTTCTCAATTTATATACTGTATATGAATATAAACAATAAAAAATGTATTTAAAATAAAACTTGTTTCAAACAAGAATGGACGTGCTGTGTATTCTAATTAATATCTACTCTAATTCTATTGACTGCTGAACACTATTTGTTTTTTTTTTTGCATTTGTTTTATTACGTACCGATCAGTCAAATCATGCAGTTGTTTTACAAAGGCTTCTGAGTGTTGACACACTTTAACAAGTTTTTCTGTATCTTCTGTTGCAATTATATTCCATATTATTATTAAAAATACCAATCCAAAAAATGTAGTTACAAGTTTTGTTGGGGTTACTCTCATGACTTAGCAGAAATTCTAACCCATTTCATATTAAATTAACCGTTGATTTTCGCCAACATTTCATTTTGATTCGTTTTATTGTTTGATAACATTTTACCATGGCAAATTACATTTCAAATATACGTGTTTATGTAAAATTTTCAGTGATTAGTTTGTTGCATAATTAATCTTTCAAATAATGAGTACTCTAGTGACATCTATTGAGATGCAATATTAAAACTTTGTTTATAATTACCTGTAGTAATGCAACTGGCAAAATTAATGTAAGATTAAAATGTGAATATAATTATTTTAAAATTTACACAGGATTATTTCCTACAGTATTTTTGCATCTTAACCAAATATTTATTATGGTTCTTTTTAGGAAATTTCATAGATGGCACTGTATACCTCCTCACGAGTTCTTTAATGTGGCTTTCAAATATGGAATTAATTAAGTTAATTCAAATTGCAATAGAACGTCGATTATCCGTGGTGGTTTTAATAGAAAGTTTGCAAAATTTTATTGTTTTCTATGTGTAAGTATCTTAAAATACATATGTAATTCTTAGATATAAGCAGGGGCGCAGCCAGGATTTTGTCTTGGGGAGGGCCGATTCAAATTTCGAAGGCAAGCGGGCCGCATACGGCCCTCAACCTAATTTTTTGTGGTCCCTGAAACTTTTGCGGTCATCAAAAACACTTGAACTTATTTAGGGGAAAAATATATTTAAAAATGTAAAATATACTCTCTTCCCCTTTTCTGTTTACAAAAAAATGTCAAGAAACCCTTCGGGATATTTAAAGTTCCGTCACTGCTTATCATTTTGTATGTAAAATAGACTGCGACTTAAATCAGTTCGACACCCCTGCTGTTGGATATTAATGTTTATATCAAATAATAATTCCATTATTTGTTGATAAAAAAATGTAATTGTTAATCCATGTATCAAAAACTTTCACTTGATTTTTTCTTTGATAAATACATATTTATTTATATTTTTCGCGGGATATATTTTTGAAGTCTCAATATTTCTCTTACTTATGTTCAGTTCTCTAAATCAGCCGCTTGGTCACAATTTGTACCAAACGAACAGACTCATGTGACGGAATAAGGATTTCTTGATTATACCTACGAAAACCTAAAAATAACGTGTAAATATGCATTTTTAATTTGTTAAATTTTCATTTCATTGGATCTTCAGGGGGGGGGACAAGCCACTGTTGTTTAGTACAACTTATATCAGTCCTTTTTGTGTGTAAACATCATAATTTCAAAAATACCGTAAGATATCGATATTCACATTTATCTACAAAATAAAACCAAATACCGATTTTAAGAGCGCGATTGTCTCCAAAGCTACTCTCTTTATTATACAGAGCGATCAAGAAATCTTGTCCGTTATGCAATACTTGAGAGAAACATTTAGTTATCAAACTTATTTCCAAGGACATGCACACATAGGCGTACATTCTATTTTTATTATCTTCTACGCAGTGTTGAGCATAGATAACTTAAAATGTTAAAGTCTGTTCCAAACGTTTAGGCGGAACTAGATTTTGCAATCTAGTTACTTTCATCGTTTAAATCGTGCTTTTCGGCCGTTTTGTTTAAGCTTTGTAAATCATACTTTCAATAAACATTTTTTTGATTAAGGTTAATATCATTTTAAAATGTCATTTTCTTTATATTTTGATTTTTTGTGTCATTCTTAATACAAATATCCCATTTATTTATTTTTTTGTCATTAAAATACGTAAAAAAAATAATTTAATTTTGACATATGTCATTCGTTTCCATGGTTTCATTGTTAAAATTTTAAATTTTGACATTCCAACGTGAAAAATGAAATAACCCAAGCCAGGTCCCTTCTCGTGACAACTTAAAAGAACAAAATTCCCACTTAGTTCCGCCTAACCGTTTGGAACAGAGTGTATCTAGTCAAAGATAAGATAATACCACCTTTTTGTGATCTAAAAGATGAAGATAATTAAAAAAGTAATTATCTAGAAAAGATAAGATAATCTAAACAAAAAAACAGATAATAGATAAGATAAACCCCCTCCACATTTTTATGGCGCGAAACTCAAATTATCCATGATAAATTCATCATATCGCTTTCATCCAAGAGGGAATCAGTAAAAAGTATCTCGTTTAATAAATATTGTTGATTCATATTTACATATATGTACCTAGTTTTGCCATTTGCAGAACATCACAGAATATTGAGGTTAAATTTTAAATTAAACAACTGTCATTCCAAGAACGTGTCACGTAAATAATAAACTACCAACCAAAATAATAATTATTAACCACAACCAGTGGCGGACTAACGGGCGGGATGACCGGGCGACCGCCCGCTCAGCCAGATTTAGAGGGGCGCCAAAATAAGAATCGGACAATATAAATAAATTGCATTTGATTTAGGTATTATGTTTTATGTATAAAATTATTTGTTATTTATTAATTTGGCAATGTTTTTATTCATTCATATCAATAGCATACTTATAAAATAAAGGCTTCTTATTTTTTGAAAAATAAACTGTAACCAAAGAATATGAAACGAAAGTGTCATAGTATACGATTTTTTGTGAACGCCGTGCCGTGGAAAAAAGCGCGGGGCGAGGAGTAGCGAGACACTTCGTTGATAAGGGCGCACCTAAGAAGTCATTAGCAAAACTAGGATCATAACGTCGGTTTAAAGGTACAAGTCACTAAGTACACTTTTTGTGAAAAATGAGTTAGATATACCAAATTGACAATTATTTGATATTTTTATCATATAACACACTTATTAAGTGCATTACTATTCTCTACAATAGAAAAATGTAAAAATAAATTTCATTATTTGCGATATAATATATTGCACAATATTTTGTTACAATACGTACTTAATGATTCATATAGTTTCGTCAGTTTTGTTATATTCTGCTAGTGACAACAAGCATATATTTCGAAATGTGCAAAACTAACCTGTTTATATAAAAATTATCGTAGTACTTTTGTGTTAATTATTTTTATTTATCTTTCATTATTAGTTATAATATCTGAAATTTATTTTAATAACATTGGTAAGTTTTACATTTTATAAACTTAAAATGCATATTCGACTTATTAAACTTTTTGCAGTAATTTAGAATTTTCGACACATAAAAAATTATCTGGATCACAAAACCGTAAAAGAAAATTGGAAAGAGAAAATGAATTTTCTAAAAGTGCAACATATCTATCCAACTATCTGCAATCAAATGTATCTAATTCAAATTTGGTTAACAATGCTTTTGGAGAAGGTACATCACAAAATGAAGATGTTAAAAATTTGAGTGCTATTAACTCAAATGAAACTAAAGAAATATCATTTCAATTATCAGATGTGAGAGTAATGACAATTTTCGAAAAATTGACAAATACTGAGGAAAATGTAGACTACATTTCTGAAAGAATTTTTCAATATAATGATCCTACGTGGCCTTTTCCTTTGCCCTCTACTTTTCGCGATCACATTTTATCATCGAATTTACTAGAAGATACAAATGTCGACAATACTGATTTCATTTATCCTAGAGATTCAAATAATCGATGTTTTACGAATTTCTGCATTTAATCCTAAAAGATGAGGATAATCTTGACATCGATGGAAATGAGCTTTATGAAGAAATTATAATTTTGAATAGTTTACTGCCAGAAAATACAGATTCGCCGTTAAAAATATTACAATTTTTAAAAACCAACAATTTACAGAATACTGTTCCCAATATATGGGTGGCGTTAAGAATTTTGCTTACCATCCCTATTACAGTCGCTACAGCAGAAAGAAGTTTTAGTAAATTAAAACTTATAAAAACATATTTACGATCGACAATGGGTAATGAACGATTAAATTCTCTAGCGTTATTATCAATTGAAAATAATGTTGCCCAGAAAGTAGATATAAGTGAACAATTCAAATTATTTGCAGATTTAAAATCAAGAAAAAACATTTTTTGAATAAATGAATTATTATTACCTACCTATTAGATTTTCGAGGTGCATCGCCTGCTTCGAAATAAATCAATGTTAGTGAAATAATTATTTTTTGTAATTATTAAGTTTTGATTTTTTGTTTTTTAATACTTTTGTGAATAAAAATTGTTTTATTAATTATTTTATTTTTTATTATTTTTTTTTTACGTCAACCAATTTTAGAATCTTGAAAAATTTTAGGGCGCCAAAACTAGGAGTTCGCCCGGGATGCAAGATTGCCTCGGTCCGGCACTGACCACAACAAACTATCTGGTTACTCTCTGATATTTACTGTCCATATAAACAATTCACATTTGATATACAAAACCAGATCTGGTTATTTTAGTTACTTTGTTATTGTATTATTGACTTTACACGTCATTTAAAAAATCCGTTACACTGTAAACGGAGTTCATTTATAAAAACTCTATCTCTATGGTAATAATTAATTTATAGGTTATAATATAATAAAATAACATGTAATTTTTGAACATGACATACATATGTTAAAAATGTAATTGATATTTTAAATTATATTTTTAATACTAACATAACATTCAATTGCAAAGGTGCAAATTTTTTAAATCAAAATTTCCACTTAGTTCTTTACATCAAAAGTGAATTGATCATACTAAAAATTATATAAATATTATTTATTTATTTATTTATTTATTTATTTTACATCGGCCTATATCTGCAACGAGGCTTATCGCCGATGCCAGGGGGCGAGTTCCTACACCTGGATGAGGGGTGAATGGTTGTGAAATTAGAGTAATGTAAACATATTATTCTCGCCCGAATAATATCACCGACGGAGAATTGAACTACCAACCACACAATCCAGACTGTATTCACCAGTCCAAACTGCTGCGATTTGATGTGCTCGGCCACTCCGTCGGCTAAAAATTTTATAAATATAAACCTACGTTGATATGACTTGCTAAATTTCCACAGGAAGACAGGTGTCAGGCGTGTGACCCAAATATTTGAAAATTTAGCGGTAAATAATTAAAATTATCTATAAAAATTATCTGAAATTACAGATAAAGATAATGAAAATACCTATCTAAATGAGATAATAGATAAAAATGTAAAACAGTATCTAAAAAGATGATAGATAATAATATGTCATCTAAATGCATTATCTAGATAAAATTATCTAGATAATGCTCAATACTGTTTATACGAATTGATTATTAAATGTACACTATTTTTTCTCTACTCGCCAATGAGTTGACAACAGTTATTAAGTTAGGAACACATATTTTCGTTGTTTCTCGGGTGAGTTCGGACAAACGAAGTAATCTGATTGGTTCTTTGTTAAATTGGGATTTTCAGCTGTGGATTAGAACACAGTTTTGATATTTTTAAACTCATTGTTTACTGTTATGTAACTGACAAGAAATTATGATCGCACGGTATTTCTACTATTTCTACTCTATTCCAAGTTTGAGGTGTCATTTTAAAATTACATTTTGAAGGTTATACCGAAGTCAGATTTCCACTTTATCTTATCTGAATCGAGTAATTAGTTGTTTAAAACAGTTTTATCATTTGACTGGGCGAATGTTTTAGTGGATGTGTCAGGGGGGAAAAGGATCAACGCTCCCCTTCATATAATTCGTTGGAGCATATTTGGAAAGTGATGTATTTTCACTTGAACAATAATTATATCACTTTATCAAGAGTAGGCAATCTTAAAAAAATGTTTATTTATACAAAAAAAAAAATGCCAATATTGTTTACAATGAAGTAATTTAAAAATTAACTTCTGTTGTGGTTAACAAATTTTATCTTCAACTCCCCGAGCAGCGCCGTGTAATCTGCTGGTCCTGGGAGGGGCCGAGGCCCGTCGACCCCCCCCCCCCCTCTTGGCTGCGCCACTAGTTGTGGTTAACAAATTTTATCTTCAACTCCCCGAGCAGTGCCGTTAATCTGCTGGTCCTGCCCCCCCCTTAGCTGCGCCACTGGATATAAGATTACATTTAGAATATCCTGGTTAATTCGATCCCACAGATATTTAAGATCCAGATAATTAGTTTTACTGTACTTGCATGTAAGTACCCAGCAAACATTTTTATCCGGACCAGTACTGGTAAAGCACATACTCGCCGGCATTGAAAGTAATGGGCCAGTGCTGGCATTTCGTACTGGGCCAGTACCCCGGTGTCCCGTGGCCCTTAGCTGGTCCATTGATGTATCAGTTGCTGGCCCAGCAACGGTAAAGTGCATTGAAAGTAATGGGCCAGTGCTGGCATTTCGCACTGGGCCAGTGCTGGCATTTCGCATTGGTCCAGTGCTGGCATTTTGCACTGGGCCAGTACCCCGGTGTCCCCGTGGCCGTTAGCTGGCCCATTGATGTATCAGTTGCTGGCCCAGCAACGGTAAAGTGCAAAATAATCGCATTAGTTGCAAGATTTATTTCTGACAGACTAGTGCTTATATTATACCCACTCTCTAGTGTTTCAAATGTAATATATGTGTACTTACCCAGTATTAAAATAAATTAATGGTTAGGTGCAAAATAAATACTCATTTGGCCATTTTCACCATCGTTGAATAAATTTATTTAACAAGTAAAGTTGACAATATCGCATCGGTTTTAAACTATTAATGAAGAAATTAACATTGCTGTCAATAGAATGATGAGATATTGTTAACTTAAGTTGTTAAATAAATTTATTCAACGATGGTAAAACTAGCCGATTGTAAATTGAATTAACAGTTATAATTTATTGATTTATTTATAAATATTAAATAAATATAATTTCAGGAATAACAGGAATTAGTTTATTTAATTTATTAATTTAATGAAGAATTTTAAGAAAATGGTTTTCTGCCATTTCGGTCAAACCAATTTCATCCTAAAGATAAGGGGTGACTAATAATTTTCGCCAATATTCGTCTTGTATTATCTACCACATCTTTTCCCCCTTACTTGAAGAGTGCCAACCTAAAGAAATCATACTTGTTAAAATAAATTCAATAAACAAATTTTATAAGCATTAATGCTATAAGCTGTTCACTTTTGTAAGAACAAACTAGATCTGGTTATTTTGGTGATTTTTATAGTGTATTACTGACTTTTAGAAACTTGGTTATATTGTAAAAAAAGCTTTACAGTTTTGGATTAAGTTTGTATTATTTTAGGTTAGTATTATATTTACAAAATATTTAAGATGTCACTATTCAAAATGAAATATGACAAATTATATTTTTTAAATGACATATTTATAATCTTGTATCAGATTTATTAATAATTGAAAATTTTATTACATGAAAAAAACTATGATTGAACTAAACTAAAAATTAAACAATTTAATATGAAATAGTTTGTGTAAACTACGTCCTTAAATCTAACAAAACACACACAAATCACAATAAAAAACTGTATAATGCTCACAATCAATAACTATTCAAATACACATCCTGATAAACTGTTCACCAACACATCCAAACTTGTACTCACAGAATATCACTTGTACCGACCCTCGAAGGCCACGCCATTAGGGTGTTTTATGACTAAGAACGGTCAGACTTTTCAAATTATTACATTCAAAAAAAGTTATAAACATAAGCACTGGCCCGCTAGAAATAACCTTGGATTAATACAAATAAGGAATGCTTATAAAATGCTGGTAAAGTACTTCGTATAGGCAGAGTGCGAAATACAAATGTGAAGTACATTATTAATACTGGCATTGCACTTACTTTTGGTGCCAGCAATGTACCAGCGTAAAAGCAGTTTGCCGGCGTTCGGCCGTTAGTTCAATGTTTGCTGGGTAGTTGTCAAAATTGTGATTATTACTAAACTGTGATTAACTAAACCAAGTATAAAAGGAATATGTGATGTAAATTTCCACACATTTCAGGATTTTGCTGCTATTTAATAAGTGAAAGAAGAGAAGAGTCAATATTTTTTACTGTAGTGGCTCCTAAATTAACATTTTTTGGAAATCATTATTCGTATGTAATAAAAACTTCCATTTAGTATTCTGAATGAAATTCTATTTTTTTTTAAATGTTAATTCGTTGGCAGAGCTGGCTTAGCAAGTCTGGAGCCCCGGGCGAGATTTTTTTGCCACCTTCAAAAAAAATAATTAATTATTCTATATAATACATGTGATGACCTAAAGATAGGGTGAAAAAAAAGGTCCTCACCTCCCAAATCCAAGTGAAGAGCAAAAAAAAGGTCCTCACTTTTAAAATACAAGTGATGACCTGACCGTTCGCCACCCTTCCTGACCTGGCGCCCTGGGCGGTCGCTCGACCTCGCCCCCCCCTTAAAGCCGCTTCTGCTCGTTGGGTAGTGGGTATCCGGGTATCCATCATCATTCCTAATATAGGTACATTAGGGTGACCCGACGTACTCTTTTTAGGGTTTTGTAGTTATGACCAAAAAACCCCTATACCGTCATTTTGTCGTCTGTCTGTCTGTCTGTCTGTCTGTCTGTCTGTCTGTCTGTCTGTCTGTCTGTCTGTCTGTCTGTCTGTCTGTCTGTCTGTCTGTCTGTCTGTCTGTCTGTCTGTTTGTCTGTCTGTCTGTTCGGTAAAAATTGTAGCCAAACGGCTAAACCTAGAGAGTTGAAATGCTTATACAACTCTTTGACCCGCACATAGGAAAAATACTTAAATATCTAAAAAACATATCCCCCTAAAAATATACACAAATATATGCTCATCGAAAAAAAATATTTTTTTTTACAATTCTGTGTAGGGTATCAAATGAAAGCCCTTGGTACGTGGATTAACGATCAAAATTTTATTTTTGCAAAATAAATATTGTTGACGCGATTTTTGCCAAAATTGTACAAAAAAAAATTGTCCCACACCCTGTAGCCCTAAAAAACTAAAAATCTGAAAAAAATCTAAGTAATGTACATTGGTGTGAACCGGAATAGTACAACAGGAATTTTTGATCAGATTATGTTTTCGGAAAATAACACATTTTTTGTGTTTTTAACTAAAATATGTAAAATAATTAATCCGCTATTTAACACAGTAAACGAGTGAACGTCCGTAGTCCAGTGGTAATGTTCTCGCTTCGTAAGTTGCAAACTACTGTTCGATTCCTGTCAATTTTTGTTTTTTCTGTTTTTTTTTGCATTTTTATTTTGTTCAAATCTAGTTATATTTTGGCAAATGTTGCATTTAATTTTTAAAAACGTAAATTTAGTAACCTGTGGGAAGTGTTGAAATTATAAGTTAATTCTATGTTTGAATGTATACGAAATCAGAGGGGCGGAGTTTATGACTTAAACAACCATTGGAAGCCGTAAGCGCAATTTTCAAAATATTAATGAACCTTGCTATATAAAAAAAAAAATACTGCAAATATTTAGAAACCCAAATAATGGTATTAGGCATCCGAATTAAAATAAATAAAAAAATATTTTAACATAAAATTTGTTTTGGCATCCCAAATAATTACTAAACACCTGCGAAACCCTGAAATGTGTGAAAATTCACACTTCACATAAATTTTGTAGAGTATTATACTCTTTTTTGAGTAATATTCTTTATACTCTTACTTTTTATAAAAATACCCTGAATATACTCTTTTTTGGTGGTCACTTGTTTTCATCACTTTTATTTTGGAAGTAGGGACCTTTTTTTTGCTCATTACTTCTATTTTGGGAGTGAAGTGAAGACTTTTTTGTTTGCTCATCACTTCTATTATGGAAGTGAAGACCTTGATTTTTTTTTTTTTGCTCGTCACTAGTATTTTTGCTCATCACTTCTATTTTTGGAGTGTGACCTTTTTTAGGGTTTTGTAGGTATGACCAAAAACCCTTATACCGTCATTTTGTCGTCTGTCTGTCTGTCTGTCTGTCTGTCTGTCTGTCTGTCTGTCTGTCTGTCTGTCTGTCTGTCTGTCTGTCTGTCTGTCTGTCTGTCTGTCTGTTCGGTAAAAATTGTAGCCAAACGGCTAAACCTAGAGGGTTGAAATTTGGCATGCTTATACAACTCTTTGACCCGCACATATGAAAAATACTAAAACATCTAAAAAACATATCCCCATAAAAATATAAACAAATATGTGCTCATCGAAAAAAAAAAAATTTTTTTATAATTCTAAGTAGGGTATCAAATGAAAGCCCTTGGTACGTGGATTAACGATCAAATTTTAATTTTTGCAAAATAAATTATTTTGAAGCGATTTTTGCCAAAATTGTGCAAAAAATTTTTTGTCCCACACCTGTAGCCCAGATGGTTTAAACTAAAAATCTGAAAAAATTCTAAGTAATGTATATTGGTGTGAACCGGAATAGTACAACAGGAATTTTTGATCAGATTATGTTTTTGGAAAAAAATGCATTTTTTGTGATTTTTGGCTAATAATGTACACAAGTTATAGCTTTGTAACACGCTACACTGGAACGTGTGTGTTGGTGTAGTGGTATTTGACGCTGATTTTTCAACCAAGTATCCCGATCCGAATGGGATCGAACCCTGTGAGAAGAGACAATATTATTTTTTGTTTTTTTTTTAATTTTTGGCAAATGTTGTATTGAATTTTTAAAAGCGTAAATTTAATAACCAGTGGAAATTGTTTAAATTATAATTTAATTCTGTTTCAATGTACACGAAATCAGAGGGGCGGAACTTATAACAACCAATGGAAGCCATAGGCGCAATTTTTAAAATTCTTAATGAACCTTGCTATATAAAAAAAAATACTGCACATATTTAGAAACCTAAATAATGGTATTAGGCGTTCGAATTAAAATTAACAAAAAAAATATTTTAATATAAAATTTGTTTTCGCATCCAAAATAATCATCATTCACTTACTAAATACCTGCAAAACCCTGAAATGTGTGAAAATTCACACTTCACATCAATTTTTTTAGTATACTCTTTTTCTGTAAAAAAAATCTGGTCAGCCTAAGGTATACCTTATACATAAGTATATATGTATACATATATACTTATAGTTATACTTGATACCTGCCTATGTATATGAGGGCAGCCCTATTGTATACGCATTCTTAATTTCAACTATATAAGTTCTACCGTCAACGGAGTGGCCGAATTCGTTAAATCATGAAGTTCTGACTGGTTAAAACAGACTGTATTGAGAGGTTGCTAGTTCAAGTCCCTGTTGGTGATATTATTCGGGCGAGAATAATATATTAGCATTTTTCCTATTTTCATAATCATTTACCCCTCATCCAGGCGTAGGAGCTCGCCCCCTGGCATCGGCGATTATCCTCATCGCAGAAATAGGCCGATGTAAAATAAATTAAATTTAAAAATAGTTCAACCGTTTGACCCAGTGTTGTGCAAGATATCGGAACCCGTATCCACGGATGATCCGAGAAAATAAAAATCCGTATCCGGGTCCGTATCCGTTTTTCCAAGGCGACTTTTAAACGGATATCATATAGATAAATTCGAATTAGTTTTCATATAAGCTTCGTTTAAAAATGCTCAAGGTGGAGTAAATTTGACTTTGACGTTTAAATTAATGTTTAAACAAAAATCACCTTACTTGTCGGTAGTTTTGTACGATCAAGTACAGTGGTTCCCAAACGTTTTGACTCACGAACCCCCTCAATATAATATTTGTTATCACATCTTTGAAATCGTACAGGGTACATCGTAGTGCATTTTATGTAAAATATTATAGTACTTCAGAATACCGTATTTGACAGCAACATTTAATAAAAAAAAAAAAAAATCAGTTCCTTTCATCAACCCCCTTATTCAGAGTCAAATATCTCTGAAACGGCAAACTTTGTAATATTGATGTTGTGCTCTAAATCAGCCTTATTTAATATCTACTTTACCCCCTTAAAGTTGTACTATCAGTTTGTCTCATCCTGTTTGATAGTTTTGGATTTTTATTATTTACAGTTCTACAGTAATAAGCCTAAAAATGTACCATAAAGTACTTACTTTAATAATGGTACGTAGAATAATAAAAAAAAAAATAGCATGAAAAATGCCAAACAGTACCTATGAACTGCCTCCATTGCAAAAGTTATAATACGAACTCCCTAGAAAACATTCATGAATTTCCGGGGGTTAGCGAATAGTTGGTTGGGAACCGCTGGTCTAGTGTTTCTATATTAAATATTATAGATTTAGGTAAAATTAATTTAATAAAAGACAATAAATCAGTCATATTGAACTCAACTAAATTATTTGTCAATTGGCATGTTTTTATTTGTAGGAACAACGCGACACATCACGTTATGGCTGCCAGATCAACCGTTTTTCTGCTTGAATGCAAGATCCATATCCGCGGATCGGAACGCAAATAATCCGTATCTGTGTCCGTGGATCTGGTTTTTACGTGATGCTACAAATCACCAGTACTAAGGTGAATACGTCCCGAATTTTCGCTTTGCGCCCCGAATTTGTCCAAATTTGAGGCAATATTTGTCCCGAATCCGGGTTTTTCGTTCCGAATTTTAAAAAAGGTACTTATTTTCAATATTTAGTTTAACTATATTTCAACTAAAATTATTTTTACAAAACTTAAACTAAAAAAAATCAGCTGTGGCCACTACAGGATCGAACGCCATCACAAAGTACTTGTTTAATTTATGCTGCTTTATCAAAAAATGTCTCAAATAAAAGTTGTTAGATATTACTTTTATAGCAACTTTTGTTAAATACATTTTTTCGAAATATTTCTCTGTTGTGAAATATTCGCAAAAATCTTAAAACCGACACGAGTAAACTCCCATTTCTAGTTAACCGATTTTTACCAAAAGTTGATCAACTCGTGCCATTGATGTCAAAAGCTTAAATACGAAGTTTAAAATGTGAATAAAAATCCTTCTAGGCGAATTTGCTCTGCACGTGTACACGGACCGACAGACAGACAGACAGACAGACAGACAGACAGACAGACAGACAGACAGACAGACAGACCGACAGACATCATGCTAAAAATAGTCAAAACGTTATGTAGGGACCTCGATTCGTGGAGATCCATCGAAAGCTTGAAATATCAAAATCTGTATGATCGCAATACCTCCCTTATATATATTGGCGGTCGGTACAAATATTCATATCAAAATTCTATAAACGAGAGACGCGACATGCTTTTAAGCCATTTATTCGCCGGACATCTAGTAACTAATAGTGTAACAAACTAATGCGTAGCAGGTGCGTATACAGAGATCTCCAGAGAGGCAAATGGGTTAACTAAAAAACCATTTGTCTACAGAGCCGGCGCAAGGGTTTGCGGCGCCCGTAGGCAAGATTTAATTGAGCGCCCCTAAGTAGGGCGCAACTAGCTTTTATCGAGATCTTCCCTTCTAAATTTCAAGTGAAGATTTAAAAAACAAAAGGTCCTCACTTCTAAATTTCAATTGAATACCTAAAAAAAAAATAAAAAGGTCCTCAATTCTAAATTTCAACTGAAGATCTAAAAAAAAGGTCTTCACCTGTAAATTTCAACTGAAGAACTGAAAAAAAAGGTCCTCACTTCTAAATTTCAACTGAAGATCTAAAAAAAAGGTCTTCACTTCTAATATTACATTTCACTACCTTACTTTTATATTCGTTTGGCCATTTATGTCTCCCTTTCGAATCTCACGTCAGCGCCCCCCTCGCAGTGGCGCCCGCATACAAGCCCGGCGGCGCCGGCTCTGTTTGTCTAGATTATATTTTTTGGTTTTCGCGGTATAATCATATTTTTCGAAATTGAATCTCTTTTTTACTTATGAATAAAATTACACCGACCCATCAAATATCTGAAAATGTAATATATGGCGTGTATGCTTATATGAAACTGTATGCAGAACTGTATGCCAATACCATTATTTAGGTTTCTAAATATGTGCGGTATTTTTTTTATATAGCAAGGTTCATTAAGATTTTGAAAATAGCGCCTATGGCTTCCATTAGTTGTTTTAAGTCATATGCTCTGCCCCTCTTGTTTCGTATACATGACACATGAAAATATAATTCCAACAATTCCAACTGGTTATTAAATTTATGCTCTTAAAAATTAAATGCAACATTTGCCAAAATATAATTAAACAAAACAAAAATGAAAAAAAAATAAAAAATTAAATTGTCTCCTCTGCCCGGGAGCGAACCCTAGTTTGCTGCGTAGCAAGCGAGCAAGCTAACTATTAGACCAGGATACGCCTTCTTGTATAGTGTGTTACATAATTTTAACTTTTATGCATCGTTAACCAAACAACAACAAAAAAATGCGTTATTTTCTAAAAACATAAACATAATCAAAAATTCCTGTTGTACTATTCCGATTCACACCAATGTACATAACTTAATATTTAAAAAAATTCGATGAGCATTTATTTGTTTATATTTTTAGGGCGATATGTTTTTTAGATGTTTTAGTATTTTTCCTATCTGCGGGTCAAAGTGTTGTATAAGCATGCCAAATTTCAATTCTCTAGGTTTAGTCGTTTGGCTACAATTTTTACCGAACAGGCAGACAGACAGACAGACAGACGACAAAATGACGGTATAAGAGTTTTTTCGTCATACCTACAAAACCATAAAAATAGATAATATAAGAAACAATGAATTAGTTAACCTTAGTATTATTTTGATATTTAAATAGCAACAAAATACAATTGACAATTAAACAATTTACTTACATCAGTGTAAACTAATTTTTTTATTCGTTTTAGAAAAATTTTAAATGTTTTTTTTTTTACTTTTTCACCAAAGAAAATTGAGTGTGCGAATCTTAAAAGCAAAAATGCAATAAAAAGAAATAATATGAGAGTAGATTGCAGACAGAGAGCGAAGGCAATGATTTCATTTTGTAAGAGGGTCGCGAACCATTCAGCCCCTAATGTGTGTAATGGAGAGACATTCTTGTGAAATGAAGACTTTAATACGACACCTCGCATCTCATCGCGTCCTTTTGTCTGCTTGTGTCTGCTGACTCTTCTACTGAAACGAAAGTGCTTTGTTCATATAACTTTTCTTAAACATTCATTATATAATACTTTATTTCCCCTAGGCCTTGCGGCGTTTAGGGTTTTAGTTGCTACATGAAAATAGAAATAATCATAATAATACATTACAATAAACAGACTTTAAGTATATTCAATAAATTTTATATGAATTCCTTTATTATTCATTCTTCCTCTGGTGTCCCTCTCTTTCTTCCTATTCTCTTTTCGGGTTCTTTCTCCAGTCTCCTTCCTTTTTGACTCCAGTTCTTCCGCCCCTCTTTCATCTCTTTTTCGCTTCTCTTCCCTCTCTTCTTTCCTCCTCCTTTGCTTCTCTCTTCCTTCCTGTTCTCAGTTCTGCCTTACCTCTCCGCATTCCTTCCTTCTTTCCTCGAGTACTCTCGCCCATCTTTCTCCCTTTCCTTCTTCACTCAACAGCTCCTTTATCTCTTCCTCCCATTTTATCATCTTTCCACATCTTTTTGTTAGATATTCCAAGGATTCTTCCTCATCCCTACACATTTTGCATAGCCTATCCCTGGTTTTGCCTAATACCTGTTGCTCCATTCTTCATTTCCACATCTTAATCTGGCAATCCTTCTAACTCTGCCCCCTGCCTTTCCTCACCTCCCTTTCAAATATTTAGGTATTCTTACCGTCCTTATCTCTCTATACTTTTCCATTACTTGAATTGTCTATTCTTACTGTTCTTTCCTGGTCCTGTACCTCCTTGTCTCTCCTCCTCAATTCTTTCTTCTCCGTTTCTTCCTCCGTTTCTCTTTCGCTCAGCTTCCCTTGTGTGCATCTCACATCTCAAATAATACTCTTTTCTTGTTTCTCCCCATTCCGACAGTTTACCGTTTTGCCCAACCTTTTTCACCGAACATTCATTAGTTATCTGTATCAATAAAACTACCTGGAGTACCCGTACTTCGTACGGTTTTCGTAATGTACATCTTTGCTGTAACGCAAATGATAAGTGAGATATTTCAATTTCAAGTAGAACAGAAAATAATCGTTTGTTTATTCTAAACCACTCTTTTGTATGTCTTTTCAATGTTAAGTAAATAATAAGTGAGATACCTCGTTTATAGATACCTCGCCCCATAGCTCCCCAAATATATCTCTTTTAAAAAACTACACTGAAGAGAAGAAAAAAAAGTTTCCTCATACACATTTTTGATGTAAAGTAAATAATAGTGAGATATATCAAGATTTTAGTGTTAGGGTGCCTCCTCGTATCTTCCCAAATATTCATCAAATCAAAAAGATATAGACAACAAAAAAGATTTATTTTCTTATTATAACAATTTCTGTCATGTATATTTTTGCTGTTACGTTAATAATAAGGGAATAAATATAAGGGAGCTATTTCAAAAGTTTACCTTTATGTGCCCCCCCGTAACTCCCCAAATATTAATCTAAATGAACAAATTCATAAAAAAAAAAAAATTCTTTCCTTATCATAAACTATTTTGGACATATATGATTTTGCAGTTAAGTCAATAGTAAGGCAGATATGTATATGTAGATTTTAGTTTTAGGGTGTTAAATTAGCCCCCCCTCCCCCCGTAACTCCTCAAATATTCATTTAATTGAAAAAATGTATTAAAGAAATAAGTTTTATTTTACTACCTACTATAAACAATTTTTGATGTACGAGCCCCGACTCAGTGAAGTTGGCCCAAATATTTAAATCATGCAAATTGTGAATGTATGCTAAAATAAAGTAAATAATTTAAGATAAATGGTTTTTATTTTATAGCAGTACTTTGTTAAAAGTATTTACTAAAATATTTTCCAAAATATTGTATTAAATATTGAAATATCTCACTTATTTACTTTACATCAAAAATGTATATGTATGAGGAAAAATTTTGTTTTCTCTTCAAAGCAGTTTTTAACAAAAATACTATTTAGAGTAGGGGGATTGTTACTTATAATGTTGAAATATCTCATGTATCCTTACTTAATAACAAAAATGTATATGACAGAAGAAACTATTTCTCTCTGTTCATTTTCTGATAGTACTAACTACATCCCAGCAAACATTTTTATCCGGACCAGTACTGGTAAAGCACATACTCGCCGGCATTGAAAGTAATGGGCCAGTGCTGGCATTTCGTACTGGGCCAGTACCCCGGTGTCCCGTGGCCCTTAGCTGGTCCATTGATGTATCAGTTGCTGGCCCAGCAACGGTAAAGTGCATTGAAAGTAATGGGCCAGTGCTGGCATTTCGCACTGGGCCAGTGCTGGCATTTCGCATTGGTCCAGTGCTGGCATTTTGCACTGGGCCAGTACCCCGGTGTCCCCGTGGCCGTTAGCTGGCCCAGCAACGGTAAAGTGCAAAATAATCGCATTAGTTGCAAGATTTATTTCTGACAGACTAGTGCTTATATTATACCCACTCTCTAGTGTTTCAAATGTAATATATGTGTACTTACCCAGTATTAAAATAAATTAATGGTTAGGTGCAAAATAAATACTCATTTGGCCATTTTCACCATCGTTGAATAAATTTATTTAACAAGTAAAGTTGACAATATCGCATCGGTTTTAAACTATTAATGAAGAAATTAACATTGCTGTCAATAGAATGATGCGATATTGTTAACTTAAGTTGTTAAATAAATTTATTCAACGATGGTAAAACTAGCCGATTGTAAATTGAATTAACAGTTATAATTTATTGATTTATTTATAAATATTAAATAAATATAATTTCAGGAATAACAGGAATTAGTTTCTTTAATTTATTAATTTAATGAAGAATTTTAAGAAAATGGTTTTCTGCCATTTCGGTCAAACCAATTTCATCCTAAAGATAAGGGGTGACTAATAATTTTCGCCAATATTCGTCTTGTATTATCTACCACATCTTTTCCCCCTGACTTGAAGAGTGCCAACCTAAAGAAATCATACTTGTTAAAATAAATTCAATAAACAAATTTTATAAGCATTAATGCTATAAGCTGTTCACTTTTGTAAGAACAAACTAGATCTGGTTATTTTGGTGATTTTTATAGTGTATTACTGACTTTTAGAAACTTGGTTATATTGTAAAAAAAGCTTTACAGTTTTGGATTAAGTTTGTATTATTTTAGGTTAGTATTATATTTACAAAATATTTAAGATGTCACTATTCAAAATGAAATATGACAAATTATATTTTTTAAATGACATATTTATAATCTTGTATCAGATTTATTAATAATTGAAAATTTTATTACATGAAAAAACTATGATTGAACTAAACTAAAAATTAAACAATTTAATATGAAATAGTTTGTGTAAACTACGTCCTTAAATCTAACAAAACACACACAAATCACAATAAAAAACTGTATAATGGTCACAATCAATAACTATTCAAATACACATCTTTAAAAACTATTCACCAACACGTCCGAACTTATACTAACAGAATATCACTTGTACCGACCCTCGAAGGCCACGCCATTAGGGTGTTTTATGACTAAGAACGGTCAGACTTTTCAAATTATTACATTAAAAAAAAGTTATAAACATAAGCACTGGCCCGCTAGAAATAACCTTGGATTAATACAAATAAGGAATGCTTATAAAATGCTGGTAAAGTACTTCGTATAGGCAGAGTGCGAAATACAAATGTGAAGTACATTATTAATACTGGCGTTGCACTTACTTCTGGTGCCAGCAATGTACCAGCGTAAAAGCAGTTTGCCGGCGTTCGGCCGTTAGTTCAATGTTTGCTGGGATATTTAAGATTTAATTTTTTTGTAAAATATTAATAAATAAATATCCTTTCTAATATAAATATTATCTTGAAAAATTATTTTTGATAGTTGGGCCAACTTCACTGAGAGCCCCTCATATATATTATTGTGTTAATAAATCAGAGAGATAATTTAAGTTTTTTATTAAACATACCCCCGAAACATCACCCTAGAATAAAAATTTTGAAATGCCTTATAGCAGCGTTTCTCAACCAGGAGGCCGCGGCCCCCCGGGGGGTCGTGTAAGTTTCGTTGGGGGGCCGCGAAGTTATATAAGATCGAAGCATGAAATTATAATAAAAAAGCGATCAATTTTACAAGACATAAATTATATCCATATTCATAAATATATGACATTTATATTCATTAAAATATACCTTTTAAGTATAAGTAAAATAAATTATACTTATTTAGACAACTAATTTAAACGGTTCACGTTGGAGGTACTTCAAGTACTTTCAAGTAGGTACGACTTGAAAGTGCATTTTTTTTTTTACTCTCTGAGCTACTCTTAACTAAAGAGTAAGGATGCGAAAGAGCAAAATGGAAAGCAACTTTGAACACTTGTACATAAAAGTACTTGCAAGCCATTATAAGTGAATTAAATTTTTCGTCAACCGTAACAGATATTAAAAACATGTTTAAGTAAAAGTTGTTTCTTTTCAAAAGCTTTATGAAAAGATACCCTATACAGGCGTGTTTTTTTTTATATAGGGCATATAAAAAAATACGTTCCTATATAAAAAATCAAAGTTGTCTTGATATCCTGTACTTCCGGTTTATTCTGGAAAATTTAAATACTACCATCCGTTGTTTGGGTAAACTTTGGTTACCAAATTTTTTTCCCAACTTGCTCACACATCGTCTTTTCGAGAAAAATCGTGATACACCTTGTGATCCCTCTCTCTCTCTCTCCCTCCCTCTCTCTCTCTCTCTCTCTCTCTCTCTCTCTCTCTCTCTCTCTCTCTCTCTCTCTTTATATATATAGGGGGGCCGCAGACAACATTTACGTCGTTCGGGGGGCGCCATATCAGAAAAAGTTGAGAAACACTGCCTTATAGCCTATGTTCGAATCCGGGTTCTACTATATCATAATACCAATTCATAATAGACAGAAATTGATTTTGGATGATTAAAGATTTCATCTTATAATCATCTGAAATATGTAGAAACCAAATATAAGGCAGAAAATATTTAAAAAAACAGGTTAGCCTCCAATTTTATTAATATAGGTAATTCCGCAAAAAAACAATTTTTGTCCGTCTGTCCAAGATTCACACAAAAACGGCTGGACATATTTTTACAAAATTTTATGATGCATAAAACCAGGATTTGAACATAGGCTATAAGGGATTTAAAAAAAAATATTTTAGGGGGGTGTTTATTACAAAATGGAAAGTGTTAATCAAAGTATGACAAAGGAAATAGTTTTTAATGAATAGATTAAAGTAAAAAGAAAATATGTGGAAATAAAATTGTAAATAATACTCAAGTTACGAAACAAATGAAATATTTAGTAAACGTTTATCAGTAGATGACATACCTTGATTTTATTTCTTATAAAAAACAATCGATAAGGCCAAGTGAATTACTCATCCCTATGATTAAATTGTAATAAAATAACAATAAAGTGAGTATATTTCAAAACCCCTGGTACAACTAATAAATTAGTAGTAATTTTTACTGAAGGATATTTCCCCTTGCTCTTCAAACAGGCCTTTATTGTACCTGTTTACAAAAATGGCGAAAAACATAATGTTACCAATTACAGACCAATATCGTTCACACCTTAATTATCGAAAATCTTCTGAAAACTAGAATTTTAACATTCGTGAAAAAATGATGATCCTGAATGATATGCAGTTTGGTTTCAAACCAGGTAAATCCACAGAGGACACAGTGGGAGTGCTTATGAAATCCACCTATAAAGCTCTTGATAAAAATATATCAGCTCTTGCGGTGTTTACTGATGTGAGTAAGACTTTTGATACTCTGTGCCATGAAATATTGTTTCAAAAATTAAGGAAAATCGGGATACGCGGAAAGGCATATAAAATTCTCAAATCGTTTATTAGGGGAAGAACACAAAGAACAAAAATCAGTGATACAACCAGTGACGAAAATGTAGTGGACTTTGGCGTGCCCCAAGGTACAATTCTGGGACCACTTTTATTCGTCATTTATGTAAATGACCTTCCTAGGCTCCATACAAAAGAAAAAATTATTTCATATGCGGATGACACAGTTATTTTTTTTTATCAGAGTCGAACATGGGAGGAACTATCAAATACTGTAAGTAATGATCTAAATAGCGTATTAAATGGGTTCAGAGAAAATCTGCATACGGTTAATATTAATAAAACTAAATTTGTACCGTTTGGATGTTATAAAGATATTATACCTGATTTAATGGCGATAAAGGTTCATGTCAAACTCTGTGACCGCACAAATTGTGCTTGTTTTCAAATAGAACGCTGTAATCACCTTCTCTACCTAGGAATTCATATCGACTAGCATCTAAAGTGGGATATATACATGCAGTAAAATTAACTAAAAACTTAGATACCTATTAGCCATATTTAACAAATTAGTGCTAATATTATGCAGATCTAACTTAAACAGAATATATCATGCACTGTTTTTATCTGTACTAAAATATTGTATCCTAGCTTGGGGAGGAGCATATGAAAATGTTATAAAACCTCTTAACAGAATTCATAACAGGGTTTACAAGAAGATTTTCAATAAACCACTACAACACCCATCAGCTGATTTATACAAATTCAACAAGCTTATGACTATAAGTTACTGTACTGCATAGCTACAGTTTTATACCAAGTCAAAAATAATCATTTTCAACGAAAACAAAACCCAAAACAGACTAGAGCCTTGGATAAATATCAAGTCTTGGTGCCACGAAATAAGACGTCTATCCAGGGCCGCCTTAAGATATTTTGCGCCCGTGGGCTACTAAAAATAATGCGTCGCTCTTCATAAGAAAATATATAACGAGAACCGTAGCAATGTTTTTGGCGTCTTTGGCAAATAAAGTAAATTGATTAAACAAAAAACAAAGGTCTTAACTTTCCCAAATCCAAGTGAAGAGCAAAAAACAGATCCTTGCATCTCCAATTTCAAGTAAGGAGCAAAAAAAAGGTCATTATTTCTGCAATGGCGCCCCTAAAAATACCAAACACCAATAAAAATACCAAAATGCCGCCCCCAAAAGGCTTACGCCCCGGGGCTGTAGCCCATTTAGCCCTGTGGTTAGGGTTGCCCTGCGTTTATCGGAAAACGATGTTTCGACTTCTTTGCTGCCAAAGTACATAATCTGCTTCCTAGTTTTTTTTCTTTACGTAACAAATGTAATGCTTTATATTTATTACGTAACCTAAATACTTCAAATCAAAAATGACTGACTGCCCAGCAAACATTTTTATCCGGACCAGTACTGGTAAAGCACATACTCGCCGGCATTGAAAGTAATGGGCCAGTGCTGGCATTTCGTACTGGGCCAGTACCCCGGTGTCCCGTGGCCCTTAGCTGGTCCATTGATGTATCAGTTGCTGGCCCAGCAACGGTAAAGTGCATTGAAAGTAATGGGCCAGTGCTGGCATTTCGCACTGGGCCAGTGCTGGCATTTCGCATTGGTCCAGTGCTGGCATTTTGCACTGGGCCAGTACCCCGGTGTCCCCGTGGCCGTTAGCTGGCCCATTGATGTATCAAAATAATCGCATTAGTTGCAAGATTTATTTCTGACAGACTAGTGCTTATATTATACCCACTCTCTAGTGTTTCAAATGTAATATATGTGTACTTACCCAGTATTAAAATAAATTAATGGTTAGGTGCAAAATAAATACTCATTTGGCCATTTTCACCATCGTTGAATAAATTTATTTAACAAGTAAAGTTGACAATATCGCATCGGTTTTAAACTATTAATGAAGAAATTAACATTGCTGTCAATAGAATGATGCGATATTGTTAACTTAAGTTGTTAAATAAATTTATTCAACGATGGTAAAACTAGCCGATTGTAAATTGAATTAACAGTTATAATTTATTGATTTATTTATAAATATTAAATAAATATAATATCAGGAATAACAGGAATTAGTTTATTTAATTTATTAATTTAATGAAGAATTTTAAGAAAATGGTTTTCTGCCATTTCGGTCAAACCAATTTCATCCTAAAGATAAGGGGTGACTAATAATTTTCGCCAATATTCGTCTTGTATTATCTACCACATCTTCTCCCCCTGACTTGAAGAGTGCCAACCTAAAGAAATCATACTTGTTAAAATAAATTCAATAAACAAATTTTATAAGTATTAGGCAGCAGTCTGACTGATCGAGCACCGTCGTGTAACGTAGCGTCGAGTCGTGTAGCGTCATTTAAAAATTTAAAAGTTCGTCTGACTGATCAAGTACTGTCGAGTATTATCGATCATTCAGTGTCAAGTAAATTTGTTTCTCACTTGTCAAATAGTGCATATTCCAACCTAAAACTATCAAACAGTTAATTTTGTTTTTGAGGTAATATTTGGACAATAAGTTGTTTTTTATACAATATTAGTATGTCAGATAGCGACGAGGCTGAAATTCTCTACTTAATATGGAGAAATAAAATTTAAAAAAAGAAGAAAAACTTATGGGTTCGAAACATATTTTTAGATAGAGAAGTGTTAGGAGAATTTCACCATTTGAAACCTCAACTCGAAAATGATGAGTCAATGTTTTATAGCTATTATAGAATGAATAAATCATCATACGAGTTACTGATACATTTAATTTCATTATTTCAATAATTCATTAAAAAAACTAAAATCAGACACTTATTTTGGAACGGAGGGAGTATTTTACTTTACAAATAAAAATATTAAATTGGAAAAACAGTAATGTTAAAGTGAACAATATCTTGAAAATCATCTGGGAATCTAAATATTTAGAACTTCCATTTAATATCCTACATCCAATTTACCGCTAAAAATCCAATTTACCGCTAGTTTAGTCTTACATTTGATACTCTACATTTTTTGAGCAAATTATTGAGTGCAATCACCCAAAATTATTATTGAAAATTAATTTATGTCCGTGATTGATCATAGAGATCGTCGTTTTCTCTAACTAGATTGATTAATAAATCAATCTCGATTGTACTCCACACTTTACTAATTAGCGAGTCCATTTTACTCTATATTGTAATTTTGTTTTTTTTTTTTGACGTTCCAACTGTCAAATAATATATGGTTATGAACTAATATGCTTAAATGCGCATGTGCTATTGCCTCGAGCGTCGAGTGAAATTCAAACCGGTTTGAAATACAAACAACTTGATGCTACTTGACGGCAAACGATGGTTCAGTGCGACTCATGCCCTTAGTTAACGTGTGTTTGAAATTTGCTCGACAGCAAACGATCGACAGCACTCGATCAGTCAGACTGCTGCCTTAATGCTATAAGCTGTTCACTTTTGTAAGAACAAACTAGATCTGGTTATTTTGGTGATTTTTATAGTGTATTACTGACTTTTAGAAACTTGGTTATATTGTAAAAAAAGCTTTACAGTTTTGGATTAAGTTTGTATTATTTTAGGTTAGTATTATATTTACAAAATATTTAAGATGTCACTATTCAAAATGAAATATGACAAATTATATTTTTTAAATGACATATTTATAATCTTGTTAATTTATTTATTAATAATTTATTTATTAATGATTTATTAATAATTGAAAATTTTATTACATGAAAAAACTATGATTGAACTAAACTAAAAATTAAACAATTTAATATGAAATAGTTTGTGTAAACTACGTCCTTAAATCTAACAAAACACACACAAATCACAATAAAAAACTGTATAATGGTCACAATCAATAACTATTCAAATACACATTTTTAAAAACTGTTCACCAACACGTCCCAACTCGTACTCACAGAATATCACTTGTACCGCCCCTCGAAGGCCACGCCATTAGGGTGTTTTATGACTAAGAACGGTCAGACTTTTCAAATTATTACATTCAAAAAAAGTTATAAACATAAGCACTGGCCCGCTAGAAATAATCTTGGATTAATACAAATAAGGAATGCTTATAAAATGCTGGTAAAGTACTTCGTATAGGCGGAGTGCGAAATACAAATGTGAAGTACATTATTAATACTGGCGTTGCACTTACTTTTGGTGCCAGCAATGTACCAGCGTAAAAGCAGTTTGCCGGCGTTCGGCCGTTAGTTCAATGTTTGCTGGGTGGTTAACAAATATGGATACTGATACTGTTTTACAGCTTTTCCGTACATAGATTTATTTCAAAAGTTCAAATTGTATTAAATTTTGTCTGAATTATTATAATTATTATTATTATTTAAAATTTTAAATGTAAAATTTATGTAAATAAACTCTGTCCCCATTCACAGACACCTTAAGTGCTTATATGGGGTATTATATTAGTCAAAGATAAATTGTTATATTTAAAACTATAAAACTTTAAAAATAGCTTGTAAATATTTTTGAAAAATAAATTTATTATTTTGAAAAAACAATACGGCAATATTTATTTAACCTACAGTTCAGTAAATCAACTCCACAAATTGTTGCCGGAGCGTCAACAAAGTCAACGAAAAATTAGAAGGACCACCCAACACGTGATTATTCTCATAAAAGAATTCTGGTGTGTAGTTTTAGATCCATGTTTCATCAACGTTTATGAAATACCGCAAAAACTCGCTTGGATTGCGCTTGTATATGTCCAAACTTTGCTTTGAATTGGTCACGCGATTCCGTATTTGGTCCACAGTGAGCAGACGTGTACCCATTTTGTCGATAGTTTTGTCATGCTCAAATGTTCATGCAGGATATGAAATAAACGTCTGTCTGAGATATTTACCATCCTGGCTACCTCTCATGTCTTCAGTCAGCGGTCGTCCAACACGGTATCATGAATTTTATCGACCATCTCTTAAGCTGTGACCTCATTTGGACGTTCCGGGCGCTTAGCTTCATTCGTGTTCGTACGACAACAAGGAAATTCAGTGAACCACTTGTGAACCATTCCATGCGACGGAGCAGAGTTCTTATAATATTTTTTTAGTTTTTCTTCAGTTTCCTTCATAGTTTTTCTGCGCAATAAGTAGTGCTTATGAAAATACGGAATTATTTTTCCATTGTAGCAAACAAACACATACTTATCCACATTGAACGCAGTTAAAATCGTACTATTTCACATATCTACTTGACAGTTCGTGTGTATGTCTATAAAAAGTGACAAATGTCAGAAATAATATCAAACTTGCGATCCGAGCGCCATCTCTTATCAATATCAAACACCCCTCTCGTTTGAGGAGTGTTCATATGTTCCAGTATCGTGATCGTATAGTTGTCTATAATCCATTCACAATGTTTCCTCATTTTACAGAATTACAAGAAGATTCAGATATTGAAATATGTAGGTACTCCAGAAGATATAATTGCAACGGCAAATGAGGCAGAGCAAAACATGTTGCCTCAAAAATCTAAAGATGTTTATTTAAAAGAATATAACTTGTTCATGGAATTGTACATCAACAATAAACGCACCAGTCAATGGCTTTCTCCAAATCAACTAGCCGTACCCACCCCTAGGAGATAAATTCTGGGATGCCACAGGGTTCAATTTTAGGACCACTGCTGTTCATAATTTATATTAATGATCTGCCATGTTATATGAATCAAGTAAATACTATATTGTATGCAGATGATACAACAATTTTGAATAATGATTCTAATTATAAACAGCTTATAGATCAAAGCCAGTTAAACCTGGAACGTATTAAAGAGTGGTTCAGAGCTAATATGTTAAGTATTAATGTAGCTAAAACACAACATCTGTTTTTTTCCCTGAGGGCTCCCGACCCTGTTAACAACGACTCAGTAAAGTTTTTGGGTGTTGTCATAGGTGCTAATCTAAATTGGGAGAAACATATAGAAGTAACATCCGCAAAGCTTTGTAAGTCCATATATTGTATCAGGAATTAAAAAAAAAGGTTACTCAAAATGTTCTATTAACAGCATACTATGCATTATTTCAATCTCATGTCACCTATGCCTTATTAGCCTGGGGGCATTCCTCTCATGCCGAAAGAATTTTTGGTTTACAGCGACGTGTTGTTAGAATTGTTAGCGGTTTAGCATACAGAGATGATTGTAGAAGTTCCTTTATCAATTTAGGTATTCTGACGTTTCCCTGCCTGTACATTTATTACTGCTTGACACATGTCCACTTAAATTATAAAGACCAAAAGCTTCAAAAAGATGTTCACAGCTACAATACCCGTGGCAAAGAACTAATCAGGCCTGATTATACAAGACTGACCTCAACTAGATACTCGTTGAACTATTATGCCACTAAATTTTACAATGTTCTCCCTTATGAAATAAAAAAATTATCATTGAAATCATTCAAGATCAAACTAAAATCCCTCCTAATTAACAAGGCATTTTATAGCTTTGACGAGTATCTTAACGGACAATTTTGACAAACTTTAACGGACAATTTTGACAAACTTCAACAAACTTTCTACGTGACTGCAGCTTTTTCTCGCAATATATGCCTCTTAACTTTTAATTTGTTATTTTAATATGTCTTATTTTATTGTTAAATGTACTAATATTTTTTATATTTTAATATGTCCTTCTTTTATTGTAAATTGTAATAATATTTTTTATATTTTAATATGTTTATTTTAAATTGTACTAATTTTATTTTATATTATGACGAATGTAAAAAACTCAAATTTTATTAACATGAATAAATATTATTATTATTATTATTATTATTATTATTAAACCATCTCTCAGTTTAAAGAAAGTGTTATTGTGTGTTTAGTGGGACTGCGGTGACAGGTGACATAATTCATATTGAGCTGCTAAAACCGGGAGAAACAGTTACTGCTGTATTGTATTGCCAATAATTAGATAAAACGGCCAGCTCTAGTCAACAGAAAAGGCATCATATTGCAATATAATGGTTCGGATCAGGAAAAACACAGTTTTTACCGACCGCCAACATATATAAGGGAGGTATTGTGATCATATCAATTTTGACGTTTCGAGATTTCGATGGATCTCCACGAATTGAGGTCCCTACATAACGTTTTGACTATTTTTAGCATGATTCTGTTGGTCTGTCTGTCCGTCCGTCTGTCTGTCTGTCCGTCTGTCTGTCCGTCTGTCTGTCCGTCTGTCCGTCTGTCTGTGTACACGTGCAGAGCAAATTCGGCTGAAAGGATTTTTATGAAACTTCATATTTAAGCTTCTGCCATCAATGGCACAAGTTGGTCAACTTTTGGTAAAAATCGGTTGACTAGAAATGAGAGTTTACTCGTGTCGATTTTAAGATTTTTGCGAATATTTCACAACAGAAAAATATCTCGAAAAAAATTATTAAACAAAAGTTGCTATAAAGGCAATAACTAATAACTTTTATTTGAGACGTTTTTTGATAAAACGAAAAATTTCGAATAATTTCTGTAAAATTTTTCGAAATTTTTTCCAAGTCTAAATTTTTTCATATTTATATATAACGTTTCCATGGTCATGATAAATAATATCTCTGTTAGAAAATATTAGGTCAAGTTATTTCTACTCTGCTGCTAGAATGTAATTTGTATAAATACTTTATGATGGCGGTCGGTCCTGTGGTGGCCACAGCTGTGGTGATTTTGTTTGTTTGTTTTCAGTTTAGGTTCAGCTTCAGGCCTTGTACTATGGAGGAATAAATTTCTCCTAACTGTCAAGCGATAAAAACTGCAACGTACTGGCAAAATGTGTTATGACGATCCGGTCACGAAAATTGAGTAAGTAAGCAGAAAGGAAATAACAATTAAAGTAAACAAAGGAAATTCATTGAAAAGATTATTTTAAAAAAATAGGAAATACAATTCTATTCATATTACGTTTCAGTTATAAAAATGATAAACGAACATTTATGAATGGAATAGATAACATTACTTTTATTTCCTATATTGAAAACAATTGGTAAAACATAAAGCTGAGTGATTGTGAAGTGTGTTACTCATCCCTTTAACTGAATGAAATATATTGAAGTTACAATAGTACAGCAGTATTCAGTTAAGTGTCAGTTCGGTAAGATCGCTTCAATAAATTTGCCTATAATCTACTCTCTCTACCTATTGAAGATTTGCTCGTATCATAATGGAGAACTGTTATCGTACGGTACGTACGAACATTTTTTTTTATTGTTAAGCATTTATATCACTCGGTTCGAAGACGAAGAGTTCTAATTACGCAGTGCCAAAATTGCGCCTAGACTTGGTTCGATCAAAAAATTCGCAGACTAGTGTCATAAAACTTTATTAAGAACTAGCTGGGGTATCCGGTGTCTGTTCCTCCCTTTACCTCTCCCCCTGCCGCCTACTTCCCTTGCGAATCGATGAATGCATAATTAGGTACAGAATTCATAGCATTGATGATTTTATAGATTTTTTCCATATAATTTTAACGTTTTCGCCTCATTTAAATTGTTTTAAAGAATTTGGGTACCCTGACCGACAAAAAATAGACATATTTTACCATAAACGATGCTATAAACACGCTGGTGTATTTATTTTTAAATCAGTGCAGCCGTTCTTTAGCTTTGATGGAACATACATACATGCACACAAACGAACTAATTTATATATTAGTATAGATCATATAGCTACTAAAGGGCCGTATATCATATCAAATTTGAACGCTCTAGATTCAGACGTTTAGCCACAATTTCTACCTTACACACAGACGGACATACAGTGACGGTATAAAGGTTTCTTGGTCATATTTACGCAACCTTAAAAAGCTTAATTTCTCATTTGTATTTTATTTATTTGTATTTCACAGTAAATGGAAAGGAAGGAACAATAAAAGTTGACAAAGGAAATTCACTGAAATGATTAACTAGAAAAGAAATGTGGAAATTCGATTGTAAACGATACTCATATTACAATACTATTATTGAAATAAATAGATGTTTATGAATGGAATAGATAAAATACCTGCCGTATTACTTCTATTTGCTATACAATACAAAAGATAAGATTCCGTGTCTAAGTAATTGAATTATATTACAGTGCGACCTTGATACAATGAAATTTCGAAGGAATGTTCCTCGAATAATCGTTGTCCCCTAAATGTGGAGTCCCGAATTAATTCCATTCCATGTTATATATTCCCTCATCTATTATTTTTCCGTATTTATCTTTTAGTTAAATAAGTTCATTGAAAAACGATAGCTAGATGTTTTATTGTATATCACAGGGCTTCGAACCGTTATTTTTTTCGTTTCGGTTTTCGTTCCGGTTCAATTAAAATATATATATATATATATATATCAGTTCGGTTCCGGTTTTCGTTCCGGTAAAAATAACGGTTTTTTTCGGTTTTTGGTTTTCGGATCAGTTCCAAATTTTATGTGTATTAGAAATTTATTTTCGACTATAATTTAGAAGAACATTTTATTCCTTATTTTGTGATAATCATACCAAGGCGGCTACCTGGGGGGTTCTGGGCATTCACCCCCTCCTCCCCGAAATTAGCGCATTTAGCGCATAGTAGCGTATTTTTTTTTTACTTTTCAGTTAAAAAAAAAAACGATTTTTTTCTGCTCATCAGTTTAAAAAAATTTTTTAAATAAAATGTATTTTATATTTACTCACATAAACATTATCTGAACCGAAATAAACCGATATTTTTTTTCGGTTCAGTTCTGGTTTTCGTTCCGACAAAAATAACGGTTTTTTCGGTTTTCGATTTTCGGTTCAGTTCCGGTTCGAAGCCCTGGTATATCATTTCAAGAACAATCATTTTCCCGGAGATTTCATCGGTCTTTGTTGGTCATAGAACAGAATAACTGAAGTAAGTAGGTAATAATCTTAATAAATGTTCGGTCCTTGCTACGAAAGAAAACTCTTCTCTAGAAACACTAAAATCATAATCATACTGTATGGCAGTGATTCCAAACAAGGTGTACGAGCTTTTTCGTTTAGTGGTACGCAAAAAAAATTTAATCCTCTCGATCAATGGCGTATCCAGAACTCATGGTTAGGGGGGGGGCACTTATGATACTTATCTATAAGAAGGAGGGTAGTATTAGGGTTGTACATCGAAGGCAAAATATCGATGTTTAACATCGATGTTAACAACGGCGCTTATTATCGATGTTGAAAAAACATCGAAGGAAAAACATCGATGTTTCCGATACATCGATGTTTTATTAATATTAAAAAAAGCTATTTATTTATATTATATAGGTTTTATTTAATAATATAAAGATAAAATTCGAAAAAAAGTAACATATAATACACAAAAAGCATTTATTAGATTTTTAAATAGAAATATTCTTTTTTAATAGTAATTAATTTCACATTAACATTACCCAATATAATAATCCTAATTTGTTCCTACTATTTTTACATTTCTAAAATGAAATATTGCATTTTATTATAATACTAATATAGTAATCTTAATGTTAATTTTATATTATTTAACATAAAAATAACATACTAACATACACATTTTTTTCACTTTTTTAAGTTGAAATACATATTACATTTTTTTATAACACTAACATAGCATCCTAATATTAATTTTACACTAACATTACCATACAATAATCCTAATAATAGTTTTATGAATAAATTCCAGAGATTGGAGGAATACAACTGGGAAAGTGTCAACAAGACTAAAAAAGCAACAAGTTTGTTGGCGTCATTGGTCGTTGGCATTGTTTGCAAAAATTAGAAGTTTCTTCTTATTTTTTTCTTATTCTGCTAACTTCTAAGAAGAATAAGAACTAACACTATTAGTATTGTTATATCACAATAGATGGCGCTTATATTTTGTGTACTAATATTAATAAAAATTAAAATTTTAAGATTCCAGTGCTCTAGCAGTAGTTTCTGAATTTCAAAGTTTAAACATCGACATCGGTAGTAGACATTGATGTTTTATCGATACTATCGCCATCTGACCATCGATGGTAAAAACATCGATGTTTTTAAAACAAACATCGATGTTTTCGATACATCGATGTTTTTTTCCCATCCCTAGGTAGTATCGCGGACCGCATGCAGCCCACAACATAAATTTATGTGACCCGTCAAGCAAAGGCGCATCATACTTGCATGGGGTCCCTGCCTGAAAATTTTTCCGTAGCCCTTTTATTACGCTGATTTTTGTTAATTAGTAAAAAAGGACCATATTCTAGTCATAAATGCATATGCATATGAATATATCAAACGAAATACAATTTGATAATATAGCTCAGTTTTTCTCAATATTTTTGGCATCATGGATCTCCTGTAATGTTTTTAGGGTTTTGTAGGTATGACCAAAAAACCCTTATACCGTCATTTTGTCGTCTGTCTGTCTGTCTGTCTGTCTGTCTGTCTGTCTGTCTGTTCGGTAAAAATTGTAGCCAAACGGCTAAACCTAGAGAGTTAAAATTTGGCATGCTTATACAACTCTTTGACTCGCACATAAAAACTCCCCTAAAAATATAAACAAATATGTGCTCATCGAAAAAAAAAATATTTTTTTGTAATTCTGAGTAGGGTATCAAATGAAAGCCCTTGGTACGTGGATTAACGATCAAATTTTTATTTTTGCAAAATAAATTATTTTGAAGCGATTTTTGCCAAAATTGTGCAAAAAATTTTTTGTCCCACACCCTGTAGCCCAGATGGCTTAAACTAAAAATCTGAAAAAATTCTAAGTAATGTACATTGGTGTGAACCGGAATAGTTCAACAGGAATTTTTGATCGGATTAGGTTTTTGGAAAAAAACGCATTTTTTGTGATTTTTGGCTAATAATGTACACAAGTTATGGCTTTGTAACACGCCACACTGTAACGTGTACGCTGGTCTAGTGGTATTTGACGCGGATTTTTCACCCAAGTAACCCGATCCGAAAGGGATCGAACCCTGTGAAAAGAGACTATATTATTTTTTGATTTTTTTTTAAATTTTTATATGGTTTAAATTATTTTTTCAAAATTCTAGTTATATTTTGGCAAATGTTGCATTTAATTTTTAAAAGCGTAAATTTAATAGCCAGTGGAAATTGTTTAAATTATAATTTAATTCTGTTTCAATGTACACGAAATCAGAGGGGCGAAACTTATAACAACCAATGGAAGCCATAGGAGCAATTTTTAAAATTCTTAATGAACCTTGCTATATAAAAAAAAAATACTGCACATATTTAGAAACCTAAATAATGGTATTAGGCGTTCGAATTAAAATTAACAAAAAAAATATTTTAATATAAAATTTGTTTTCGCATCCAAAATAATCATCATTCACTTACTAAATACCTGCAAAACCCTGAAATGTGTGAAAATTCACACTTCACATCAATTTTTTGAAGTTGGCGGACCCTTATCTCGGTGGCGGTCCATATATACATTCAAATATAATATATACACTTATACATGCCGAATTTCATTGGGATATTTTTCCGCATCATATAGTCCCCATCTTGCGCCAATTATCATTTATTCTCCCATCTCAAGAAATTTCTGGGTGGTAGACGACGAAATGAAAACAACAGTGAAAAACTGGTTTTGTGACAAACTTATGGTGACTAATGGTTCTAAATGGTGACTATGAATAATCATAAGTAATAAGATATCTCTTCATTTAAGTATTCCATACTTTATGGAAGAAAATTTTAAGAAAATGCATTAAAATATTTGTATTTTTTGCGTACTTATGTCTTCGCGTCTGGTTTTTTCGTGAAGTGTGAAGAAATATTAGTTTTAATTGTATGAAAAATGGCCCTCGACCCAAATGAAATTGATACCGGCTGTAGGATATTAATGTAAATATCAAAAAAAAAAAAAAATGATTGTTTCATCCTTTACTGATAAAAAATATGTGATTGTTAAGCCACCTATCAATTATATTTTTTACGCAGTATATTTTTTTTAATTTTTCTCAATAGTAGTTTTGTTATAAGTGGGGCAAAGAGTTATATACATATCAAATTTATCTTAGATCCAACAATGTTGCCACAATTTCTACCGCACAGACAGACAGACTCATGACTAACAGTATAAGGATTTCTTAATCAAACCTACGAAAACAAAAAATCACAGAGAACATAGGAATATTCATTTTATATTAATTTCAATACTAATCCTAATAAAAAATAGTCTATATATTGTACGTCGTGATTTTACAGTATGATTATTTTAATTTTTTTAAATTTTTATTTCACTTGCCTTTAAGATGAGGCACGTGCCCCCAGTGCCCCCCCCCCTGAATACGCCAGTGCTCTCGATATACTTTTATTCCTTAGAAGTCCATTTAGTCCTTGTAAATATCGATTCCCTGCTAATAGTCTTGCTTGTATTTCTTCTTTTATTTCCGGTTTTCTCGTAAGAACAGTTTCCAAACAAGTAAATCTATCACTTTTGCAAAATTGCAAACTATCCTTCGTTTGTTTGTATCGGTAAACTCATACCTCTTACAAATTCTTGCTTATTTCACATCATATATTTTGTTTTAGATTCATTCATCTGGAGACCCATCCCAGCAAACATTCAACTAACGGCCGAATGCTGGCAAACTGCTTTTATGCTGGTAAATTACTGGCACCAAAAGTAAGTGCAACGCCAGTATTAATAATGTACTTCACATTTGTATTTCGCATTCCGCCTATACGAAGTACTTTACCAGCATTTTATAAGCACTCTTCTTCACTCATACTTTTTACTTAAAACCATCAGAAATAAATCTTGCAACTAATGCGATTATTTTGCACTTTACCGTTGCTGGGCCAGCAACTGATACATCAATGGGCCAGTAACGGCCCCGGGGACACCGGGGTACTGGCCCATTACTTTCAATGCCGGGGAGTATGTGCTTTACCAGTACTGGCCCGTATAAAAATGTTTGCTGGGTTACATTTCATCATTCTTATTTCTTGCTGATGTATATTGCTTATTCTAATCGTTATACAATATCTCTCATTTAATTTCCAGTTCTTGTTAAAACAACAATATCATAAGCAAAAACCAAACACTGATGTCCATTATATGGTACAATAATCCTATTCATTTGGGCATCTCTGTTTTTTTCTAGCACAAAGTTGAAGAGAATTGTCGAAAGTGGATCGTCTTGTCTCAGCCCCAACTTCACCTCAAACTTACTAGATAATTTCATAATGAATTTAACTCTGTTTTCTGTGTACTGTAAGGTAATTTTTACCAAGTTTACTAACTTGTGGTATACTCCTAGTTGTTTAAGTGGCTAAAATACTTCAGATCTTCTAACTGTATTATATGCTTTTTTAAAATCAATAAACATAACATTTGTTGGTTGTTGTTTCTCATAGCTTTCCGCTTGGGATTCTCTTAGAGTGAAGATTTGATCCATTAGTCCCCGTCCTTTCCTAAACCCATATTGGCACTCTCCTACTATTCTCTCCATTTTTTCAGTTTGTTTATTTTTAATACAAATTGACAATATTTTATAAGCAACATTAAGTAGGGCTATACCTCTATAGTTTTCACATTCCCTCCTATCTTCCTTTTTAAATATCGGGTGTAAAACCGTCTCTGTCCAAATCTGTGGCATTTGTTCTTTTTTCCAAATTTCGCTTAGAAGTTTATGTATTTGTTCATTTAGTTCTTCTCTTTCATATCTAAACATTTATGTTACTTCGTCACTTCCAGGACATTTGTTGGATTTCAGATTCTTTATCACCTGTCTAACTTCTTCGAAACTTGGAGGATCCTCAGCTGGTATGCTACATTCCTTTATTTCTTCTTTGTAATTTTCTTCTTCTATCAAATTGTTTTCGTTGGGTAAGTCATTGAACTAATCCGTCCATCTCTCTATGCTGTCCTCTTCATCCACTATTAATTTTCCATCCTTGCTTTTATAAACCGTATTTTTTGGTTGATACCCTTGTCTTTCCTTCTTAACTCCTAAATATAATTTTCTAATTTCTTTGTTCTTGTAATTTTTGCTGAATTTTATTTATTATTTCCTGACTATACTTCCTTCTTTTCTCCCGCAATAGTCTCTTGCACTTGTTCCTCTACTGATTATACTTGTTTTTTGATTCTAGTCTTCCTTTTTGTATCATTCTTAAACGATACTTTTTCCTGTTATCCTGTTATTTAATTCTTTCTTACATTCCTCATCGAACCATGTTTTTTTCACCTCCTGCAATGTGACGTTACAACTCTCAGCACATTCCTTCATTTCCCTCAGAATTGTTTCCCAGAGCTCCTTGACTGGATTTATTTTAGGTACCTCATGTAATATTGTGCTTAGCATTTCTCCGTATTTTACTTTTTCTTCTTCACTTAAGCTCGCTGGCTTCCTAGTTCTTTTCGTTTCCTTTCTTTTATTTTTTTTGCATCAGTACAGTAGCGGTGCTAGCGGGGGTCCGGTGGAGGGTCGGGTCCCCCTTAAAATTGTTCTGGCCTCCAGCTGCCGCCCCAAATATGCTTGGAGAATATTTTATAATTTAGATAAAACTAAGTGCCCGGTTTTTTTTTTTTTTTGGGAATATTTCTGTGATGGAAGCGGGTCAAAGAGCCGCATACGGGCCGCTTTCGTCTTTTCTAAGTTGAAATCCATCATATTTATAAAGATAAAAAAAATGGTGCCCCCCTCGAATATTTTCCGGCCTCCCAGATTTTAAAGGCTAGCGCCGCCACTGAATCTATACGATTGGTTGTTTGCATCTGGCCCTCTGTAGCTTTTAATATTTTTTATATTTCTTTCCTCTTATTTCTATAAGTACCTATATGGTCTATTTGGTTCACACGTCTACCATCCAGGGATAAACACGATCTTTTATGTATTTCTTTCTTTTCAAAATATGTACTTAAAATTTTCATACTGTATGGTCTATAGTTGGTCTATAAACCTCTTCTTTACCTATTTTTGCATTTTCATCGGTACCTATATGTTAGAAATCATGAATTTCGATACATTTTGAAAGAATAACGCACGTGCTTCCATCTAAAGACTTAAACCGTGCTTGAGATTCAAATTACAACGAATGCAGTAATGTACGTTTATGAATACGAGTACCTGGGTGGGGTAGGTCAGGGCCGCCCCTAGGCTGTGGCAAGTGGGGCACCTGCCACAGGCCCCGCACCTGTAAGGGCCCCGCGCTCGACGTTCAAGTAATAAAATAATAAAATACATTAAAAATATTATTCCAAGTTTTGTAAATAGTTGAAAAAAATTTTTTTTTTATTGAATATAAGTATATGTAGGTACTTTGTTAATAGTTAATAATATTAAAGAAAATATCGTTATTCAATATATATATATATATATAGATGGGGCCCCGCAACTCAAGTTTTGCCCCAGGGCCGCCCCTAGCATTTGCGGGGCCTCAGATAGGCTCAGTAGATATTCAAAAGACACAATTTATGGACACATTTATTAGTGTAATTGAACAATACGCGAGCCCCTTCCAAAAAAATGCTGGCTTCTGAGCTCAGCAATATCTAGGTAGGCGCACCTGGTCAGATTATACACATATTATTATTATTATATTTTAATATTAACCTCTTTAGCAATTAATCTTCTTATCCTTATTATTTCCAACAATATGGTTCAAAAACTAATTCAAATGATTCTGTGAAATATAATAATTTTAAAATAAGTTCAATGTTGCGAAATATATTTCTTATATTTCCTCTCTACGAATAGATTGATATAAATAGGAAAATATGTGTTTGGTATTCAATCTTTATACGAAATCTTTTAATTGTATTTTCAATTCCATTCAGTCTGCTCTACCGTTTTATTTTAGAGCAATGCAGGGAATGTCTGCAATTGATCCAATATGAACTGCGTTAGGGTGTAGGGACCATCTACGCATGTGCGGCCGAGCCCCTCATCCTGAATAGACAAGATAATTTTATACAAAATAAATTAGGTTTGTGTACCATTTTGGTATGAAAATTACATGAACTTTAATGTAATTTTATGAAATATTCAAATACTGTATGTTTATGTGGTTATTATATAGTTTTACCATAAATTCTGTTACAAAGTTTTCAATGAAATTCCACAGGATGTTTAAAGATATTTTAATTTTCTTTTAGTACGTAATATATAGATGTATTTTAAGCAAAAAACACCAATCGGTTTTCAAGATTACTACCTCTATTAACTTTACACAGCTCTGAAATCTCTACGGCCGCTCGTCAACAGAATTACGACGCGTTTCCACACGAAAACCTCCGCTACCTTCATCAGAGAGCGTTTCAGACAAGGCGGGCACCCAGGAATTTATCTGGGGGTTGAGACATAAGACAAAATTGTTTTCAAAGGGTAGTCAAAATATTTGTCACTTTGCTTGTATCAACAGCTCTTCCAGAACGATCGTTTTGACCGACCGTCAACATATATAAGGGAGGTATTGTGATCATACCGATTTTGACATTTCGAGATTTCGATGGATCTCCACGAATTGAGGTCCCTACATGATGTCTGTCTATCTGTCGGTCCGTATACAGGTGCAGAGCAAATTCGGCAAAAGGATTTTTATGAAACTTCATATTTAAGCTTTTGACATCAATGGCACTAACTAATAAAAGCAATAACTAACAACTTTTATTTGAGATATTTTTTGATAAAATTGCATAAATTTAACAAGTACTTTGTGATGGCGGTCGGTCCTGTGGTGGCCATAGCGGAGTTTTTACCTTAAAACGACTGAAAACTTATTTAAGGAGCACAACTGATGTAGCTCAATTAAATGGATAAGCAACTCTTTTTTTTTTTAATAATCATTATTTAATGACGCTTCAATAACATGATTTTTAGCGTCAGTTATTGGTTATTACATTAATTATAATATTACATATATACATATATCTTTTATATTTCATTTGAAAGTTTTTCTTCATTTAGGAAGTTGATCAGGTTGGTGGTTGAAATGTTATTGGTCTGCAGTGCTTCTTTAAAGGTGTTTGGTATCTTGTATTTGATTCGACTGGTGCAATATTTAGGACAGTCTATCACTATGTGTTCCACTGTTATAGGTGTATTCCACTGAGTGCAGATTTTGGGTTCGCTTCGTGCAAATAGGTGTTCATGTGTGATTTTAGTGTGCCCAATTCTCAGTCTAGTGAGCATAGTTTGTTGTTTCCTGTTTCTCTCCAAGTTCCATATATTTGTGTCTTCTTTAACTTGACGCAGTTTATTGTTGAAGACATTTGTCCATAAACAGTTTTGATATATTTTTGCCTTTAATTATTTTTTGGAAGTCTTTTGCGGGTGTTGTGATGTTCTTGAGTGGAGCGTTTTTGCTGTTTTTTGCCGTGCTGTCTGCAAGTTCATTGCCTGGAATTCCAGCGTGACTGGGAATCCAAACAATTGTTACATTCACGTCTCGTGTGGATTTGGTATGGTGGACCATTTCCTGGATTGTTCGCACACTTTCCAATCTGCTTTTTGGATTTCGTATCTCGGTTGCTGCTACCAGGGAATCAGTGCAGATGGCAAAATGGGTATTTCCTGCAGATGTTAGTGCATATTTAACAGCCTCATATATGCTTTCAACTTCAGCGGTGTTGATGGAAACTGTGTCTGGAAATTGGTAGTTTTTGCTGTGTTGTTGTGGATGTAGGCTATCTTGACTTCATTATTTCTTTTGGTGGCGTCGGTATATATATTGTCTGTATTCGAATGGAACGTTTTGCATAGATTTTTGAACTCTTGTCTGTATTTACTGTTGGGTGTGTTTGATTTGTCGTAATTTGTGAGTGTTAGGTCTATTATTGGGAGTTTTATTGTCCATGGTGGTGTAGTGTGGTGAGTAGCTTTCTCTATTGGAAGATATATGTGGAATTGGCTGAGTGTATTGGTGATTGCTTTTTGGATGGGTGTTTCTGTTTTGGGTATTAGTTAGTTCGGTGACTTATTTTGGTATATTGATTGATATGTAGGATGAGACGGATTTGTGGCTAAGTTGGTTGCGTATATTAGGAGAAGCTTTGATCTCCTATTCTCTAATGTGTCTTCTCCTGTTTTATTTCGAATGCTAATAACTGGGCTTGTCCTATAAGCACCTGTTTAAGCAACTCTAAATATTCATTGGGAGGTATATATAACACACGAAGAAGTGATATTGGAAATGAAAAACCTACCTCGAAAATTAATATTGTAAATAATGCCAAACATATTTCTTTAGTAATTACTTTTTTATCTGTGATTGTTACTGGATTGTTAATGTATATAATTATGTACATTAAAAATTATTTATTATAATATAATAAATAATAAATGTCTACATATTAGTTTATTTGTATTTTTGATTCGGCCCTCCCCAAGACAAAATCCTGGATGCGCCACTGGTTCTAATTCAAAACAAAATTGTAGTAAAATACCTTTTTACTATAAATGAACTCACACTGACCTGTGTGCTCATGTCTATACCTAAATATTTGCTAACATTGAAAACGCCGTCGATGAACTGCACATTACAAGTCTGTGACAGTATTTATGGTAAGACCTAGGTACATAAGTACGGACAAGCGTTAATAAAACTTTATTAATAAAAAGTTATAATATTTTACGTTCATTCTATCACTTTCGAAACTCTGCCCTTAAGCGGCAATACATCGCTACAAGCGTTTTTTCCATTTCTAGAAATAGATTTTGTATTCAGAGTGTTGGGTCCCATAGCGTTTCGGGGCCCAACACTGGTAGCAATATTAACATCGTCATGGTAAATCCGCCCTATCTACTAGGGTTACCTTTTATGTTTATACAAACGACCACTAGATGGCAATATTGAAATGTGTCATCAAATTTGACATTTGTTATTGTGAAAACAGTGGCAGCTTATAAATTCACCGAGTAGTTTGTTGACAGTGAGCGTTTCAAAAAGTTATGAAAAAATTGATATTACTAGTGAAGGTTTTCTTTGGATGATTTTTTACGATTTTAATAAAGGCCTAATTCAACAACAATGCATAGATTCGCTTCGTTCAACTTTTGGTAATGAAGCACCATCAGAAAAGACTGTTTACAATTGGTTTGCAGAATTTCGTCGTGGTCGTGCGTCCATCAGTTATGAATCTCTTGAAGGTCGACCAAAATCGGTTGTATTTCAAAAAAACATCGATGCTATGCGTAAAATGATTGAAGAAGATCGGCATGTGACTTACCGTGAGATAGAGGCATCCTTTGGCATATCGCATACTGCAATACATTCGATTTTGCATGAACATTTAGCTGTGAAAAAGATCTGTTCCCGATGGATTCCGCATAATTTGACCTAAGCTCAAAAAAAGGTTCGTGTTGATTGGTGTAAGGGTATGCTTAAAAAATTCAACCTAGGCACTGCAAAATCCGTATACAACATCGTTACAGGTGACTAAACTTGGATTTATTCATATGAACCGGAAACTAAGCAACAATCCACTGTTTGGGTCTTCCAAGATGAACCGAAACCCACAAAAGTTGTTCGTTCACGTAGTTCCAAGAAAATGATCGCTTGTTTCTTCGGTTGTACTGGACATGTCGCAACCATTCCTTTAGAGGATCGGAGAACAGTTAATGCTGAATGGTAATGCAACAATAAGTTTGCCAAAAGTCATTATAAAATCAGGAAAAACAACCAAAAACGTCGCATCATTCTTCATCATGACAATGCAAGCTCCCACACAGCACGTCAAATAATTGATTATTTGAAGGAGAAAAACATCGAATTTATGTCTCATTGCCTGTATTTTCCTGATTTATCCCCTAACGACTTTGTTTTGTTCCCCAATGTCAAACAAAAAATGCGTGGACTGCGATTTTCATCACCTCAAGAAGTGTTTGATGCCTTCGAAAACCATGTTTTTGAGATACCAATTTCAGAGTGGATTTTTTTTTTCGAGAATTGGTTTGAACGCATGCAAAAGTAATATCTAAATCTTAAAGGCGAATATTTTAAAAATCAATAAAACAGTCCACATATATTTGAATGTATATGTGGACCGCATTGATAGTGGTCCGCCATCTTCAAAAAACATTACAGGAGATCCATGATGCCAAAAATATTGAGAAACACTGATCTATATCATCAAATTGTATTTCGTTTATTACATTTGCGTACCAACTACGTATTTATGACTAGAATGTGGTCCTTTTTTACTAATTAAAAAAAAATCAGCTTGATACAAGGGATACGGTAAAATTTTCAGCCAAGGACCCCATCTACGCTTGATCCGCCTTTGCTTGACAGGTCACAAAAAAATATGTTGAGGGACGCATGCGGCTTGCGATCCTACCCCCCCCCCCCTCTTAACTTTTTATTTTTATTTTATTTAAGGAGAACCAACAACGTAAAAGCCAGTATAGGTTCCCACTGTTTACAGGCAATATACGCCAGAACATAGTAATATATACCTAGTTACATAGATTTCCATAAGTAATATTTGCTTAATAGTATAATACAATCAGTGGCGCGCCAACTAAATTTGCCGCCCGGGTGCATGACTTTATTTGCCGCCCCTACGTATGTCGACAATAAAACAGAATAAAATTTTAAATGTATCTATATAATCTCATATTTTTAAATCCATATGAAAATTATTATTTGACTGTAAAAAATAAAAAAAAAACTCACATTTTAAATAACTTTATTTTATTAAACAACGATTGCCGAGGCTTTTTGCCGCCCCTGAAATTTGCCGCCCGTGTTCGGTGCACTCTCGGGTTCGCGCGCCCCTGAATACAATAAGTTTCAATTTACTGAGTTTAGTAATTTTATTCTTAGTTGCCTCTCATTTATATTAAATATATTAACATTTGAAAAATATTTGTCGTATGAGCTTAAAATTCTGTTCAGAGGAGTATTGTAGTAGTAATTCGTTTTAGACTGATCAACAAAAAATAATGTTTTAATTCTTAAGTTCTTTGACGGAACTAAAAATTTGATGTAGGTAAATGATTATTCAGTAGAAAATATCTCATTAGTTAGCACTTTATATAGAAAGATCTGATCAGTAATTTTCCTTCTCGATTCTAAGGTAATCATATTTAACGAAGTCAGGACCGCCGAGAGGACTTCTGGGGCCCCGGGGAGAAACTTTCTTTGCGGGTCCCGGGGTCCCCACTTCCAAAATACAAGTGATGAGCAATAAAAAAGGTCTTCACTTCCAAAATACAAGTGATATGAGCAAAAAAAAGTCCTCACTTCCAAAATACAAGTGATGAGCGAAAAAAAAAAAAAGTCCTCACATCCAAAATACAAATTATGAAAAAGGAAAGGTCCTCATTGATTACGACTCTGCCCAGGACTCCGGGCCCCGAAAACCCCGGGGCTCCGGGAATTTTCCCCGGCTACCCTCTCCTCTTGTCGGGCCTGAATGCAGTTAACCCAGGGGTCGGCAAACAGGGGCTCGCGAGCCGCATGCGACTCTATGGTGATATTCGTATGGCTGTTCAAATTAAGATGATAAGGAATAAAATTTAGATAATATTTACGCAAAAGTTCATTTTATTTTCATGTATTTTTATGCAACGTATCGGTAATAGCAATGACTAAAATAAAACATATTTATATAAGCTATTCCAAACGTTTAGGCGAAACTAACTGGAATTTTCATTTTTGTAAGTTATCATGAGCTCTCCTTTTATGGTTTGAAGTAGGCTTTTGCTAAACAAAATTATCAAAAGCCTCACTTAATCTATAAAAGTAACGAGGATTGAAAATCTAGTTCCGCCTAAACCAAAGAAACAGACTTTACACTACTCATTCAATGATGCTAAAAAAGTCAAATTAAAACAAAATTTAAACTTTAAAATGTTTCCAGATGCCGTAAAGGCTGAATTTGCTCTTTAGCCTCTAAAGTTTGCCGACCCCCATTTGAATATGTATCAGTAGGCATATTCAATCTAAAATAAACAATTTTAGTAAATTTTCTTTGAATTTTTCAAGTGCTAAAATATTTATCTGATAATTGGGGTTCCAAATTACTGACACATATTCCAAGTGAGGTCTGACTAGAGCATTGAACAAGATTTTGTATGAATTTGGGGTTACAAATTTTTAGAAGAATGTGTTAGTAGGCCAAGCATTTTATAAGATTTTTTCGTTATGTAATCGACGTGATCATTAAAGGATAACTTACTATCAAGTATTACACCTATATAAACCCTTATAGATTAACATTATAAGTGCCCCCCCTAACCATGAGTCCTGGATACGCCACTGTCCCTACGTATAGGTAACTGGTAAGTTTTTGTAAATTTTTGATTTTAACTTTGATTACCTTTCCATTTGCTTAGTCTTAGAGTCGCCACTGCTGTACATAAAGAATTGAAAAGCAAATTATTGTAATAGTTGTTGCCTGATACCTAGTGCTGTTAAAAAATATATTTATTCTTATTGTTTTTTAAATTAATTTTTAAATTACTTCATTGTAAACAATATTGGCATTATTATTATCATTTTTTTTTTTTTTTGTATAAATAGAATGCCTAACTTGATAAAGCGACATAATTATTGTTCAAGTGAAAATACATCACTTTCCAAATGTGCTCCAACGAATAATCTGGCTTCATTATAACCTTCAGAACGTAATTTTAAAACGACACCTCAAATGTGAAATAGAGTAGAAATAGTAGAAATATAAAAAGAGTAGTTTTGGAGACAATCGCGCTCTAAAAATCGGTATTTGGTTTTATTTTGTAGATAAATGTGAATATCAATATCTTCTTAGCCGGTCGCTATGGCGTAGTGGTCAGCTCATTTGACTGCTAACCATGGGGGCTCGGGTTCGAATCCCGGTGATGGCATGGATGTTTGTATTTGTTGTAAAAATTACTAATGTATCCATAAAAATAAAGATATCCTGGTTAATAGCCATCGTAGCTAAGACCAAAAATTAATTAAAAAAAAAAAATTATCTTCTTAGGTATTTTTGAAATTATGATGTTTTACAAAAAAGACTGATATAAGTTGTACTAAACAACAGTGGCGTATTCAGGGGGGAGCGGGGCCACCATAAGATCCAATGGAATGAAAATTTAATAAATTTAACATAATCGTACTGCAAAATAACTTATGCATTTTACAATTACAAGCTATCCCAGCAAACATTTTTATACGGGCCAGTACTGGTAAAGCACATACTCCCCGGCATTGAAAGTAATGGACCAGTGCTGGCATTTCGCACTGGGCCAGTACCCCGGTGTCCCCGTGGCCGTTATTGGCCCATTGATGTATCAGTTGCCGGCCCAGCAACGGTACATTGCATTGAAAGTAATGGGCCAGTGCTGGCATTTTGCACTGGGCCAGTGCTGGAATTTTGCACTAGGCCAGTACCCCGGTGTCCTCGTGGCCGTTAGCTGGCCCATTGATGTATCAGTTGCTGGCCCAGCAACGGTAAAGTGCAAAATAATCTCATTAGTTGCAAGATTTATTTCTGACGGATCAGTGCATATATTATACCCACTCTCTAGTGTTTCAAATAAAGCATATGTGTACTTACCCAGTATTAAAATAAATTAATTGTTAGGTGCAAAATAAATACTCATTTGGCCATTTTCACCATCGTTGAATAAATTTATTTAACAAATAAAGTTAACAATATCGCATCGGTTTTAAACTATTAATGAAGAAATTAACATTGCTGTCAATAGAATGATGCGATATTGTTAACTTAAGTTGTTAAATAAATGTATTCAACGATGGTAAAACTGGCCGATTGTAAATTGTATTAACACCCAGCAAACATTCAACTAACGGCCGAATGCTGGCAAACTGCTTTTATGCTGGTAAATTACTGGCACCAAAAGTAAGTGCAACGCCAGTATTAATAATGTACTTCACATTTGTATTTCGCATTCCGCCTATACGAAGTACTTTACCAGCATTTTATAAGCACTCTTCTTCACTCATACTTTTTACTTAAAACCATTAGAAATAAATCTTGCAACTAATGCGATTATTTTGCACTTTACCGTTGCTGGGCCAGCAACTGATACATCAATGGGCCAGTAACGGCCCCGGGGACACCGGGGTACTGGCCCATTACTTTCAATGCCGGGGAGTATGTGCTTTACCAGTACTGGCCCGTATAAAAATATTTGCTGGGCAGTTATAATTTATTGATTTATTTATAAATATTAAATAAATATAATTTCAGGAATAACAGGAATTAGTTTATTTAATTTATTAATTTAATGAAGAATTTTAAGAAAATGGTTTTCTGCCAGTTCGGCCAAAAAACTGCATCCTAAAGATAAGTGATGACTAATAATTTTCGCCAATATTCGGCTTGTATTATCTACCACATCTTTTCCCCATGACTTGAACAGTGCCAACCTAAATCATACTTGTTAAAATAAATTCAATAATCAAATTTTATAAGCATTAATGCTATAAGCTGTTCACTTTTGTAAGAACAAACTAGATCTGGTTATTTTGGTGATTTTTATAGTGTATTACTGACTTTTAGGAACGTGGTTATATTGTAAAAAAAGCTTTATAGTTTTGGATTAAGTTTGTATTATTTTAGGTTAGTATTATATTTACAAAATATTTAAGATGTCACTATTCAAAATAAAATATGACAAATTATATTTTTTAAATGACATATTTATAATCTTGTAACAGATTTATTAATAATTGAAAATTTTATTACATGAAAAAAACTATGATTTAGCTAAACTAAAAATTAAACAATTTAACATGAAACAGTTTGTGTAAACTACGTCTTTAAATCTAACAAAACACACACAAATCACAATAAAAAACTGTATAATGTTCACAAAACAATAACTATTTAAATACACACCTTGACAAACTGGCCACCAACACGTATCAACTTGTACTGGCCCTGGAAGGCCACGCGGTTAGGGCGTTTTATGACTAAGAACAATCAGACTTTTCAAATTATTACATTCAAAAAAGGTTTAGTTTTAAGTAAAAAGTATGAGTGAAGAACAGACTGGCCCGTATAAAAATGTTTGCTTGGATTAATACAAATAAGGAGTGCTTATAAAATGCTGGTAAAGTACTTCGTATAGGCGGAGTGTGAAATACAAATGTGAAGTACATTATTAATACTGACGTTGCACTTACTTTTGGTGCCAGCAGTAAAAGCAGTTTGCCGGCATTCGGCCGTTAGTTGAATGTTTGCTGGGATATTTTATTATGATTAGTGTTGAAGTTAATAGAAAATTCATATTTACATGTTATTTTTAGGTTTTCATAGGTAGGTATAGTAAAGAAATCCTTATTCCGTCACATGAGTCTGTTCGTTCGGTTAGAAATTGTGGCCAAGCGGCTAATACAGAGAACTGAATATAAGTACGAGAAATATTGAGACAAATATGTAGGTATTTATCGAAGAAAAAAAGTTTGTAAAATTTTGAGAGATATCAAATAAAGTTTTGAATATATGGATTAACAATTACTTTTTTTAATCAACAAATAATGGAATTATTATTTGATATAAACATCAATATCCAACAGCAGTGGTGTCGAACTGATTTGGGTCGCAGTCTATTTTACATACAGAATGATAAGCAGTGACGGAACTTTAAACATCCCGAAGGGTTTTTAGAAATTTTTTTATCAACAGAAAAGGGGAAGAGAGTATATTTTACCAATTTAAATATATTTTTACCCCTAAATAAGCTCAAGTGTTTTTCATTATCGCTGCAGGGGCCACAAAAAATTAGGCTGAGGACCATATGCGGCCCGCGTGCCCTCTTGCTTACATGCTTACATGCGGCACATATGTACCTAGGTATCGTAGACACTCTTCGGGAAAAGGAGTCAACGATTTTTAAAAATTAAATTAATATGAAAGATTTCCTGCTAGTTTTTGAAATACGAGGGTTGCCTCTTATATTTCGGGATTGCGCTAAATGAGTGCTGCCATCTGGCAACTGACGTTTCTATCGTAAAGTTTGACATTTTTGACGGTATACGTACTCAGAAAGTGCCATACGAGCGCTATTTGTGTTGTTTATAGTATCTTGAAAAAAATCATCTCGACTAAAAATGGAATTAAATCGTGAACATTTTCGAGCGATTATTTTTTACAACTTTCGACGTGGATTAACCCAACAATAGTGCATCAATGAACTTAATTCGACTTTAGGCGACGAAGCACCATCAAGGACTACTGTTTACCGATGGTTTTCCGTCTTCAATCGTGGCCGTAGTTCGCTTAAGTACGAATTTCGTTAAGATCGTCCAAAATCGGTGGTTGTTCCGAAAATATTGATAGATACTATTCGTGAAGTGATTCTGCAAGATCTTCATTTGACTCTTCGTGAAATTGAGGTATCCTTGGGCATTAGTGGGGCCAGCATACATTCACTATTGCATGAACATTTGGCCGTTAAAAGGATTTGTTAGCGTTGGATCCCACAGTTGGATTTGACAATCGCAGTCGAAAAATCCTCAATCGGAGTGGAAAAATTCGAAAATTGGTTCAAACGGATATCAAGCGGAATTTGTACTTCAACGATACCTCTGAATTTATTGAGAAAGGACAACTAGAAGATACGACCTTTTCTTTCAAAAATTCGAGGGCGACTGCGACTGGGCTGCAAAAGTTTATTGATCTTCATGGAGAATATTTTGAAAAACAATAAAGCCACTTTTGTTGATAAATATCAGGTGTTCAAGGATGAAATTTGTAGTTAACCCTTTACTGCATGAATTTTTATTTTTGTCTGAAATAATTCATGAGCATTAGGAATTGGTTTTTATTGATAGAAAAATTAATTAAAAAAATATATTTAAAATATTAATTATTATTTTTATGAAAAAATAATGATTAAAATAATAATTTAGGGTTTGTGCCATACATGGAACATTATGATTCTACATTATGTTACAAAAGAAAATGATTCCGTATTATTTGTTCGCCAATTGCTAGGTGTTCTTCATTAGGGATTAAAAGCAGTCGCCCTCGAATTTTTGAAAGAAAAGGTCGTATCTTCTAGTTGTCCTTTCTCAATAAATTCAGAGGTATCGTTGAAGTACAAATTCCGCTTGATATCCTCAAATCTATTGCAGCCCATTACTTGAGATACTGCAGGATCGTTTGCTGTGTATGCAGGATCCTTTGGCATATATGAACATTCATGAAGTAACGTTCTGATTCAGTTTTAAAAGTAATATAAAAAATAAAATTCGGAATGTGCCATATATGGCACACTATGCGGTAAAGGGTTAATAATATTGCCAGCTTTAACAGCTTATTATTTGACATTGGCATATTTTACCGTTGTTTTTTTTTTTTTTTTTTTTTGTTGGGAATTTACACATCTCGCTTATTTAAAGAATTCATTGTACCTATGCTTTAAAAAGTATCATAAACTTAAAAAAAAATATTTTGTTGAAAATGGAACGGTCGGAAATTCGCACTATTATGAAGTATGAGTTCTTACGTGGAACTACGGCATCGCAGATCGCGCGAAACGTTAATAGTGTATTTGGCTCTAGTGTTACTACGCAGCAGACAATATCAAATTGGTTCGCCAAATTTCGTACAGGTAACTTAAAAACAAAACAAAAACCTGGCTCATCGATCATAGCAGAAATATACTGCAACCAACTGGACGAATTTATGCAGAAACTTAAAGAAAAACAGCCTAGATTTGTCAACAGATCGACTCCTATCTTATTGCATGATAACTCTAGACCACACACTGCACAAATAACTGTGGCAAAATTACAGGAATTGGAGTTGGAACTTCTTCATCATCCTCCATACTCACCAGATCTAGCCCCCACTAACTACCACTTCTTTCGCAATTCGGACAACTTTTTAATAGGAAAACAGTTTAACTCCGACAATGCTGTAAAATTGGCCGTCCAGAAATTCATTGACTCTATACCACCGACCTGAACAACCTGCCGTTAAATGGAAAAAGTGTTTAGACAATATGGGTGCATACATTGACGAATAAAATAATTCCTTATATTTGTAAGTTATCAACCAACTTCGCATTTTTACCGACCGCCAACATATATAAGGGAGGTATTGTGCTCATACCGATTTTGACATTTCGAGATTTCGATGGATCTCCACGAATTGAGGTCCCTACATGATGTCTGTCTGTCTGTCTGTCCATCCGTGTACCTACACATGCAGAGCAAATTCGGCAAAAGGATTTTTATGAAACTTCATATTTAAGCTTTTGACATCAATGACACTATAAAAGCAATAACTAACTTTTTTGATAAAGTTGCATAAATTAAACAAGTACTTTGTGATGGCGGAAAAAAGTCTAGTAAGTATGAAAAAAATTCTCAATTTTTTCATACTTACATCTAACGTTTCCATGGTCATGATAAATAATATCTCAGAAAATATTAGGTCAAGTTATTTCTACTCTGCTGCTAGATTTTATACAAGTACTCTATAATGGCGGTCGGTGCTGTGGTGGCCACAGCTGATTTTTTCTACAAATTTCATCCTTGACGACCTAATAATTGTGTTTGATCTCAAATCTCGAAATATAAAAGGTAACCCTCGTATGACAGGAAACAGAATCTTTAATGATAAAAAAATCAGGTTACATTACATTTTTAGTAAATTTTACAAAGACCAAGAAGTTTACGTTAATATATTGAAAATGTATCGGTTAATGACATAAAATTAAACGTGTTCAGCAACTTTTCACATAAACCCTTATTTATATGATCATAAACACGTCAGTTTAAAAATTCATCTGCAAAAAAATATAATACTTCTAAGAAACTATACCACGAACAATTGCATAAAATTAGGGTAAATATAATGAAAGATGGGGTATAAAATACCCATATCGTATCAGCTACCTGCTCTGAATATAGGAAACGTATAACAAAAAAACATCAAGCAGAAATACCAACAGAAGGGAGTGGTCAAAACAAGTTCCTGAACAATTCCGATTGGTTCGAATAACATTACAGGCGGGTTTTCCATTGGTGGAAAATATAAAGAATGTGACTGAGGCCGGATGGGCGGTTTAAATAGAGTGGGGATAAAGTGGGCGTTACATTGATTAGAAAGAGGGGGACAGAATTTTAGTTGTGGTATTTTCAGTTAGTCTACGTTTGTTGGTTTGGAAGTTAGTAGTGTTATTGTCAGTGGGATTTGTGGAACGGAAAAATTCGATAATTACAGTGTAGAAACTATTAGTGGTTTAGTGATGTGTTAAATTTTTTAGGACTATTTAATTATCGTGATGAATCAGTTGAACTAAGGACTATTGTTTTGTGTATTGTTTGGAAGTAAACTCTTTCTTTGTGGAAGATTTTTCCAATGTTTATTCATATACTATGAGTTGTTCTGAAGTGATGTACCAAGCGTATTATCCTTACTTGTACCAGAGGCCAGGAGCGGCTCCGCCTGTATCGGCCCACCCGGTACCTAGAACAGGGCCATTTTCCTCCCCATTCGCTAGTGCCGCGCACCAATATGATAGGGTAAGCGAATATACATTACTTACAAACAAAACACTAGGTATCCCTTATCAGAAATATCTACCATAATATCTAAAACTATGAAAAAAACTGCGGTTTCCTTTCCTAACTTTCCGGAGAAAACTAACATTGTTTTGGAAAATGTGGTGTGACAGTTTGAAGGGCCGCAGCTGGCCCGCGTGTTTTGTTTACCATACTCTAATGGAGGATTGGCAGTGCCAACTCAAGCGACGGTTTAACCGACACGATCCCGGGGGCGCCTGAATACAGAGGGCACCTAAATGATCAATAATTATTTATGTAACAAGGGTATAAAGTAGTACTTTACTTCACGATTGTTATCGCTCTCAGATGCTGTAAAATCATCGCACGGGAGTAATCTCCAGTGCTGTATTCAGGTTGGAACGCATTTGAGCGACGTACCAGTACTTTTTGACAAAGACGAGACGAGTTCCAGAACTTTTTTTAAAAAAAAATAATAAAAATCATTAAATTTATACGCCTAATATTATGAAACAACTGCATAATTAGGAAAATCGGGGCCCTAGGCAAGGAACTCATTGCGGGCCTTACTAGTTAAAAAAATTATAAAATAATAGAAAAAAATTATAATAAAACCGTCTTGCGGGCCCTAAAAAAATACAGGCCCTAGACAGTTGTCTAGTTTGCTTAGGCCAAAGTCCGCCCCTGATTTTACCCATTGTTAATACTAAAAATGTAATTAATAAATTAAAATCATTCGATTTAATTTAAAATTATTTTTTTTAAACTTTTTTTAATTTTGTTTGTTACTTGTGAAATTTGTATTTAATTGTTATAAATATATACTGAACAAATATGCTAATTGTCTTACCTATCTATTTATTTTTGCAAATGAAAAAAGTGTAATGATAATAATGACAAAAGGTTAAGTTTGCGACTAGTGGACGCTTGTCAAGATCTGACAAACGCCAAATAATAATATTTATTCATATTAATAAAAAAATTTACATTCATCACATAATAAATATGAATACAATAAAACTTATTAAAATAACACTTACTCCCTCCGTCCGAAAATATGATATAAGTACATTACTTAAAAAATGTGGGATTAATGAAAGTACAGTGTATTCCAAACTAACTGGAATTTTCATTTTTGTAAGTTGTCATTAGCTATTTTTTATATATTGAAGTTGGCTTTTCATGAACAAAATGATCAAAAGCTTCAATCAATCTGTAAAAATTACTAGATTTGAAAATCTAGTTCCGCCTAATCGTTTGGAATAGACTTTAATATTATCTTGAACTTTCTTTGTTTTTATTTCTAAATAAGTGGTTACCAGGCAACTAATAAACAAATGCCGCGCAAATAGTTTTGCAAATGTCTAAAGTAATTAACAGAAAAAAACGCCTATTTTAGACAAATTAAATTGACACCCGCTCTTCTAATCAAATGGCAAATTATGATCAAAATTGTGTTGAATTTCCAAGAAAAAGTTCCAAATCGGCTTAAATCACAACCGTCAAATAGTCCAGATTTGAATGTATTGGATCTTGGCTTTTTCAATTCTATACAATCCTTATAACATAGGTACAGTTTCACTGAATACAATCGACGAACTGATTGAATGCGTATAAAATGCATTTGATGCATTAAACAAACTATTGATGTTTTTCTAACATTGCAAATTTATCTAGAAGCAACCATGTTAGCAAAAGGAGGGAATTCCTATAAGATTCCACACATTAATAAGGCCAAACTGCATCGTAAGGGACGATTACATACAACATGGTCATGTTACATACAAAGCTGTGGAGACAGCCACGTCCTTGTTAAATTAAAACTTTTTGTATTATTCTTTGTTTTACTAGATATTTGCAACTATTTCATAAATAAAACCATTCTAATTCATTAAAATTGTAAATGTATATAATATTTTCGGACAAGAAAATGATTAAAATGTATACCATTTTCGGATGGAGGGAGTAAGAGGTAAGACATAAAAGTGAGAAAATCTGAAAATATGTAACAAAAACTACAGTATCATACAGCAATGATTAGGTAACTATTTATTGTTAACTAATTTATTGATCGTTCGACTATTTTTTTAGCAATACACCACTAGTTATATCCTACTTTATTTACGCTTTGCATACAATATTTTTTCTACAAACGGTAATAAAACAAAATATGAAATTTTTTATTAATATTTATTGTAATTATACAGTATAACAATTTGCGATAACTCTAGGGGAAGTAGGGTAAATTGTACCACTTGGTTAATCGTACCACTTCGATTTTAGCGTATTTAGCGTCGATAATTTTCCAGTCATCTGTATGAGAAATTAAGAAGCTACATGTATGACATAAATGCAGACACATTATAGATATTTTATGTGCATTACTAAGTGCAATATTCAACAAACAAGTTTATGCAAATATATTCACGGAAAGATTTTGTGTTATTTCTTAAATTCCTAAATATATTTGTATATTTTCCCGAGACATCGACGTCCTGAGGTAATTTATGATTAATTTTAATTTAGAAAAACTCCTTTCCCCTGATGTCAAAGTTACAGTTAAAAAAATTCTTAAAACTACAGAAAAATTAGGAAATTAATATTTTCATTGTCTATTACCTACAAACACTCTTAAAAAAGTAGTTTTGAAGGGACTTACATGGTACAGTAAAAAAATGAACTTTTCATGTTAATTATTTACACTTCTTTTTTGGTTCAATTTAGTGTAAAGTTTACACTTAGGTACATACCTACTGGTTAAATTATAGTGTTAAAGTAGTGTTAATTTTAAGACTGAAAAAGTATATTTCATAAAAATAACATTGAAACCTCGATATAGCGGACCAATGCGGGTGAGGGGGTGTCCGATATAGCCGAATGTCCGTTATATAAAAATACATTTTCTGAATAAGTTATTTGTTAACTATCAAATAGAAATATATTATAAACGAAAGTATACATTCTAATTACACTTTAAAATTGCACTTTGTTCGTCTTCAGATGATATTCCACTATACGCCAGTTGAGGAGAGTCGTCAATGTTTGTTTTTGAACTTCCTGGTTTCGGTGACACTGGGTTGAAAAATATATCAAATTTTGTTTGGATGTTTTAAGTTTGTTGTTTCTTAATTATTAACTCTCTAAAATTGTGAGTTCCCGCCCGCAACTCGGGTGATTCCCCGAGTGTGCAGTCACGTGCAGTTTACGATCGCTTACATTCTGTCCGTTATATCCGAAGTCCGTTGTATCGAGGTCCGTTATATCGAGGTTTTACTGTATTTGAATAAATGAAATAACACGAAAAGCGAGGAAGTTCATTTTTTAGTGACCATGAAATCCCTTTAACACTACTTTTTTTTAGAATGTAGTTAAAGGTACCTAATATTATGGTAGAAAACATATAAAAGAATAATTTTATATTATAGTTTTTTTACTGTTCTTGTTTACGCAGGGCTGGTTTTACCATTAGACGAGCCTAGGCGACTGCCGGGGGGCACGGAATGTGGGCGTCGGAAAATTTGAAATTATGACTTTTATGTAATTATAAGTAGCATAAAAAATATACTTTACTATTTTTGTCACCAAATTGGGTATGTCAGGGACGCCAAATTATGTTAAGACATAATTTGGCATTATAATACATATTTAAATAATGTCTTGTCTAGGGCGGCAAAGATCTTTGCGTCGGCCGTGTGTTTGAATTAATTATAATAACGTAGATATAATAAATTCCTAACAAGTACTGAGGTAGGTACTAATAAAAAAAAAAAAAAACAAAAAATGGCACGACTTAGCCTATACTTTCCCCTATATGTGGTTTGGTTAAATTCTGGTGAAGTATTTGATAACAGTGGGTTATACTCTATCTCCGAAAGACTGATAGTAATAAATCATTTTGTCAGGCAGTTACCAGTGGCGTGCACATTTTAAACACGTTTAAATTGGTTTTGTGTATTTCTATATTACTATTTATCATTTTATTAAACGCACGCCTGTGACCATATTTATCTTATCATTAAACACACCCCTGTGACCATATTTTTCCTCAAAATTTTAGGGTCAAATTTTTATGACCTATTGTGTTTAACCCTAGTTCATATTCCCATATAATATGTGCGGTTGTTTTTAACACTCGGTTGTTTTTAACAATATTTCGTTTCGAACTATTCATATTTTGTCGCTTTTGTTTTACTGCTTCTGTGTGATAATACAATAACTTTTTACAAATAATAAATTTTATTACTATCAGTCTTTTTGAGATAGAGTATAGTTACAATTTTTGGCGCACAGCGACGATGGCTATTTACGCCAGTATTTGATAATATGGATTCGTCATTTTGTTCGTAATTATAATTAATTCCATAATTATTTATAATTTATATATTTGGAACAATGTCCATTTTATTTCATAGAGATTACCTGACTGAAATAATTGTTTGTACCTATTTGAATAAAAAAAAAATCCTCATGTTGATTGAAGTTTCGGCGTTAAATATTTTCAAAGCTACGATGATATGTACTTGTAGTATACCTATACACTCTAATAAAAAGTAGTGTTAAAGGGACTTCATGGTAAACAAAAAAATGAACTTTTAGTGTACCATGAAGACCCTCGCTTTTCGTGTTAATTTTAACACTAGAAAAGTAATATTTCATGAAAATAACACTACTTAACTGAGTAAATGAAGATTTACACCGTGATTTGGTTAAAAACATTTTATTTTTCTCAAATGAAAATTTTAACCAAACTGAAAATGAACTTTTACACTTATGAATTTTTTGCTGTGTAATCATTGCACATGCCGAAAACTTCAAATCAAAACTAAAATATCGGTTTTATACTATCAAATAATTTGATTGGCCGTCTTTAGTCCATATCAACCAGCTACTAATTTGTGAGATATTCCAAAATACATCCATATCCAAATCGGGATTTGACTTCAGCACCGTTGTTATGTACCTAAAGTTTTATAATTGTTCAATAATTGGAAATTATGAATATTGTACGTGAATACTTAGCTGAGTAACATTGCTAGAGGACAATGTAGCCTATATTGTAGTGTTGGTGAACCTTTTGAGCTCGGTGTGTCAAATTTCGGGAAAAAACTAGTATAATTCAGGTGCCCTGTCACGTCTAGATCCATAGCTTTGTAATATTTGCAGCCCTAGTAAAAAAAATAGTTATATTTATTTATTAAAAACGCAAAAATAAATAATTCTTTACATTTGTGACTTTTTTATTGCTGAATTGCATTTGCTAAATCTTCAATTGAAGGTTGGTATTTCTTGCACTTTAAGCCCAAGCAAGCGCTACTAACTTCATCTGTCAGTTGGTTTCTTTTATTGGTTTTAATATTATTTAACGCCGAGAATAAGGTCTCACAAAAGTGCGTAGAGAAAAAAATTATGACACCACTGTTTTTGACCAAAGACCGTAAACGATGTGTGTCACCCAAAATGTCTTGGCCTGTCATCCGTGACACGCGTGTCATAGTTTCACCATCACTGCTATATTTTCATAAAGTACCATTTAATGCCTTATTAAGAAAAAATTGACGAAACGTATTTAATAATGGCCAACTATTTTGTTGATTAAATGTAAGATACATTTGTTTACTCTGTTTGTCGACATTGTTAGTTGTCAATGTAGCTGAACCTATATTGTCAACAAACATTCAATGCCTTACTAAGCAAAATTTGATGAAACGTGTCTTATAGTTGTCCAACTATTTTCTCGTAGAGGAGATGCATTGTATTCCTGAATACTGTGCTGCTTGACATTGTTAGTTGGCAATTGCATCTAAAATATGTAGTTTAAATTTAATAAAACCATTATTTGGTTGTTGAACTATTTATTCGTTTGATCTTTTGTCCCTTTACCTTCCTCCCGATTTATTTCCTCCGGATATTTTTCCGTGTCCAAAACTAAAAATCAAGCAGAAAAGACATTAGTTTCCGGATATTGCTAGCATCGAAAAAGCTGTAACCGGCGAATTTAAGACACTCAAACAAAATGAGTTTTCTAGGGCAGCGGTTCTTAACCGGGGGGTCCCAACCCCCAGAGGGGACCAGAAATTAAAAAAAAAAAAATAGAATAAATAGAAATTCATAGTTGGTAAATTGATATATAGATAATATAAAATGTATGTATATTCTGTAAATAATGTATTATTTAAAAAAATTTCTTGGGGGTCCAGAAAATATTTTAGACTAGTGGGGGGTCCCACGTAGAAAAAGGTTAAGAACCGCTGTTCTAGGGTACTCCAAAATTGTACAACCGCACTAAAGATTGTATAGGTAGATGCGAATGATTAATTTTTTGAATAAAAAGTATGTTTTATTTTTCTCTCGCGTTTTTGATTTCTTGTTCTAATACCTACTTATAGACCACACTGAGCATATTTTTTTTTGTCTACACTCAGCAAATTCTGATTAGAGGTGCGCAAAAATACCTCTGCGTTTGAACGCCTAGGCGTGAAAAAAGTTCGTTGACATTCACTAACAAATTGCACTTCAGTGGTTTGTCAAAACACTACTAGCGGTAGATCAAAAGAAAACTATGTTCAAGGACAGCCATGAATTTTCGAACGTATTATTAATTTCTTATTTTCGTGCGGAATCTATACCTAGTAACTTTTGATGATTGGATGAGATTCTGATTGTTTTAACATGGTAAATCGGGCAACATTAGCGCCAGTGTGCTTTTATCAAACTAATCTTACAATTATTTCATTTTGACTTATAATTCATTTTCGGAGAATAATGAATAACTTTATTATCAACGAAGACAACGGAATTAAAATATGTTAAAACTGAGCATTCTATTCAAGAATTGAAAACGTGATGAGATTTAGAGCAATACAAAAAACAGGAAACGGGGAAGTTTAAATAGAAAGGTTAGGTTTAAGTGTAAAACGAATTTTTATAATAATAATACCTAACAAATTATTTATGAAATTTTACTTATGAACAGTATCAGGATAGCAACTATGACATATTTTGGCTGATAATTCATTAAGAAAATCACTTAATATTTGGCCAGCAGACAGGTAATATTAAAAAAAGCACTATCTAGTTCCGCACTAGCTTAGAAATGAATAATATGTCTTTTATTGTATAAGTATGACTACTAAACTTTCTTACAATATAACATAATGAAAATACGGTACTAATAGCTTAAGGTAAGACATTCCTTTGAACTAAGTTTTAAAAACTACTGATTTTCATCGATTAAATGAGGCTTTTAATCATTATGCTTAGCAAAAACCCACTTCAGTCAATAAAAAGTGATCTCGTGACAACTTACAAAAATATAGATTCCATTTAGTTCCGCTTAAACGCTTGGAATAGCCTATATGTTGCTTTTTGTTATGGTGTAGTATAAAAAATATTATGTGAACCACGGCGGGAAGGTGTTTTACTGAGTTTTAGAAGTGGTCAGTTTCGCCTGCAGCTCAGCTGGCCATCCTGGCCCGGAAAATACACATTTTCTCGTCTGAACTACTATTATTTCGAACATACTTAATGATACATCTCTTTTGATAGATATTTACGTAAGATAGAATTTCGCAACCTGTTTATATTAGTAAACAGAAAGCGTATTTGAAATTAAAATGATAACAATAGATACAAAGAGTTGCCGCTATGGCGGCACTTTGCTCTTCTACCTTTAGCACATTGGAAGACTGCTATTGAATATTACAAATAGAAACTCCTTAGTATATTGACATACTTAGTATTGTTTCTTAATGTTTATTTATAAATACATTTTCCAAAAGAAAATCAATTTAGTTATTCAACCTCAAAATTACTTTATCTGGCCAGTCAACTAATTTTTAACTATAATTCAGATCTACGAAGCCTGTAAAAATCCATCCGCGATAAACTATTTTAAAAACTTGAGCCGTAAGAGAATTTTTTTATAAAAAGTTGGTAACTGTATATGGAAGAATGTTTTAATCTTCCATATTTTATAAGATTTTATAGATTTCGAAACTTTAATTATTACCTATACTTCAAACAGGCCCGGCAAGAGGGGAGAGGGCTAGCCAGGGAAAATTCCCGGGGTTTTTGGGGCCTGGGGTTCTTGGGGCCCTGGGTCCTGGGCAGAGTCGTAGGAAGTGAGGACCTTTTTTTTGCTCATCATTTGTATTTTGGAAGTGAGTACATATTGCAACCCTGCATATCAGAATATAGTAAACTTCAGCTAGGTCCTAACATACGCATAGGACAGTGCTTTGCAACCGGTGTATCGCGACACCTCCAAAGAATGTTCATCGCTCGTGGATTATAATGTGCAAATTTTTCCGACATTCGTCTCTACCTTGGTCTTGTACTCCTCTTGGCTTATAAAGCAGGAATTGATAGGCAATTCTGCATATGAACATTCTTTCGAGATTATCCAGCTCAGGAGAAATGTTCAATTATTTCATTATCCATAATTCGGTTTGCACCATTTTTTTTTTTTTTTAGTTTCAAATATTCGCTATTGTATGTGAGAATTGAAACTGCTATTGATTTATAAAAATAATTTTAAATACATAATTAAAAATAATTGTAGAATTCAATGAATTTAGTTTTCATTTAATCTTTTTTATACAATTTATTTTTATTTTTCCTAAGTAATATAAAGACTGTCACGTAGACAAAACGGTTGGAAAGCCTTGGCATAAAGAAACAAGTTATTTGCCTATAGGGCTTGCAAATATTTGGAACCCGTGATATTAATCAGACTTTCGGAATATCGTTATTCTTTTTTTTTTTTTTGTTTTGTATCTTTGGTACCTCGGTCCCTCAGGTTTCCTTATATTTTTAACGTTTGGTCTCCTTACTCCAGTTTCGTAAAAAAAATCCAAATTCCAAATACCTAGGGTCCAAAAGTACTTAATTTAGTACAACTTGACTTCAGCTCGTTGCGGCAACTTTTATGTTGAAAAATATAAAAACTTGGTTTTCTATAACTATCGCAGAATTATGTTGAGTAGCCGTAAACCAAATAATGATGAGCCAGGATGCTCGCCAACATCCGACAGGGATAAGAAGTTTAAGAAGAAGAAGAAATACTAAATAACCTCAATTTACACTAAAACCGTCGTTTCAGGATTTCATTTTTGTTAGTCTTTTGTTATTTTTATTTGTTACGTGTTTTTGGTTGCATTAGGATGATGTTTCTCAACATATAATATCAACAGATAATATTTTATATCTAAAACAAAATGTCAAATATCAACAATAAGAAGAAAAGTTCGACAATAAACACTTAACCAATCAAAAAGATAGGTATTGATACAGAAATGTACAAAATTCGAAAGTAATTACAAATAGGTATAAACTATTTAATTAATGTACTTCTAACTAATTGCCTTTTTTTAATACTTGAAGACTTAAGTTGTTAATAAATGAGTTGGTTATTAGTTTAAAATTTTGGCACATAATAACAATGGCTATTTGCGCCTAACACAGCCCATCTAAATGACTAGAGTATATATTAAAAAAGATAAATAAAACAATAAAATAAATAAAATCTTATACACATACTCAATAAAAGAAATTTTGTACAAACACAAATAAATTGGAATAAGAATCTGTTAGAAAAACTGAATAAACGCAGCTGGTATGGCATGGTGATGGTAAGAGGCTGCAAAGGAGCCAGTTGTCATCAGATATGACAGGTCAGAATAAATAACACATTAAAATACGGTGCTAAATTTCATAAATAAAACAAGTTTGCTTCCCTTAGGAAGAGTATGAGCCTGTTAATGTTTACTATGGCCTTACCTAAAGCAACTGACAGATCGTAGCACAGGCCTTACCTCCTCTCCTCGAAGGAGGTGTCCAAGGGTCCATTAACAGTGGCCTATACGAAAGCATGTGATGGCGGTTTCCTCCTTGAGGTTAATCCTGTAGGAAACCCCCCATGGTTTAACGTCTCCCTTAATCTGTCTCAACTTCACATTTTGTATGCTATTACTATCATTTTGTCATTTGGCTAACATCAGATGTTTCAGACGTTTGGCTAGCGTCATCTGGAAATATGAAACTCACATCTATCATAGGTCTGTGGGAGGGGGCTTTTGCAGCTACATCAGCCGCTTCGTTACCTTTAATACCAACATGTCCTGGTGTACAAAACAGCTGCACCTTCTTAATAATTGAATCTTTGCCCTAAATATTCTTACCTAAAATAGATTTTGCACTTAATTGTAGCTAATAAATAAATTTCAGATTGTAACAACTTGTAATTTTAGTCTTGGAATTATCATTTTCATATTAATGTTCACATCGTCCACATTTTTGCTAATACCCCCAAACTTTTATTTTATTTATCTCCCCCCTAACCGTGCAAATCGCATCCGATGAGTACCACTCGTTTGTAAGTCAGTATGGCTAGATAATATTATGTCATTGTCTTCGTTAACTGGTTAATACGAGTTGTCTATGCTATTGCTGAAGTTATATAATAATAATATTCATTGAATTCTATTCTAGATAAATTCAAAGCGGCTAACACGTGAACACCTTGTATTTTATGCAAAATATCCGGCATGCTTATTTATTTGATAACCAATATTTAGAAAGATCAGAATTGAAAGCAACACCTGTCTGGTGTATTGAAGTGAAATGATGCGAACTGAACTTAATCATATTATTAACAATGTTAAAATTATAATACACATTTAACTCTGCTGTCAAATCTTGTTAGTATTACACCTGAATGCGTTCACCATTAAAGCCTGCATCATTATTAATGACAAATATTTAATTATATTTGTATTTGTCCATTTGTACATGTACATTTTCTGTTTAACACTTTGACTGCCAAATACAAGTTAACTTGTATTAGATGATCTAACTCAGGATGAAACATACTAATTAACTCGTATTTGTATAACTTTCCTCTCATGCGTAGCTACAGGTATAATTCACGAGACTATACAAGCCGATTGATGGACAGAGAACCGAGAAACAAATGTACATTGTTTTGCCATAAATACTGCTGCAAATTTTTCAGTGATATTTCACATGTTGCTTAAAGATATTTTAATTTTCTTTTAGTACATAATATATAGATGCATCTTAAACACCCCTTAAATAACACCAATCAGTTTTCAATATGACTACTTCTGGCCGTTACACAGCGTTTAAATCTCTGCGGCCACACGTCAATAGAATTACGAAGGGTTTCTGCAGAAAAAGCGCCGTTGCCTTCATCAGGCTACAGACTAGCGAATTAGATGTCTCTTCTTGCAGGCCATGTCCTGAAGCAGGAACCAAAATTTTTAGTCCAGGAAGTTGAGGTCAAAGCTGCTATGAGGCCAATCAACAAGAGAAAAAAAGTCCGGTACATTGCGTAGAAGTCACTGTTGCACAGCTTTCGCAATATGGGTTGGTACTGAATCTTGCTGGAAACTCCAGTGGTAACCAGCGACGAAGAAGTTGTTTAGTTCTTTAACTATCAACTTCAACATGGTTATCTAGTAAACTTCGACCGACTTTTTGCTCCTGCAGTATGCCTGATTGTTTATAGGATGCACTGTTTGAACATTTTTGTTTTCTAGTTATTTACTGAACTTTATTCGCCTGTTGATTTCTTTTGCTTGTAGATATTTTCTCAATCTTACAAGTTGGGCTAGATAGGTATGTTCATCTACTAGGTATACTTCGGTTTCTGACACTATTCTTGTTATAATATTCAGGAAGGTAACTAACTGCCTTATGGCTCCTCTTTTCCCTCAATGTCCTGTACAATACTTCAGTTGTTTGCAACACCCTGAATTACAAGAGCCAATAACATACAATTTTAACCCTTGACCAATAAATTATAAAGGTGTATTTAGCGATAGAACAAAACAAGAAAATGTACTCTATAACATATCAAGGTTGTACAAATGTGATGTTAAAAACAAGGGAAAACAAAGTGAAACAATAGCAATGTGTTCACAATAACACTAAAACACGCGGTGAGAACATTACGCCCGTGCATCGTAAAATAATAATTTCATATAATTATTGTTTTATGACGATGATTATTATAATTTAGTGGGATTTTATCGTTTTAATTGTGCTTGTATACGTTTATCTATACACCTTTGTAATAATGGTTATGAAAATTAATCTTCACATTATGTTTTCATAATGGTTCTTTTTTAATAGTAAAAGTTTTTCTGAAAAATCGAATATCCCCCTACTTCTCATCCTGTGTGTTATGACTTGGTAGTAATTGTGAATTTTCTAACCTATCAGCGATTTGTACGTAGATTTCTCTTCTTATTCCCATTCGCAGGGGCGCCGAAGACATGTAAGGCGCCTTTTTGCAAAAAGTTTTATGGCGGCCTCCCGAATTATCTTTTTTTTTTAAATAAAATGAATGAAATTAATTCATCTGTAGTCGATACTTATAAAATAAAAAGACAAGTTGTTTGTATGTTTGTTAGAATTTAAAAATTATCAGAAATTACTCCACCGATTTGAAAAATTCTTTAGTTGCGTTCACAACTTCGAAATTAGAAATTAGAATTAACGTTAAATTAGTACTTAACATTAAATTTGTACGTAGAAATTAAGTAGTGTTCACAATGTAAATTAAAAATTTAAGACACTGACAGAAATTTCTATCGATGTTTACTTTATCGATCGATATTTGACAGCTGTTTATATTTTTCAATGATGTTTTGAGTGTTTCGTAGTTTTGAAAAGAATTAAAATAGAGGGAAAATGTACCTATATCTAGGGTCATAGAAAATAGAAAGATATGGATAGAAACAAACATTTACGTTAATTTTAAGTACAAATTCTACTTTCTAATTTCGAGGTTGTGAAGGCAGAATTTCACTAGTGGAAAACCTATTCTTTCCTAAGTGTAATATTCTTTGTTTCATACCTCTAAGACAAAAATGGAAGAAGCAATGATAAATAATATTATGTAAATCAGAAATGAACACCGGAAAATTCACAAAATGGCTTCCGCTGGCTAAACTATTAAAGATATAGTAAAACTATTGTAAATAACTTATAGCCCTTGGTTAGATCTAATAATTGATAGAAAAAATTATTGGAAGTTGCTTAAAAATAGGAAACTAACAATAACCATTTTTATGTTATGAAATAAAAACATTTTCAGAACAGGAACTTCACAGATGTAATTATAAAATACCTTTGAACATGTATTAAAATAAATTACATAAAAATTTCATACATTTCATAAATAACAAATAAAGTCTGTTATACTTTGTATTTTCTGTAGATAGTTTAGCAGTTTTTACGCTGTGAAAATCGAGTAATATTGAGAAAATTAGACCGGTGTGTTCTACAGTTCTACACTCAGTGTGTTGGCTGATTGATAGAAAGTTGCGTTGTGCGTTCTAATGATAATGAATATTATTCATCGACAATATATGAATATATATTGTAAATGAAGTCCATTACGTGCGCGCTGCAATCACAGAGATAACTATTTCCAATGTATACGTTATAAGTTTACGTTCATAATGAACTTTGCCAACGGAGTGGTCAAGCTCGTTAAATCTTGCAGTTCGGACTGATGAAAACAGTCTAAATTGTGACGTTGTTGGTTCGACTCTCGGTTGGTGATATTATTTGGGCAAGAATAATATATATACATTGCTCCCATTTTCACAATCATTCACTCCTCATTCAGCTGTAGAAACTCGCCCCCTGGCATCGGCGATTAACCTCCTAGCAGAAATAGGCCGATGTAAAATAAATAAAATAATAATTAATAATAATCACAATGAACTTGTTCAAATGCACTATGTGAAACAGCCCAACTAGCTACTAAGTTTTGAAATATATTCATATAGCTGACAATATTTTAGTCTCACTGCGTCTCTCTTGTTTGGCGCCTATGTGTGGTGCACAACTTGCAAACCTACTTGCGGCTCCCGTGCCTACTCGTACTGGATGTTAGATATCCATTAGACAGGTAAAACATTATTAGCTTTTGCTCTGAAGACCTCAGTAGTTGTTACAAGAACAACTGTTTTAGTTTTTTAACCACTAGGTATATACGTGGCCTATCTGGTCCTCTTTTGCCGTACACTTTGCCCTGAAGTATCAACTAGATATTTTGTATCTTGCTGTTAATATTGTAATTTGCGCTTTTCTGCTGTGCAAATTATTTCTGGAGCTTTATCTTATTTATTCAGGACTTTTGCGTTTGATAATTAGTCAATGTATGAGATCCGAAGTATACGTTGATAACATCACATTTCGAAAGCGTCCAATTTTCTACTTAAAGCTTCAGCTAGTGTCCAAATTTCAACTCTGTAAAATAGCACAGAGAACACATCACAGTATTCTTAGATTTGTCGGCAAACTCAAATCATGCCAGCAAAATACCTTCATTATTTTAAAGGCACCTACAGACGATGTGCCAACGTTCGCCAACGCTGGTACTGACGCTGGCCGTAACATGTAGCACTGGCGGACTTGTACAGTACATGCGTACCATAAGACGATGTATCGATGAAGCGTCAGTGCTGGCCAAGTACAAAAATAGCGAACATGGGCCGACGTTTGAAAAATGGCGTCTGACTGTGAAAATGAGGTTATGGTAGCAGTTTCGGCCTTGTTTTTGATATTTAAATTAGATTAAAAGTATAAAAAATTACTTTTTACTTTAAGTAGACTTCATAATTAAGCAAAAAGGGTTATACACTTCCTTTTGAGCACAACACTCTCGACTGATGTGATGATAAGTGTATGCGCTTCGACACTGGCACACACAAGTGGGGGGGTCCAACGGGTCCAGACCCCCCCGTACCAAAATTTTAAGTGCACCTACGTTGAAATACATTGTACAAATGTTCACAAAAACATTGCCAAAATGATTATAAATTATAAATAATATTACAATAAATTTCATAATCATTATTGTTTATAATAAATTTTAAATATATAATATTTCTTTATAAAAATTATATCTATAATTGGACCCCCCAAGCCAAAAATCTGTGTGGGCCACTGCGCGTCGTTTGTACGGTGCTAACATGCATGTACAAGTCTGCACCAAAATTGGTCAAACTCCTTTGACTTGTTATAAGCATACCGCCTGGGAAGCGAACGTCGGCCAGCGCCAAACCCAGCGTGCTTTGGCTGTGACTTGTTGCCCACATTCGCGATCCGCAGAGCTAAATGCAATCATTGGCCATGACTTGCTACGACGTATGTAGGCGCCTTAAGGAAAGCAAAAAAAGCAACATCTAATTTCAAGTGAATGGTCCCAATTTTAATCAGCTGTACTTCCAAAATATGTGATCTTCTTAACTCGATTTCGGCAAGTTAGTCTTCGATTCACTACCTACCCGAATTACTTGGCGACCCAACTTTCGGTGGTGACCCAGAGTTTGGGAACCACTTCTCTACGTCCACCTTTTTGTCACAATTTCTACCATACATATAGTATAAGGGTGTACTGTTTATACCTATGATACCGTAAAAAGTACCTACCTACACTTATCTTGCAGTAATGTATTTATTTAACCCCCCATAAATTTGCCTGTTTAAAAGATTTATGTAAATTATTCTTTATTATTATGTGTTAGGCCAGTGACTTTATATTTAAAATACAACATGCAAATAGCGGAAAATTTTCTTAGCTGTAATTTTGGTGTAATTAGCTTTTTAAAATATATTGAAATGAACTCCGGTTGTAAATGCTAATTTGTACAAGAAATGAATAAAATATTATTTATAAGCAAAAATATAAAATATAATATTTTGTATTAAGACATCCCAAGTTTAATGCCACTTCAAAATTATGTTGTCCATATTGTATATTTTATTTGTATTGACAACTTTGACATCGATTATTGGAATTTAAAATTTAAACAGCATCAAGTTTTAATAATTTAACAGGGTCGTATTTACCAAATTTTCGTAAGAAACAAACAAGATTGTAATATGAGCTAGTGATTATGAAAGTGACCTAAGTCACGATGTTCTTCAATCAGGCCCCTTTTAAATACGCTGGGATAGAGATAAACGAATTTTTAAAAACTGTTTTAAAATTCGAACAAAATAACTTGAAGTGGAACAAACTGAATGGTAGTCAATAGTAGCGGCTGGTGAGTAAAATATTTGGATCCAGTCTATTGTCCGCAGGCTAAATCCGGCCCAAAAAGTTTCAAACGGCCCACACAAAATCTTTTGTTTTTTTGGAATCACTACTGCCACGGTCCTCAAATGACTTTTGGAATTTCTCCACTCTCCTTGTCCTTAATTAATTTTTAAGATTTCTTCCCCACCTTTTCAAACGATTTCGGAATTTTTACCACCCGTCCTCTGTAATTTTTAAATATCGCCCCCGGTCCAATTCAATCTAGCATGTAAAACATATCTAGAATTGGGTATCCGACGAGTTCATCGAAAATCAATTAATCGAAAATAAATTCATCGAAAATCAATTCATCGTAAATCAATTTATCGAAAATCAATTCATCGAAAATCAATTCATCGAAAATCAATTCATCGAATGATCAATTCATCGAATCGTCAATTCATCGAAAAAAAATATTTTGTAAATATTTGAGAGAAATGCCGAGAGGATCGGAAAGTCAAAAAAGCAGTGGTCAATAAAAGTAGACAGACTAAGAAATAATTGCATCAAATTTTTTATATGGTTTAAAAAAAGGTAAATAAAGTGACATAGTGTTTGAATATAAATAAAGAAATATAATAAGAAAACTTATATAATAAAACAAATAAATTTTTTGTTTTTAAGTTTTAATAAGACAGGTTATGAGCAATTGTACGCAAATAATTTTTATAAATGCATACACAATGATACGCATTTTAATTGGGCTAATATGGGAGAAAATAAAGTACTATGCATCTAAAAACAAGGTAATTAGGTTAGCTTTAATTAGTAAAAGTCTAAAACCGAGCGGAGCGAGTTACCCATCTTCTAGTTTAAGGATAAAGCACTATTTTAGGTTAGGTTAGTAAGGGTTTTGTTAGAAGAAGCCGAGCGAAGCGAGCTACCCATCTTCTAGTTTAATGTCAAAACACTATCTTAGGTTAGGTTAGGTTAGTAAGGGTTTGGTTAGAAGAAGCCGAGCGAAGCGAGCTACCCATCTTCTAGTTTAATGACAAAACACTATCTTAGGTTAGGTTAGATTAGCAAGGGTTTGGTTAGAAGAAGCCGAGCGAAGCGACCTACCCATCTTCTAGTTTAATGACAAAACACTATCTTAGGTTAGGTTAGGTTAGTAAGGGTTTGGTTAGAAGAAGCCGAGCGAAGCGAGCTACCCGTCATCTAGTTTAATGACAAAACAAACTCACACTAACATAACAATGCCACCTGTTTAGAATCACCGTACATTGAACAAATCATGTGTTAAAAATTATTAATAGACCAAGTATGATAGTTGTTTAATAAGTGTAGTCTGTAAACTTTTATTGACCACTGCTTTTTTGGCTTTCCGATCCCCTCGGCATTCCTCTCAAATATTTACAAAATATTTTTTTTCGATGAATTGACGATTCGATGAATTGATCATTCGACGAATTGATTTTCGATGAATTGATTTTCGATAAATTGATTTTCGATGAACTTACCGTGAATCCTAGAAATGATATGCAGAATATATCAAGGTAGAGGGAATACGATTTTTCTCGAAAACGCGTTGTGTAAGTTGGGAAAAAATTTATGACCAAAGGTGACCATAAAAATAAAAACCATTAAAAACATTTTTTTTTATTATACTCTGAGTTATCGATAGCTCAATCATCTTTCGTTAAAAAAAATTAGTTTTGAGTCCCCCATTCTAAATTATTACCATTGGTTTTTACTGAACTGAACTGAAATATTCTGTTTTGGCCGATGAAAACCAATATTTTTTAATTAATAATTTAGTTTCATAGTTAAGCATGTTAGTTTTCATATAATGTACTGCAACAATTTTCACGTCTGAATACTTATCACAAATCAAAACAAACGAAATAAGCTAAGGACGCCGGCCGTAATTCACAAATTCACAAAAATCATACACACTAAACCTTGTTTCTGTTGCCATTTCCAATTCATTTTTATTACTTGCGTAGATGAATGCATTAGAAATTTCATGTGGCAATGCTGAGTATTTGGACACTACGAGAAGTGACCTAAGCATTGTTTTCTAGATCTAAATTTTTAAAATCTAACATATATATGAAAAGTCTTTGAATTAGAAATATTAAAAATAAATATATACAGATTATTTAGCTGATTTAATGCAATTTTAAAGTATAAATTTTAAATTCAGTTTTTTTATTAAAAATTTTTAGGTCACTGTCCCAGCGCCTCCCTGTCTCAGCCGCCACTGTTAGTCAACTAACTGAATACCGATATTCATTCTTCTACTTCTTCTATTACTTATTTTTCCCACTACTTGATTTTTATTTATTATTCTAATTTTTAATTATTATTTAATTTTGTTTTTGTTTGGTATCCACGTATTTTTTGATTCGATGGTTAGTAATAAACAAATGACTTAATTAAATTCAACAGTTTATTTATTTCGATAAAATAGCAAATTACAATGTAATATTAAAATGTTTATATTTTAAGTAATCCAGACATACCACTCCAATCAAAACGCGTTTCCTCAGATATATCTTTTTTAGATAACATTATTATGATTGCACATCGTTACGTAAAGCGAGAAAGTGTAATCGCCTACTAACTGATTTTGTTTATTAGTGCTGATAAGATTATAAGAACTAGCCGTTAGCTGTCGTACGATAAGAAACTGAATCTTTTAACGTACGCCATTTTAATATTTTATTTTATGCATCAATCTGGGTTGGGTAATAATCTGCATAAATAAATGAGATAGAATGGCATCATTGATTATGCCTACACATGACTCAGAATGTAAGCTTATTAAAAATATTTTTCAGTTAAGTATTGTCAGTTAAAGACGGATTATTGGGGATTTTCTTCATATCTTGCAGACCATTGCAAAACACTGCTTAATAGGTTGATTATTCTAAAATTTTCTGAGGGCTGCTAGTATTTTCCTGTGGACCGATACCGGCCCGTGCACTTTATTTTGCAAAACGCCGTTGTAAAGTATTTGCCGTTCTTATTAATTACAATTATTTCACTGCACATTTTTCATGTTAATTCAAAAATACCGAATACAAAAGTTTACATTTTAAATTTAATTGACATTTTGTAAGAAAAAATCACCGTTCACAAATTATCCTTCTTTTAAAAGTTTGTTATCGGCGGTGGAATTAAGTTAACAGAAGCAGATTTGTCTGGAGTTACACTGCTGAGGGAACTGTTAACGTTTGCCGACGGTCCCCGCATATTTAGTGCTCTTGTAATCGTTTAAATGAGAACAAAACGTTACAAACGTAAAACAAAAGTCGTTTTGCTGCTAAATTTATTTTTTTGTTTTGCGTATAAAATATATTTTTAATTATTATGGAAATAATTGTTTTAAGAAGTAATTCTTTTGTTTTTACTGAATTTCCTGCTTGTAAGTAGCTAACAGAATAAATTTATTTTGTTTTAGTTGTTAACAGTTTAATATCTTTCTTTATTACCATTACTCTTCATCTTTTTATTATTAATCTTCTTCATCTTTTTAAGCACTGTCATCAGTGTACTTTTGACATCAGCAACATTGAATTTTACAACCCTTATAGGACTTTTGCCTCCTCAACGATACTCCTCCAGACTGTATGGTGCAGATTCAATCTACACCAGTTGCTAGCTTTCAGTTTCTGGAGGTCTTTCAATACATTATTCATCCAGCTTGTTCGAGGTCTTCCCTTCAGCCTTGCGGTGCCTGTCATGTTGTTGAACAATCGTCGAACATTGTCGTTGTTTGGTAATCATGTACCCGAGCTATATTCTGTTCAAAGTCAAGAAGTAGTAATCATGCAATGTTCACATGATAATTTTGTCGATCTTTCGTCGTTCGTTGGTTGTTGAGCACTTAAATTTATGCGACAGCCAGTAGGGTAGCGACTTCAATATTTCACGTGATTTTATTACTCTTTCTGCATTTCGAACTGCAGAGGGTATAGCGCATTCTTGCGCTCTTGATAAACCAGCTAACATAACGATTTTTGTAAAGATTTAGTGAAGTTGTATATCATATTGAAAAGTGAACGGGAGGGAGAAGCCTCGCCTTAATCCAATATTCTATGATATTTTTTATGACGTTTCAATGCCAATTCTATCGTTGTAGGCTGTCCCAAATAGATTTTCCATAATCAGGTTCTTTATCTTTGATGGTACCTTATAATTTATCCTTTCTAGATTGATTAAATTTTTACTTTTGACTTCGTTGATACAAATTCTCCATATTGCGCCCTTAGGTCTTTCCAAGTATCTAATATTTATTTTCTTGTAAGATCTTCTGTTAACTCATTTCTACGTATTTGCGAGATCTTTCCGCAGGCTGAAGGATGTTTAGTCTTTCTTCTCAGAGCCTCAATACCATTCTACTTTGATTACTACCAGTCACTTATACAATAAACTTCTGTTCCACAATATAGATGTTCTACATATATCAGAAGATTTCCCAGCAAACATTTTTATCCGGACCAGTACTGGTAAAGCACATACTCGCCGGCATTGAAAGTAATGGGCCAGTGCTGGCATTTCGTACTGGGCCAGTACCCCGGTGTCCCGTGGCCCTTAGCTGGTCCATTGATGTATCAGTTGCTGGCCCAGCAACGGTAAAGTGCATTGAAAGTAATGGGCCAGTGCTGGCATTTCGCACTGGGCCAGTGCTGGCATTTCGCATTGGTCCAGTGCTGGCATTTTGCACTGGGCCAGTGCCCCGGTGTCCCCGTGGCCGTTAGCTGTCCCATTGATGTATCAGTTGCTGGCCCAGCAACGGTAAAGTGCAAAATAATCGCATTAGTTGCAAGATTTATTTCTGACAGACTAGTGCTTATATTATACCCACTCTCTAGTGTTTCAAATGTAATATATGTGTACTTACCCAGTATTAAAATAAATTAATGGTTAGGTGCAAAATAAATACTCATTTGGCCATTTTCACCATCGTTGAATAAATTTATTTAACAAGTAAAGTTGACAATATCGCATCGGTTTTAAACTATTAATGAAGAAATTAACATTGCTGTCAATAGAATGATGCGATATTGTTAACTTAAGTTGTTAAATAAATTTATTCAACAATGGTAAAACTGGCCGATTGTAAATTGAATTAACAGTTATAATTTATTGATTTATTTATAAATATTAAATAAATATAATTTCAGGAATAACAGGAATTAGTTTATTTAATTTATTAATTTAATGAAGAATTTTAAGAAAATGGTTTTCTGCCATTTCGGTCAAACCAATTTCATCCTAAAGATAAGGGGTGACTAATAATTTTCGCCAATATTCGTCTTGTATTATCTACCACATCTTTTCCCCCTGACTTGAAGAGTGCCAACCTAAAGAAATCATACTTGTTAAAATAAATTCAATAAACAAATTTTATAAGCATTAATGCTATAAGCTGTTCACTTTTGTAAGAACAAACTAGATCTGGTTATTTTGGTGATTTTTATAGTGTATTACTGACTTTTAGAAACTTGGTTATATTGTAAAAAAAGTTTTACAGTTTTGGATTAAGTTTGTATTATTTTAGGTTAGTATTATATTTACAAAATATTTAAGATGTCACTATTCAAAATGAAATATGACAAATTATATTTTTTAAATGACATATTTATAATCTTGTATCAGATTTATTAATAATTGAAAATTTTATTACATGAAAAAAACTATGATTGAACTAAACTAAATATTAAACAATTTAATATGAAGAAGTTTGTGTAAACTACGTCCTTAAATCTAACAAAACACACACAAATCACAATAAAAAACTGTATAATGCTCACAATCAATAACTATTCAAATACACATCCTGATAAACTGTTCACCAACACGTCCAAACTTGTACTCACAGAATATCACTTGTACCGACCCTCGAAGGCCACGCCGTTAGGGTGTTTTATGACTAAGAACGATCAGACTTTTCAAATTATTACATTCAAAAAAAGTTATGAACATAAGCACTGGCCCGCTAGAAATAATCTTGGATTAATACAAATAAGGAATGCTTATAAAATGCTGGTAAAGTACTTCGTATAGGCGGAGTGCGAAATACAAATGTGAAGTACATTATTAATACTGGCGTTGCACTTACTTTTGGTGCCAGCAATGTACCAGCGTAAAAGCAGTTTACCGGCATTCGGCCGTTAGTTCAATGTTTGCTGGGTTACATCATAAAGTTAGTAAGTAAAATAAAAAAATAAATATTTCTAAACATCAAATATTTTTATTGAATTAATACATGAATTTGTATGTTTTTGTTAATATAAAGTATGATAATTATATATATATATTAATGAAAAACAACAATTTTAATTTTATTTAGCAAAAGTTGACTATAGTTTTGTAAAAAATAAGATTTTAATTTTGCTGCTATTGGCTGTATTGAAAATGGCGATATTTACATTCAGATTCAACATTTAGTCATATTTGATTATATGTGTTTATAACCAAACTATTAAGACAGTGTTTGAAACCAAGTAGCTGGTTGTGTGCTGTATTTACAAAAAATAAACTTTCGCATATAAAGGTAGTAGAAAATGATGTTATTGTTTTGGTAACTTTTATTGTTGACGTAAATCCTTGATCACCTATAGTTAAAAGACCGTAACCAAAATTTAATTTATATTGTTTTTTATTATACGATGTTTAATTAAAAAAAATAATAATAATAAAAAAATACCCAAATATATTACAAAAAGACATTATTTTACATTTAAATTATCACCTTCAAAATACTTCTCTTCTGTGGCTACAGGTCGTTGCCAGCGTCTTTCCTACTTCTGAAAGCAAGCAATTTTGTATAGGCACTTTGTGGATTTCCAATTTTTTAAATCTCTTTACTCGTTTGAAAACGGCGATCTTTTTCCAGTTTTGGTAACAAAAAAGTGACACGGGGCCAAGGCAGGTGACTATAGGGCAAACGAGAGAACTTTTGTTTTTCGCCAAAAACTGCCGAAGTGTGAGCTAATGCGTTGTTGTGGTTGTCGACATTGGTCAAAATGTCTTGAAAAAATCCGCATAATAATCCTACTTCTTCTGCAACCTCTCTAACAAGATATCGTTGACTGGTACGGATTAATTCATTACCGTGGATAACCATTTTGTTGGTTTTAGAAATCGATGACATTGAAATTTAATTGTGATGCAACATCTATGATCTATATTTCAAGCTATCAGGCCGTTTCTTCCTTATTGACTCACGTAATCGGTTCAGAACTGCAAGATAAAAATGTTTATTTTACTTGTCGTACCCAATCAAAGTGAATTTTAGAAACTGGAGACCTACTCGATCTCTCGTCATCTTTGATAGAATTGACTTTAAAACATGTGAACCAATTAAAATACACAGTTTTACAAAGATCTTTTGTAGTGTAATGCCTGCCTTAGGAATGAAAGAAGATTCCTAAATGAATTCAGTCAGCAAAAATAAGAAGCTAATAAAACGTTTCCATAAAGAAGTATATCTAAAAGCACTAGATATTCAAATGTGTTTTATTTTGACAAACGAGGACATAAGCAAATTATTCTTAAACACTGAAAATCACTTAATTTCCAGAAACATGATGTCTTCGGCTTAAAAGCTACAAGTTTATTGAAAGTCAACCACAATAGAAAAGATCGTAAGTTAACGGCGCGACACAGCATGCGGGAGAATATATTTAGAAGTGCGGCCACAAAATACTTCTACACTCAATTAAGCACCACGCTTGTAACAAGATAAACAAATTTTGGAAAATGTTATGGATATTAAGTTTAATTATGTTTTAACACGTTTAAAAATATAAAAAATAAAAGAAAATTGTCAGCATTGTTATTTAATTTAGTCTTAAGGGCAGACTGAACACCACAGATTACAAGTTCTGCATACAAACTAACAGTCAGAAATAAAATTAGTAATAGTCTATACATAAAATTTTACAGCAAATTTTTGTCTATCAATAGAATATTTTTAATTGTTTTTTTTTTTTGTAAATATGCTATCACTCAATAATTTAATGGTATAGGGTAACAATTTTCCATATTTTTTAAACATATTGATCATATTTATGTTTTATTGTCCAGAACCTTATTAACACCTTATTAACCTTATTAACAGAATGCCTATTGATACACGTGTTCTATTCGAAAATAAAAATATTTTGACCCATTACACGTATTTGTGACAACAAAAATAGACCACTAAGTACAATAACTATAAGTAATTTTCACAATAGAACAACTAGCTACAAATATATTTGTAGAATAAAACTATAGCTACAATTTGCCGTGTCGTAGGCAGATATGCTTCGATTGGTTTACAAGATGACGACCATAATTCAATTTACAATTCCATAATTTTTGTATACAATTAAAAATATTCTATTAAATTGGTAAAAATTCGCTGTCAAATTTGAAATAGATGGTTACTAATTTTATTTCATGTTATTAGTTGTGTATAAGAATCTTGGAAGAACTGTGGTGTTTACCCTGACTTTAAACCTTTCTAATTTGCGGTATAAACAGGGCCGGCGCCTAATTTTGAGGGGTCAATATTTTGAAGAACCGACAAAAAAGTATTTTCGAGAAAATAAGCGACAAATAAAAACTGTCATGCCGAGAGGATAAAGCGTTTAAGAAAGGGATGGCGAGAGGACAAAAAAACAATTAACTCTGGCGGGGTTACTTAAAAAAACTGCTGGACCGAGTTCTGAGGAAGACGTTGAATCTATAGAATATACCATATTACTTTTGAAGATCGGCATAAAACAATTATCCCGTATAACTATAATCACATTGTTAAACTACAAAAGAACTAGAGTTCATGTTTACAACCACGTTGTAAACAGTCAACGGTCAGTGGTGCATACATACGTTTAAGTAGTAACTATAAATAAGTATACTTACTCCACGTTGTTAATCCTTTAAGTAAGATGCGTGATGTGAAAAACTAATCCCTACGGGTATTGGTTGACACGCCTAGTCATATCACTTCTATTGTAATTTTATGAGTTCCCTAACTTTTATTATTTTATTGCGATCTTCAAAACTAATTTGGTACGGACTATACCTCGGGCCGGCCTTGGGTGTAAATCTGTAGATTTCAAAGTAGATTTATTTATATTCTGGTGTTGTTAACCATATTTTTTTTTCGTGTTCTATCCTCTATGTATATTCATATCTCGTCCTATTTTCCACTTCTCTTTGTTGTTTTTTTGTTTCTTGTTGCTCTGTCTTCCTCTTCTTACTTTCTTTGTTGTGCAAACTGGTCAAAAATCATCCTCAAATAGCCGTAAATTCACCCTTCTCCATGACAACGCCAGACACCATGTTGCCAAAGAGTCCAAGGAGATGCTATTAGACATGGAATGGGAAGTCCTCCCTCACTCTGCTTACTTATTAAACATTATTCCTTCTGAATACCACCTATTCAAATCAACAGAGTATGCGTTGTCTGATGACCGCTTTGCCAATGCCGAAGATGTGTGAATATACGTGGATAGTAATTGGGTTATGCCAAAAGATGATACGTTCTTTAAACTCCGGATCCGCTTCTCTAATGCCGAAGATGTGTGAAAATGGGTGGATGATTGGATTACTTCAAAAGATGACATGTTCTTTCAAAGCGGGATTTGTTTGCTGCCTGTCAGATAGAAAAAGTTCAGAGATTCAGATGGCCAATATTTTGATTAAATACAATGTACTATTTATTTTATCCGCTCACAACCAGGGCTTCGAACCGTTATTTTTTTCGTTTCGGTTTTTGTTCCGGTTCAGTTAAGAAAATATATATCAGTTCGGTTCCGGTTTTCGTTCCGGCAAAAATAACGGTTTTTTTTCGGTTTTCGGTTCAGTTTCGAGTGATAATTTTTTTTGTATTAGAAATGCTTTTATTTGTATTAGAAATTTATTTTCTACTATAATTTAGGAGAACATTTTATTCCTTATTTTGTAATAATCATAACAAGACCGCTGGTTTAGCTATCAGTTTAAAAATAATCTTAAATAAAATGTATATTATATTTTGGTTCACTTCCATAAACATTATCTGAACCGAAATAAACCGATTTTTTTTCGGTTCACATCCGGTTTTCGTTCCGACAAAAATAACGGGTTTTTTCGGTTTTCGGTTCAGTTCCGGTTCGAAGCCCTGCTCACAACTCGGATTAGGCAACCGTGGGAGTTGTAGTTCTGAAACTTCACTCTTTGGAGTAAAAGGCCCGTGCCCAATATAAAGTAGCAGACGGTAGTGAAACTACGGTTCCGTGAGACTACTGTGAGACGTTTATGGACTGAAGAAGATAAAGAAGATTTATTTAATATAAATTTAAAAAAAAAATATCATGAACTTGCAACAACCTTAATATATGTTGCTCATAGCTTGTAGCTCATTCATATTGCTTACAGCTTCATCATTTTCAAATTTATTACAACCTTAAATTTATTAATATACTACAATATCATAAATTTTTAAAGTAATTTTAAGTTTTAGATAGTAAAACTAATAATCTGTTTAATAATATTTGCTGGTTTGTAAATAGTTCTGAAATTTATGAGAATATAAATCGTTCGTTAAAATTATAGTCGTTTAAAAATAATCGTAAAATTAAAAATAAATGTACACATTACTTATATCCAACTAGAATGAGCATTATATTTTAAGTAGAACGACTGTTAAAAAATAAATAAATAGGTAATTTAAAGATGTTATTTTAAAACAGAAATTAAATTAAATGGTTATATTTTGTTCTTCCCCCACATTCTCTCTCTCTCTCTTTTTTCTTTCTTTCTCTGTCATTCACTCCCATCCTATATATTCTTCGGGTCGGTTAAGTGTCGGGTTTTAACAGGTATTATGTATACCAGTACTCACTAGATCAGTGATGGTGAACACATGTGACCTGTGTGACGGTGTCAAGCGACCCCCAACCAACATTCAAACATCAAGTTTTCATTTTGTCCTCTTTAATTCTCAGCCAGCGCGTACCTAAGGAGGTGGTCTTCGGGTCTGGATTCCCCCCTGGAATCTGGAATGGTCTGGAATGTAAAAATCTTATACTTATTTAATAAACACTAAGAAATTGAAAATAAAAATCACCTTTTTTATTAATAAAAATTAAATAATAATCAAAATTAAATTAATATATAACCAGTGGCGGCGCTAGCGGGGGATCCGGGGGCCCCGGGCCTCCCCAAATATTGCTCTGGCCCCCAGTTTGCTTGAAGAAAAATGTTTTTTAGAAGTGAGGACCTTTTTTTATGTTATCACTTATTTTAAGAGCTAGTGCCGCCACTGTATATAAGCCCGCATCTCTCCGTTAAAAAAAAACAATAATAAATTTGTATTGTTATGCGGATATTTTATTGAAATAAACAAGTCCACTCAGCACGTGTTTTATCGAATGTATACGGCTTCCTATCATTTTCTGTGTGCCTCTGGCTTTGAGTACAATACTGGCAGAGCCGCAGTAAGGAAAACTTGCGCTAGGGGCAGAGCCATGTTTTGGCGCCCTTGGTAAATAAAAACAAGGTTCTTACCTCTCAAAATTTAAGTGATGAGCAAAAAAGAAAAAGGTCCTCACCTCCCAAAATCCAAGTGACGAGCAAAAAAAAATGATCCTCATCTTCACAATGGCGCCCCTTAGCAAGCCCGTCAGCGCCCTTTTCCTTAGTGCGCTAGGGGCCGTCGCCCCCTCCGCCCCCCCCCTTACTGCGGCTCTGAATACTGGACATTCAAGCACTGTCGATAGGGTCACCTACTCTTGATCAAGTTATACACAATCAAAAAAATGGTATTTTTTTATTCGTACCTACACCAGATTACAAAATTTGTTATATGTACTATTAATGCATGTACCTGCCCTACTTTATTATTATACCTACATAAATACAGGGCCTATGCAACCCGGAGGTGCAAGGGTGCACCAGACTCAGATGATAGATTTTTGGGACGGCAAATGTTTAGAAATTAATAAATAATAAGTGTGTGTGGATGTGGAGTTGGTCGTGTCCGTAAGTGATTATATGTGGAGAAGGTTGTACGGGTTGCGGACATAAATGATACAACTAAATCTAGCTGACCAGTTTCGAAATATTTTATTTCTTCATCATTCATCAGTATTGTGTAGCTCTGATGAAGAAATAAAATATTTCGAAACTGGTCAGCTAGATCTAGCTGTATCATTTATGCCCGCAACCCGTACAACCTTCTCCACATAAATAATAAGGTAAACATTCATAGAAAATTATTTTATTTTTCTTTCATCGCCTTTCTTTCAGTCAACAACACGTTAAAGCCAAGTCTTAACTGAACTAATGTATACAAAACAGAACAGCACAAAACATTTTTAATTGTTAATGTAGAACAGAGGTCTCCAAACTACGACCCGCGGGATAAATCCGGCCCGCAAAAAGATATCGTTTTTTAAAGTTAACTTACATAAATACAGCAATTTAAAATAATCAGAAAATTGCAAAATAAAACATAACTAATGCAAATAATGTCTGATTCTTAAAATTATTATTTTATTAATAATGTCACCATTATTATTAAGCTTGTTTTTAAAATTAAGCGCCAAGAGCCCAGCTGAATTCAAGTTATCCGGCTCTCCATTTATTTAAGAAATTTTTATGTGGCTCGCTTCTCAAAGGTTTGGAGACCCATGGTGTAGAACGATCAGTGTGCGAAGTGCTCGGTTGTATTATACTGTGCACGAGATAATGGCCGATGAATATTGGTACTTGTCTGTTTTCCAAATTAAACGCGCCAAAACAAGCAATTTCCTTTGATGTACCGTTAGTGAAATTAATTTTCTACATGTAACTAATAAACTAGAGCTCCATTTTTTAAAGACGACGATGTGATTGTCGCATACTCCGTTCCTTAGATTTCTATATGACTTTGCAACAGCTGATATTCGATTATCTATTTCTGTATCAAGACTACTATCACAACAAACGATGCTCCCAAGGTAAAGCATTTGTTTCCCTGAATGTTATATCATCAATGAAAAAAGTTAGAAGTGATATTAGTTGTGTTTGGAGCTTTTACCATAACTTTAGTTTTTGTCGTACTTATTTGTAGACCAAAGCGCATGTTATTGTTGTATGGACATCAATAAAGTCTTTTTCTTGTTCTTTTGATGAGGAGAACATTCTTTGAGTCCATCTCTTGTGGGGTCGACAAGGTGGTGTCTGTCTTCTTGGTCTTCTCGTTTTCCTGGTAGATGTTAGCTGGTTTTTCTTCTCCCATTCTTTTCGCATACTTTTTACCCGTTTGTATATTCCCTGATTGTCTTGTTGGTTTGTTTATCTCTTAGGGCTAGTTCTAGTTTGGATCTTAGTGTTTTTATTTCTGCAGTTATCGTTTCTACTTCTTTATTTTTCGGCTCATTCTTCGGTTGCAAATGTAAGGATTGGGCGTACTACCACTTTGTAAACTTTTATTTTACTTGGAAGTGTCATTTACTTTCTCCTCCAGACAGTATCCCTTAGACATCTAGCTATTCTTGTTGGATTATTGGATTGCTTTATTTTTAGCCTTCAGATCTCTATGGCTGGTTGTTTCGACACATTTAAATTGTAAATTAAATTACTTAACTGTCGATATTAATAAATAATTACTAATTGAATAAGGGTTAGAATATATTAGACATGTGATAAAGAACGAGTACAAATACCGTATTCTACAAAACATTGTTTAAGGAAAGGTTAAAGGAAGAAGACTCCTCGGATAATCTCTTTTAAGACAGTTTGTGTACCACTGCTTTAATGTTTACTTAACAGAATAATTGGTGCACCTTTTCCATACGCTCTAAATGTGTTTGTTAACGGAATTGTTTTCTTAAGTCCCTTTTTGGTGCAGGTGAAACTTTGTTTAATACATTTCTAATGCCGGTTGCGTTAATTAGGATAGGTCTACTTTACAAATAAAATTTCACAAAAATATCGGACATTGATGTGTTTTATATTATCCAATTATAATTTATGCAAGTTTTAATTAAGTTAATAAAATTATATGACTGACATTAGGTAGTCATAAATATTTTTTGTTATAATTATAATTGCTATTTTGTTTTTGTATATATGTATCTCTCTGTACCCTTATTATTAATCTAAATATAACTGTGTTGCAAAAAATGTAAAACGATAGAAAAAAATAGGTTTCCAACGCCTGGGTTGAAGAAAGTAAGTTCTCCATTTTTAGAGCTCAAAGTTGACGATGGATCATATATTACCACTAATCTAAAAAATTTACTTTCAATAGTAGTCTATAGCAGCGTTTCCCACCCTTTTTTCATGGCGGACCGGCAAGCGACCAAGAAAAAATTCGTGGACCTGCAAGTTTAGAAAGTAATGTGTATTGCAAAAGTTTTATATTTTTTATTGTACTGATTACAAACCCAAAAAAAAAAAACGACAATTAATAAATTACATATAATTAGTACAAAAAGAAACAAATTATTACTTAAGCAATTAACAGAATAAGGACCGAGATTTTCATCTCAAAATTAAGTGGGTTGTAACTTATATGGTGAATAGTTGCATAGTAAAAAAAAAATCTCGCGGACCGGTGCCGGTCCACTGACCGGCGGTTGGAAAAGACTGGTCTATAGTCTGTATTTTGTGTTACCTCCCTTCAATTTCTTTTGTTGGTATGACATTAACTAGAATCGAATCCGGCATTTGTTGAAACTAAACACCAGTGTTAACTCTTAAACCCACCGTTTTGGCAGGTGCTTATTGTAGAACGTTAATTTGCGCTATTAACGCTGCTGCGTTAAAATTTTAACACAAATATGCTCAACGAATAGCATTTACGTTTGTAATGGTGTATAAAAAAGATTATTGTTATTTTTTGATGTTAAGATTTTTACTGTGTTGCTTAGAGAATAGACCCAATCAGCCATCATTTTGGTTTGGTATAATTTTGCCAGTTCGTATTTGACAGTAGAACAATGTAGACCTAGCGAATTTGGTATAGAACATTATAGGATAAAACAGCGCATTGTTATTATTAAATTATACCACGAAATAATAACCTGGATTTTTATAAGAAAATCGTAATAAGCGACGAAACCTATTCCGCAAGTGGTCAGCAGACATTACTCCTTCGCAGAGCAGAGGCGGATTTAGCCTTTTAAAGGCTCTAGAGGCTGGAGGTATAGAAATTCATATAGATGTGCCTTTGAACACGGCAGACGCCAGGTCCGATATTTGTTAAATCCGCCTCTGTGGCAGAGTGACAGTGTCTTAGTGTAGAATTTTGCCAGGAGGTGTAATATGAACTTATTTCTTCGAAGACGCTGTGGGTAACCCTGTAAATGTGAACGGCAACCACTACCATGACATGATCGAGAATTATCTTTCACATGAATTAGAAGAGTTGAGTTTGGAAAACAGGTGGTTTTAGTAAAATAGACCTACAATCCATACATAAAGAGCCACAATCGAATTTTTAATAAGAATGTTTCTAGTTCGATTAATCTCCAAAAAAGAGGGCGTCAACTGGCCGCTAAAATCTTTAAATTTAATAGTTTCATACTTTCTACTGTGAGGTTATCTTAAAGGACGTGTCTATGCCAATGTCGATTGAACAACTAGAGAACCAAATTCGAGCAGCAATAATTGAAATAACGCCTGATATTTGTGTAATTGTTATGAGGAATGCTCTTTAAAGAGCTCACATTTGTGTGGCAGCAACAGAAGTGCATTTGGCCAACATTATATTCCATAAATAATTGCAAGATCCAAATAAAGCATTTATGTAAATATATTTATTTTTCACTTCGCTGTTATTTGGTCATAATGCTTAGGATACGAGTTATTTAAACATATGCATAACAACCGGAGCATTATGAATCCATAACGCCCTCTCATTACGCCCTCAACAAATAAATATTAGCCTAATTTACGGCCGGTACCTTATTTTTATATTGCCGTAGTCTAAAGGTTTCGTATTTACTTTTCATATTTCTGTTTAGTATTCAGTGGTAACAAACTTCCTGTTGCTTTTTGTGTAATTCAGGTAATTAATAATATTCATTTTGATTGTAATATTAAGTCTGACAGTTAAATGATCAAACAAAATCATTTGTTTTTGTCTACAAACTGTTTATTGTAACAGGCTACTAGATATGTATAAATATCTGTTAATTTTTACCGACCGCCAACATATTATATAAGGGAGGTATTGTGATCATATCGTTTTTGACATTTCGAGATTTCGATGGATCTCCACGAATTGAGTCCCTACATAACGTTTTGACTATTTTTAGTATGATGTCTGTCGGTCTGTCTGTCTGTCTGTCTGTCTGTCTGTCTGTCTGTCTATCTGTCTGTCTGTCTGTCGGTCTGTGTACAGTTGCAAAGCAAATTCGGCCTAAATGATTTTTATGAAACTTTATATTTAAGATTTTGACATCAATAGCACGAGTTGATCAACTTTTGGTAAAAATCGGTTAACTAGAAATGGGAGTTTACTCGTGTCGATTTTAAGATTTTTGCGAATATTTCACAACAGAAATATTTCGAAAAAATTTATTTAACAAAAGTTGATATTACAATAACTAACAACTTTTATTTCAGACATTTTTTGATAAAGCAGCATAAATTAAACAATTACTTTGTGATGGCGGTCGGTCTTGTGGTGGCCATAGCTGATTTTTACTTTTTATTTTATGTGAAGTGAAAAATAAAATTTTGTATGCACCATTGGCATTACTGGATGTTTACTCCCATCGAGCGACATCTATCCCTAGGGCCAGAGGCCTTCGGGCTGTGTTACGTCGCTCTCCTGGCGTAATCATCTTAATAACACCCTTGGTGCATAAATAGCTATTATTGTTTTGTTTTTACCACAGGAATTATTTGAAATGAAGTTTGTAAGATTAATGGCCAACCTGTATGAGTGAGATCCATTATTAATCCGACTGATAGTGCCCATGAAAAGAAAGAGTCTTTTCCGATCCTGCATAGACCCAGGTGAACACTTTAAAAGGGGCTCCATTTGCACCCCACTGAATTTAAGTATTTATATGTATCTACTTACAAGTAATTTATGACTACTTAACACAGTATCATTAAAAGAGAGAACAAAAACATTTCTCGTGTCTTAAAATAAAGTAAAAGAAAAAAGTGGGGTTAAAAAGTAGAAAAACTGCAAAACAATGTAGTAAAATACAATAAGTCACGGACAGTTCTAAAAATATCTTTCAGAGACATTCAGTCGAAACAAAACCATCTTAGTTTTTTGTGCAATACAACAAGGTTAGAAACCACTAAATTTTGAGGTATTTTTAACCACAATGTGTTTAAAATCTGAAAAACAAAGAACCGCTATCGGATTTATCTACTCTGTCATCATTACATAGGAGTGATGTTTCTGAACAGGGTTTCCAAACTAGGGGAGAATTGTATTCTGTAGGGGTTAACTTACATTTTTAGGATTACTTAACATTCAGGTTAAGCCGGACATAAATTCTACATGTTTATATGTTTTTAAGGAAGAAGAAGCTTGTGTTCCACAAAAAGATTACTCTATTGGTTTTCTTAAGTCCTAGGACATACAGTTAAACATCCGGAGTCAGGAGCTGAAGATGAAAATTTGGTTGGACTTGCATACAGGTCACTGAAAGCTCTATACAATGGGCAGTACATAACGACGTCACTAAATAATTCAAGAATTATCAGTGGCTCTAAAACAATGGTTTCCGTTTATTTATCACATTAAAATATCACTTTTTTTTATACATGGAAAAATTTTATGAACACCAGGTGTATATGTATAATGACCGAATGGTGGGCAGTGTTAACAGTGACCGGCCAAAGACAGCTAATTAGGTTAGGTTAGTAAGAATATAGGACAGCAGAAGCCGAAAAGCTCGAAGTAAGGTTAAAATTAGGTAAGGTAAGGTTAGGTTAGTAAAAGTCTAGAACAGCAAAAGCCAAAAGGCTCGAAATAAGGTTGCTGTCCTAGATTGGAACTGGAACTGGAACTGGATACAAATGGAAAACTTTTTACTATCAAATTTTACGAAAAAAGTCACCCTTCAAAAAAACTCATACTTTGCCTCAAACCTCCAAAAACTTTATTAATTTTATTTATTTTATTTTTACTTGCCCGACCTTAATATATAAGGGGCAAGTATTGTAATCGCGAAAATTTTCGATGTCGAGATTTTGACTGATGACCACGTATCATGGTCCAGGGAATCCAAAAAACCTATTTTCGGAGTGCCGTCCGTATGTATGTGTGTATACACGATAACTCAAAAACGGTTTAACTTAAAAGAGTTCGTTCTGGTACTAAAAAATTCTCCTAATAATTGGGAAAAACCCTATTGTTTTTTATTAAAATCCGAAACCGGAAACGGAAGTTATTAAACTTTAAAATTTTAAAAAATTCGTAACTAGTAAACCAAGCCTTGGACAAAAATTTGTATAGGACATAATTTGATGTATTTTTGAAGATTTACCTAAATCTGCTTTTAAATTTAAAAAAAAAAAAATATCTATTTTTACTGGCCCGACCTTAATATATAAGGGGCAAGTATTGTAATCGTGAAAATTTTCGATGTCGAGATTTTGACTGATGACCACGTTTCATGGTCCAGGGAATCCAAAAACCTATTTTCGAAGTGCCGTCCGTATGTGTGTGTGTGTGTGTGTGTGTGTGTGTGTGTGTGTGTGTGTGTGTGTGTGTGTGTGTGTGTGTGTGTGTGTGTGTGTGTGTGTGTGTGTGTGTGTGTGTGTGTGTGTGTGTGTGTGTGTGTGTGTGTGTGTGTGTGTGTGTGTGTGTGTGTGTGTGTGTGTGTGTGTGTGTGTGTGTGTGTGTGTGTGTGTGTGTGTGTGTGTGTGTGTGTGTGTGTGTGTGTGTGTGTGTGTGTGTGTGTGTGTGTGTGTGTGTGTGTGTGTGTGTGTGTGTGTGTGTGTGTGTGTGTGTGTGTGTGTGTGTGTGTGTGTGTGTGTGTGTGTGTGTGTGTGTGTGTGTGTGTGTGTGTGTGTGTGTGTGTGTGTGTGTGTGTGTGTGTGTGTGTGTGTGTGTGTGTGTGTGTGTGTGTGTGTGTGTGTGTGTGTGTGTGTGTGTGTGTGTGTGTGTGTGTGTGTGTGTGTGTGTGTGTGTGTGTGTGTGTGTGTGTGTGTGTGTGTGTGTGTGTGTGTGTGTGTGTGTGTGTGTGTGTGTGTGTGTGTGTGTGTGTGTGTGTGTGTGTGTGTGTGTGTGTGTGTGTGTGTGTGTGTGTGTGTGTGTGTGTGTGTGTGTGTGTGTGTGTGTGTGTGTGTGTGTGTGTGTGTGTGTGTGTGTGTGTGTGTGTGTGTGTGTGTGTGTGTGTGTGTGTGTGTGTGTGTGTGTGTGTGTGTGTGTGTGTGTGTGTGTGTGTGTGTGTGTGTGTGTGTGTGTGTGTGTGTGTGTGTGTGTGTGTGTGTGTGTGTGTGTGTGTGTGTGTGTGTGTGTGTGTGTGTGTGTGTGTGTGTACACGATAACTCAAGAATGGTTCAACTTAGAGAATTCGTTCTGGTACTAAAAAATTCTCCTATTAAATGGGAAGAACCTTATTGTTTTTTATAAAGATCGGTTGACTAGAAATGGGAGTTTACTTGTGTCGATTTTAAGATTTTTGCGAATATTTAGCAACAGAAAAATATTTCGAAAAAATTTATTGAACATAAGTTACTATGAATGCAATTACTAATAACTTTTATTTGAGACGGTTTTTGATAAAATGAAAAAATTTGAAAATTTTTTCCAATTCTCAATTTTTTCATACTTATATGTAACGTTTCCATGGTCATGATAATTAATTCGTAACTAGTAAACCAAGCCTTGTTCTAAATTTGTATAGAACATAATTTGATGTATTTTTGAAGATTTATCTAAATATATATATATATATATATATATATATATTTTTTTTTTAATTTAAATTTTTTTTTATGGGAGGGCAAGTGTAGCGGGGGTTTCCCTTCGCCACAGGTTTTTTTTATTATAATTTTTTTTATGGGAGGGCAAGTCTAGCGGAGGTCTCCCTACGCCACTGGTTTTAATTTTTGGTTCTGCAGTTGGATGGGGCCTACTCACATTTTGCACTTCCTGTAAGACAGTGGTTAAATGTTAATGTTCCACAAAACTGAATTGGAACGTCTTCTAATACTGACTTGGCAATAAAACACTGGCCATCCCGTTTACACGATCAATCTAAAAAATTAGGTGCATATGGAAACCGCAAAATCAACAAGAATTGATTCAAAGAATAAGGAAAGAGTGTGAATTTAATAAAATAATTTATAATTCAACATCCAACCCCATCCAACTATAAAAAGCAATATAAAAATAAATTTATAAATAAACAATTATAATTGATAAAGTTTTTGAGGGTTTGAGACAAAGCAGGAGTTTTTTTGAAGAGTGACGTAAAATTAAAACAAAAAGTTTTCCATTTGTATCCGATTTCCTTGGATCACGACTTGTAGCAACTTGTAGCACAATTGTTACAACGAGACTTCAATAAAATTAATATAAATTTAAACTGCATTTTTTCAATTATTTTGTGATTATGGCTTGTTCATACGTTGAATTCAAAATAAAATTCAATTTCAAATAAGCGAAAAACCAAATTGTGTTACCATTTAAAATAAGAAAGTTGTACAACGTATTTTGAGAACCACTGGTTGATATTCTCTTATAAAATGGCAAGTTATCTAATTTAAGCAGCTTAGCTGTTAAAGTTCTCGAGACAGCAATGGTGGACAAATTAAAATGAACACCTTCTATACTTTTGTGGATATTTTTTTATTAAAAACAATAATTTAAAAATATTAACAATATTTATCAAAAACTTGGTTTTCATTAATAATGACCCTGCGCTATCTCTACAGCCATTCAAATGCTATGAAAAATAAGTGAAAATAACATAATTTTTTAATATTTCATTTAAATTTAATTTGTAAACGTCAACATTTTCTTTATAAACTAAATTTATATGAAATGTCAAAAACGGGCTTTTTGCAACCATTTGATCCACCAAAGAAAAAGCAAAGAATGCTACACGTAAGGAAAATGGGTCTTTATATAAAACATATGATTTACAGAAATCTGCATCGTTTCGTTTTGTAAATTTCAAATTCGTAGATAATGGCCCACGGACTGGGTCGAGTCTATACCTTCAGGTTGGGCCCGATCCCGTGCCAATCTCTAATCCCAATCAACAAACGAGGGAGATTTAATGTGAAAAGTTCGCGAGCTAAGAAGATATTAATTCTGTATCTAAAACATTTACTGGTTTGTATTGCTTCGGCCGTTTTGTAAACAGCCGCGAAGTATCAAATCGATTGATCGCGTAGTTTGTTGTACATATTTTTAAAATAAAGTCATCTTAGTGTGGTTTGAAATAGATTAAATTCAAACATCGTGCAGGGAAAGTTTTTTTATTTAAATATAAATTAAGAATATATTTACGTCTAATGCTCGTATTCATAAACAGTAGGTAATTCATTATTGTTTAACGGCATGTTATATCGAAAGGGACCGTTAAAAGCTAAATTTCTTTTAGACAATTTCCAAGGAAACGAACCCGAATGGATATTTGATATAACAAAGCGTTATACTGTAATAACGAGCATTAGACGTAAATATATTCAGTAACTAATAATAACAAAATATACCCTATAAATAATAAATGCATATTTCGATACATAATGTAAATTTTTTCACGAGAAAATGACAGTATAATAACCGTTAACGTTGATACATAAGTTATATTTGTTTATTTAAATAAATCAGAAGCAAGATAAAACAGCTCATATCTCCACACATTGCGTTCTGAATTGCAATGAACTATGGTCCAACCATTTGGCCACAATTTACAGTTTAATTCAACAAATAATACAATTTAAATTCTGTTTTTATTGTTGTAAGTTTGAAAATCGCTGTTCAGAAAAATATAAGAAGCAACAAAATCATCTCCATCCGGCTTTCTCTCTCGGATTACCATTTGTTTTGTGACAAATATATCTACGAGGTGTTTGTCATTTATTATGGTCGTAAATGTAGGCGTAACGAATGGATTTCTGCTACCGGGCACCAACACACTTCGACATCAATATAGATGTTGTAGGCAGAAGGGTTACAACTTAACAAGCATTTGTACAAGCTGTAAAAATACAGGGAGATTTTCTGTTAATTACTTTGAGCTGATGGATAATGTTTGGTGCGTGGTGTAGACGCTGTGGCACTTTGGTGTTAATGCGCATAAAAATAGGTTTAAATCCCACTGGGTTTATTTGAAATGGGTGATAAAAAAAATTATGTGAAATGTGAATTTTAACACATTAAAAAATATAATAATAATAAACAATAAATAATTTGATCAAGTATTAAGATGTTTCCCAACCTCTTTGGCATTACGGACCACCTGTAATGTTTTTTGAAGTTGACGGACCCCTATTGTTAGCTTTCTCGTCCTCTGGTCATCATTAGAAAATTTTGAATTCCTGCCCTTTGGTTATCACTTAATAAGTTGAAAATTTTTGATTCCGCCTGGTTAGCACTTGAAAATTTTTGATTCCCTTGGTCATTATTTGAAATTTTTTAAAAAATGTGTTAAAATAATAGCATTTTTAGCTTATTTTGTTTTCGTGGCCGTCTTTTTCTGTATCCGCCTATATGCAGAAAAAGTCCGTATGTATAGAACATACCATATTAACTAGGTGAACTAGGTTTCATGTTTACAACCACGTTGTAAACAGTCAACGGTCAGTGGCGCATACATACGTTTAAGTACTAACTATAAATAAGTATATTTGTTTTTGTTAATCCTTTAAGTAAAAAGCTTAATGTGAAAAACTAATCCCTACGGCTATGGGTGAACACGCCTAGTTATATCACTTCTATTGTAATTTTATGAGTTCCCTAACTTTTATTATTTTATTGCGATCTTCAAAACTAATTTGGTACGGACTATACCATTTAAGTTTACTTTTTTTCACATTTTTAGACCGATCTCTCGTGTTATAGGGAGGGGAAAAAAGGTTTTGTCAATTTTTCAAAGAAAGTCGGGTTTTTAAATATTTGTATAACTATTTCTTGTTTACAGCTTTCATTTGATACCCCATAATAAATTTAAAAGTATTGGGTTAAGGTTTTTTTCAAATTTTTATACTTGATGAGGGGACAAAACTTTTCGGCATATTAATATTTGCGTCATTGTATATTTTTTTAATTTCTTTTTATTCCTTAATCTACAATAGCTTTAATTTAATTTAACTTTATACCCCACATTTAAAGAAAAATATATATTTCAAAGATTTAGAAAAACTTCTTACGAGCTTACTTTTTAACGATTGAAGTTGGCCTTTGTTAAACAAAATGATAAAAAGTCTCTTAACTAACTAACTTTAATAATAAAGTTACTAGATTTCTACATCTAGTTCCGCTTAAACCAAAGAAGCAGACTATACTTGCAATAAATATTTTAGATTGGGGTGTTCTATTTTTATAAAAAGTCATTTTCATTATATTTTGATTTTTTGTGTAATTTTTAATACAATTTTTCGAAAATAACTGTTTTAAAGAATTTTCATTGTATTTTATATATTTAATTTTCCATAATATATCACTTTCTCCTTTTGACACTTACATTTTACCAGCCAACATGAAACATGAAATAATCACGGAGCTCGTCACAACGTGAGAAAACAAAAATCTAGTTTAGTTCCACTTAAACATAATAAACAGAGTAGTAAACAGAAAGAGATAAAATAGATAAGAGTATAAACAAAAATCTTGCCTCATCGTATTAATCTGTAACAAATAGTATTAATTAAATTTTAATTTATTTTTTAAATTAGGTTAATGGCCTTTGCTGCTGTGGCAATTAGCCAGGACAATTTTTTATTTGAGAAAATTTCCATACTAGAACGGGATTCGAACCCGAGACCTTCGCAACGCAGAGCACATGTGTTACCACTATGCTACGCCGGGCGGCAATTTTAAATTAGAAAACGATTAAAACTGATACTGAATATTTTTAATTTAATTTTCGTTTTTGCACAAAAAACTGAATATCGTTCCCGTTTCCGTTCTTTAAAAAATTCTAGTAATATCGTTATCTTATTTTCGTTTTGAGTTTGTTCTCATCCTTGATAAAATTTTAATTAAAGAGTAGAGAGTCCGTAGCTTTTCCGACTCTCGACTCCGACTCGCGACTCCTCTAAAAAGCTTCAACTCCTCTAAAATTATTCTACTCCTCTAAAAAGCTTCGATTCCTCGTCTCTCGAATCCCGACTCCAACTTCCCATCTCTGCTCTTTACGTCAACCCTTCTGGTTATAATTTCTACCATATAGGCATCTGAGTGTAAGACAGTTCTTGGTTATAACTGCGGACGGGGCTGCCGAGAGGACTTCTGGTGCCCCGGGGAGAAACTTTCTTTGCGGGCCCCGGGTAATGATCAATTCTATATCCAGGAATTTTTATTATAATACAGGTGAAAATACAACTGATGGCAAACAAGGTCCTCATACTAAAAACCAGTGATGAGCCCAAAAAGAAGGTCCTGACTCCCAAAAACACAAGTGATGAGCAAAAAAAAAAAATACAAGTGAGTGACGGCCACGCGCACCTGGAGCTTGCCCCGATGCCAGGTCGTTCCTAGGGCTCTGCCCATGACTCCGGGGCCCCAAACACCCGGGCGCCCCGGGAATTTTTCCAGGCTATCCCCCCCTAACCCCCTCTTGTCGGGCCTGACTGCGGATGTATGTTTCAATATAACAGTTGACAAGAAAACTGTGTGACAATATACATTAGAACTCTAAATTCTATAAACTTGTTGTATCCTAGTTCTCGATCTAGGTAAAGAAATAATGGTTGAAATCAAATGATAAGTAAAAAAATAAATATATACCTGAAAATAAACAGTTGCTGTATATATCTGTTTAGTGTATAATAATTGTGTAATATAACAGGAGTAATATTTCTAGACGAGTGATTTTGGAGCACAGTTCCAGTATTGCGTCAGTTGATGCCAGAGATAAATGAAACTCGGAAACAACGAACCATTCGAGTCAGTGTTTTATTCAATTAGGAATTAACATGAGTACCGTTGCGAATGCGAAGTGAAGGATATGGCTCTGTGCTCCGTGCTCCGAACCAAACATCTGTGAGCCAACCGACACAAAAAGTAGATTCGTATATATAAGGTGCCGTGCGCGCTTGTTGTCCAGCAAGATTTGTACACAGAATGTGTCCACTAAAGTTCAACAAATGCACAACTCGCTACTTCACTACCATTTTAATACACACTACCATTTAAATATTTTAAATGCAAGACTCGTTGCTGTATGCTTTTTAAATAATTAGAATAAACAGAATTTTAAGCACCTTGATAAATCAGGTAAATCTGATTCATTATGAAATAAAAACAATTCTGCCTGCAAATTCTTCTTATTTCGAACTCGGTTCTTTTATCAAAATAAAACTCCCTGATCAGGCTCTAGCAAACTCTTATCTTCATCATCATCATTGACGCCCGAGGTAAGTCTCGGCCTCTTGTTTCCGGGTTTTGTGACTATATTTTTAGTCTGTGTACATTTCCATTAATTTTAATTTGCGAGTGTACGTATGTATGTTCTATTCAATTTGAGATGTAACTTAATTTTTCCGGTAAAGTGGAGAGAGTATAATTAATCGCCATCTTACTCACCTGTTTTTTTTTTTGTTTTTTTTTATTGTTTAAGCGTATTTTTATTTCGTCAGGGGTATTGACTAATTTTTATTAATTAAAAACATGCTTTATTCCCTCCAAACCGTGTCGTTTATTTGTCTATAATTAGATAAATAATTAAATAAACTTATCAATCAGCACGGATTGTTTTTACTTGACGATAAACGAATGTATTTTAAAATTTAGAATTTAGATGATAAATTCAGAACAGAATTAAATTGAAAAATGTACAGTTGGAGGATTTTTGTGAATATAATTGCTGAATGTGTAAAAATACATAAACATGGGTAAAGGTTATGCATTTTTCAGATTTCAAAATTTTTTGCTGACCATAAAATAGTTATAAGATTTATTTACTTTATGAAGAGTTAAAAATGTTACAGAACTGAAAAGAACTAGGTAAATAGGGAATAATATTGAATATTTTACTAAATATTCTAATAGCGATTTAACTATGTGCTCTATTAGGGACATAAATTCAGTTTGTAATTTGGCTGGTTTTAAGTGGAGCAAAAAATGCATTCTCTTTAACGTTGTTGTTGAAATTTGTTAAATGTGTTCTAGATCAAATTCGTCGTATATTTGTTCTGAATGAAACTAACCTCAAATAAGTTTTCGCAAAATTTTATCCTCCGAAAAAGACATACATTGTATATATAATGCTTGCACCATAAATTGTCTTTCTGTTCTAAATTCCTGTAAAATTTTCTTTTCCAACCAATATGGAAATGCCTTATTTGCTTCGTGATCCAGCTTTCTGATCTATAAAGCAGTATTGGTTTGATTAGTGTGGTGTACAGTTGAAATTTGGATTTTCTTAAAATCAATGTGATGCCAGTTGAAGGCGAAGATCATAATAGACCTCTTCTGCTATTACTATTTTTTTTTTTATTTCAGGTGTTGCATATATTACTATTCACACGCACACCAAGATAAACAAGCTCCTGTAGAGCCTCAAAATAAATAATTGTTGATTGTGAAATCCTGCTTTTGGATTTTATTACCGCTGTTGATTAGCTAATATTTTGATAATTACACAGGACTGCGAAAAAAATAAAATGTCCGCCGGTTTTGATTTTAAGAGGCGATTTAGGTAGACTAGCGAATCCTGATTTCATATCAAGTTTTAGTTTTTCTCCATCACGTCTAATTTTTTCGTAATCCTCAAAAGAAAGTATCATGGATAATATTTTTAGATAAACAACTTACAAAACAAGATAAAATATGGAGATTTTTTTATGATAAAGGCAATTCTTAATTATTTTCTTACTATTAAAACTTCGCAGGCAGAAAAGTACGCCTTGTAGCCTTTCTCTTGTTTTGCTAAACTTTCATGAATGCATGATTTTTTGACGTTATCGCATATATGTGATTTTTATCACACAGCGCTTTTGATGTGTAAGTGTTTACATATTATAATCATTGTTTATTTATATGAAGCTTAAGATAACTGTAATATTTATATTCGGCCCTACTAAATTGAGTCATAGATAATAAGAACTCAATTTTTAAAGTGTGATAAAAAAAATTTAATACGTGATAAAAAAAATAAAATTATTTTCTAGCATTTCACTACCTATCTATTAAAATTACCATATATTATTAAAAGCAGCCAACCTTCGCAGCCCTGTCTTATTGATATGAAAATCTTTTTTATTAAGCAAGTTGTTCTGTTGGCCTCACTCAAACAAAGTTCTACATCCTGCTCTGTTAAGTGTCTGGTCTTTCTAGATATCTAGTAGCCAACGGAGTGGCCGAGCGCATTAAGTCGTGCGGTTTTAGACTGTTAGAAACAGGCGTGACTGGGCGGCCGGTGGTTCGAGCCTGCTTCGTTGGTGATATTATTCGGGCGAGAATAATATGTTTACATTACTCTCATTTTCACAATCGTTCACCCCTCAACCATGTGTAGGAGCTCGCCCCCTGGCATCGGCGATTAGCCTCATTGCAGAAATAAAGGCCGATGTAAAATAAATAATATAATATAATAATAATAGATATCTAGTATACCAATACTTGCTGGATCCTATATCAAGTAACTGTTTTTGGTCACGTGCCTTCCATATATGATGCCGGAGGTCTAAAAACTTACCTTTTCTGACCTATGCGCCACCTTGGTGATGGAAACTTTTTGTTATTATTATTAAGTTGTGACTTATTATTTTGTGTATAATTAGTGACATTTGTCCGATTAAATGAACTTTAGTGCTGTGAATTATTATTATTATTAAGAATAAAAACTGGTAATTCGCGTTGATTAAAATATGATCTAATTAACGTCGTGTAAGTAAACGTATATCGTCGTTATTTCATTCTGAATATCAATCCCCAGTAGCACATAACAGCATATATAGCAGTCCTTAGAAATAATACAGGTTCACATCAACATATATGGACGAAATACTGGTCCGGCAGTTTCCGGAACAATAAAAAACTAGCCTATAACCAGTGCTCACTCACAACAAAAGACAAAACAAAAAACGAACCTAACCTAACAAAATAAAAGTATGTTTTACCATATCAATATTAAACAGACGTAAACTATACCGATTGTTAAGCTATAGGAATTCAAATGTCCTATTATAACCTGTATATCACGGCATACCAACGTGACGCAAGTAAAAAACTGTAACAGACTAGATTATTGCAGGGATGCCAATTACGGCGATGGGCGGGACTCATGATGAGGCCGGGCAACACAAATGAAAGCCAATTCAATCATGTTTTTGCCTATAACAACTCTTTTTAAAAACATTTACTTATAAAAGGGACAATAATGAACCATTTCAGAAAGGAAATTTACTCTTGTGAAATATAGAGCTTGATTGTATTGAACTTTGCAACAGAAAGTGTACCATTTTAGTGGTAATTTATGGTTTCAATGTAATAATATAATGAAATGATTCCTTTCTAAGTTAAATTTGATTTAAATACGCTAATTTGGTCGGTAACATTTGCTTATACTTTGAAAACGTTCTTATACTTTGTCGCTAACCTTTCAAAATTTTTATTTCATATTTCTTATAATTATGTAACTAAATTATTTTAGTTTAAGCTTGCATTAAGTAGTGAGAATAGAGTTAAACACAGGGTAGGAGATAGAAAGGTGATCAATGTTTCTCATAAAATCAAAATAAAATACACCGGCTCAGTGGCGTATCTAGGAGGGGGGGGGGGTGCTGACTACACCGCTCGGCTCGTATTTTGGGGCAGCATTTTTTATATTTAGTTATAGTTGTAAAAAACAATTTGTTCACTTCATAAGTTTACTATAGCATTAAAATGCTATAGATGTCAGAATTTTACTACATCGTTTACATGAAGTTACAAAACGTTAGAGGCATAATTGAAATACTGCAATATAGGTTATATATTTTAATATAAAATTTAATTCGGTAAACATATATAAAATGTTTTTGTATAATTAAACTTTATTTTAATTAAAATCACTCTACCTTTACACAATCTATAAAAGTTATACAAGCAAATAAGTTCACCACAGACTGTGTAGGCTGTACGCTGTAGACTGGGTAGGCTGTACGCAGTACACTTATGTAGGGTATGACGTCACACGTGGTTTTCGCACGCTACATACATTTATGATTTTTCTAAACTTTAATTCAAATTTTAAAAAAATGCAAAACTGTTTTTTATGTTTATATGCATGCAACAAGAGGAATATAATAAAAAATAAAAAAGATCATGCCTATCCCCTATTAATAAATGAGAAGGATAGCAACTCATTATCTTTAAGAAATTATAAATTTTTCTCTTTTCTCTTCCTCTTCTCCGGATTGTAGCGTTTAACAAATGGTCTCCCTAACTTTGAGACATATCGATAGTATTTTTCTGATCTTATTAACATGGTTGCCATACAAACAGATTACCATAAATTGCATGTTATATACATGGTTTATTTGTTATTGAAAGATGTCACTGTCACTACAAAACACATTATAAACGAATATTTATACAACATAATCCTACGGGTACATTGTTCACGTATGTAAATAAATTTCATCTGCACTTAAAAACTAATTTTCAAATAAACATATTTAATAAGATGCAACATGGTAGAAACAAATGATAAGTCAAACATACGGCCGATTGTTTTAAACATATGAATAAAAGGTGAATCGTTACGAAATGTAAATAATATGCGGGCTGTTGTCGAGTTTCCAGAAATGTGCAAAAAGCAAATAATTTAGTATCTGATGGTGTCAGGTGGCACTGCCAGCAAATACACAATATAAAAGGTGGATTTATGTGGTGGTATTCTTTAGAAATTACGCGTTTCTGCGTAATTTGTCGCAATAAAAATTTAGAAAAAAGAATTGAAGGAGGAAATGCAATGAAATGTAATTGTTATTTAGTGCTAGTGTTTTGAATTTTTTTTCTGTTAATTTATAGGCTTTGGTAATAAATTTATATCATAGTTCAATTGCATTAGCATATTTTAATTGTGCTTTTAAACACAGTTGGTTTACAAAGTTGACCAAATGAGTAGTGCAGCGGGTGCAAAACTCTCGGGCCCCGGGATATGTATACAGGTGCGTGCAGGGCCGCCGAGAGGACTTCTGGGGCCTCGGGGTCCTCACTTCCAAAATACAAGTGATGAGCAAAAAAAAAAGGTCCTCACTTCCTACAACTCTGCCCAGGACCCCGGGCCCCAAAAACCGCAGGGCCCCGGGAATTTTCCCCGGCTACCACCTCCCTCTTGTTGGGCCTAGGTGCGTGGAGAGACGGAGAAAATCGGTAAAAATTATCGGGACCCGGGTAGACTGAAGATCTCGGAGTTGGGTTCTTTGTTTACAGATCACTATTTAATTTTATTATTTGTGATTTTGTTGCATAATTTCTTTGTCAGTAACTGTAACACGTAATAATAATAATAACTAAAATAACAGTATTTATACCATGAGTTCAAAAAGTAATTACATAAGGGTTAGCTATGGAAAAATGAAATAATGTCTACTGCAAGATTTAGAATTAATTAACTGTCATCACTGTTGTTTTATGTCATAAGTTTATATTGTTATATAAAGATTGCAGTAGACATTATTTTATTTTTCCATAGCCCACCCTTATTTAATTACTTTTTGAATTCATGGTAGATCTAGGCCACAGACCCGCTTTAGATTCATACTTTATTTACGTATTTCGCTGTCATCAGTTATCAGTATTTTGGGCCACTTTATGGTGTTTATGTTGCTTATTGTAGCTTCAGCGTGGACAATGGGTACATCACGTAAAGAAATGTATACCTTCATATATAGCAGCGGTCGGGGAACCGGGGTAAATTACCCCAAATGGGGTAAAAATGAAATTTTTGGGGGTAATAAGGAAATTTTTCCAATTTGCTATTTTATAAACGTGTTAGTAGCGCACTAAGGAAAAGGGCGCTGAGGGGCTTGACTAAGGGGCGCCATTGCGAAGGTGAGGACTTTTTTTTGCTCATCATTTAGATTTTGAGAGGTGAGGACCTTTTTTTTTTTGCTTGTCACTTACAAGCCAATGTGGTAACGTCGGTGTAAAGAAATATATCTTTGGGTAATGGGTAAAAATGTTCCCCGACCCCTGATATATAGGGTGACTATAAATTGGGGCCGTGACGTCAGCACTTTTACTGTGCCGCCTTGCAAACATCATTTTAAAACTTATTAAGGGGGCCATAGACGATCAACTTGGTTGTCAACTTTGTTGTCAAGCTTGTTGTCAGCTGTTGCCACAGACGAAATGAACTGTTGGCAACCAAGTTGTAAATATCACTTCCGAGGATTTTATATCGGCTTGAATTTGCCGGGTGATTTCTGTTGTTGCTTTTCATTAATTTTTATGTTTAGTTAGTAAAATGAGTGAGGATTCGTTGTTGTTTTTAGTTTGAAACGAGTTGTGTGAAGATAAGATGCGTCCTCCTAAAAAGAGAAAAGTTGGCCAAAGGAATGGTATCAAAATTAGGGATAGGGATAATATTAATACATTTAAGATAGAATTAAAACAGTATTTTATAAGTATTATGTAGATTTTAAATGATATATTTTTTTTTATTGTTGTTTCTTTTTTCTATATAGTATTTTTACAATAGGGATATATTGTTTACTATTAGAATATTTTCGTATATTTTTTACTATGTAGTAAAATATGTAGCCAATTGTGCTATTTAATAAATATTATTATTATTATTAAAACCGTGCTCAGTTTTCTCATTCCAATTTAATGAGTGAACTACGCGGCAATGCACCTGACGATTTCAATAACTTTTTAAGAATGGACAGAAAAACCTACGATGAATTGTTGGATAAAATGCGACCATTTATTTAAAATAAAGACACAAACGTGAGAATTGCTATAACTGCGAATGAACGGCTTTCCACAACCCTGGTTTTTAGCTAGTACGCAGAACTTCGAGGATTTAAAATTTCTCACCACTATATGGCCACAAAGTCTTGGAACAACTATCATTGGGGCTTGTAGTGTTATAAACAAAGTTTTGAAGGAGTATATTCTTATATTTGTGAGTATTTTCTTAAGACTGTCAACATTCGCATTTGGCTTAATTTGTTTGTAAATATTTAAAAGTTTTGGCAACGCATTCTTCTTTTTGTTGCGAACTTTAAAAATGTCCGACTTGACTTTCCACAGCTTGGGCAGTTCAATTTGAATATTTGAAACACTGGCCATATCCAATTAACAGTAATTTCATAAACAATAATAATGCAATAAAAACTGACCAAATGGCAACGGACAGTAACCAAAAACAATTACAAACTTCTACAACTTGACAGCACAACTCCAATTTCACAAGTGATGTTCATAACCTTGTTGTCAACTTCCCCACAGACACTACAACAGGGTCGCCAACATAAAGCTCCGCGCACCAAATATCCAAAGTTTTTGATCTCAACTCAACTGTTGCTTCTACATGAAATGTCAACCACCAACCTGCCTACAGACGTTCAACATCTCCTTCAACATGGCAAGTTGACAACAAAGTTGACAACCAAGTTGATCTTCTATGGGCCCCTTTAAAGCAAATAGTTACTTAAGCCGTCTGTTGATGAAAAGTTGGACTGCTGAACTTTTAAAAACCATATTTTTTTGTATGTTGTTTACAAGTGATTTTGTGTCGAGCTTACTTATATTTCTACGTTTTTTTGAGTATGTTTATAGGCTATTCCAAGCGGAACTAAATGGATTATCTTTTTTGTAAGTCATCACGAGCTCACCTTTTTAATGATTGGAGTAGACTTTTCTAAACATAATGATCAAAAGCCTCATTTCAACATTAAACGAGGCAAAATTTCCATTATTGCACTGCGTTTATCAATTTTCTTAAAAACGAAACCAATTATTCTCAGCACTCTAAGTAAACTTGCAACTAAGCACTGAACTCCACAGTCATCCGTTTGTAATATTTGGTGTAAATCTCACTGACAGTAATAGATTTTCTTTGTACATATCGTATACTTTTTTTAGTATTGAGTATATCGGCTTGAAAACCGCCAATATATTTAGTCTTGCCAGCATCATATTGTAACGTTTCTTTCTCTGCTATAGCACCACTATTTTCCCTACCCTACTAATAGGCACTTTAGTTAAATCTGAAGTTTTCTGGAACGGCCAGTTTTCATTTTCATCAGCTGAAAAATGTACACCTTTTCTGCTTTCTTCATTTTCATTGCACACACTATTGTCATTACACTTAAATATTATGCACAGCTTCTTTTCTTACATGCAGTTTCCACTGGACTAACATTCAGAACAATTTTCTGGGTATTTATATAATATTTTATCAGATTAAATTCGTTAATCGTTTTTGAAACAAATACATTTTTGCAAAATATGTCATTAGTAAATTTTTTTAAGCAGTATATACCATAGTACAGTTTTCTACAAAATTTTATTTAACCCAATCTTTCACATAACAAAATAAAACCCCTGCAGCGTTGGGGTTACCCTGCTTGTTAAGAGGTCAAGTCATTTCACCAAAGCTTGAGACACACTTTAACTATTAACCAGTATAGATTATATTTACAAGAACAAATCACAATCAGGATTATTAAAACGGCAAAAAAAAAAAAAAATAAGACAGTGCATCATAAAAAACTAGCTTAAAATACTATCGAAAATTGAAACAAAATGTGACTGGTGATAATTTCAAAAATTGAATTGGATGTCGGATAGCATTGAAAGTTTGAGGGAATTAATGCGTTATACATTTTACTTATTACATCAATACTACGCAAAACATTCGTAGTGCTTAGTAGAAAAGTATAATCGTCAAGCTACCTTCTAATAATGAAATAACATAATATGGTTTTTTGTTTCATAATCAAATTTACAGATTTAAAATTGCACTCGTCCACTAGTGACGTCAACATTTCTTAAACTTTTGAGATACCTGTTGTATAATAAAACTGTAATTAACAAATCCTATAAACATTCATATTTATATGTTCATAATTAGCTGTGGCTTCTCTTAAATAATGAACTTACCGCCTCATATACTCGCTACTGTGTTACGTAACGATATACGAGCATAAGGGAGAACGGTGCCGATAAGGAAGTTGAGAAGTTACCGACCGAGCACGCCACAGGGAACCCCAGCCATTCCGCCTATATTTACGACAGGTAGTCACTAATTAATATTCATAATATGAAATACAGGGGTGTGTTTATGATAATAAGATTGTTATGTTATAAACTGAACGGCATGGCACGCCCTCTATTAAGATAATTAAGTGAGGAGGATGAAACCACGAGAATAACTTATGATGCTTGTTTATTATGCATCTAATGAATTTAAGGAAGGGGCCATGTTATATTTTTTAAGTTATGGTTGAATATTTTAGCTACGGTAGAGCAGTCTTTTCCAAACATTTCCAACCAAGGACCAGTGCTGGATTGGGTTGGAGGATTTGCACTTTTAATTATTACTTTGATTATATTTCTACCATTTTTAAAACGCCCGCACCATAAGAGAAGTGTGAGCTGGTTTTGTAATACATTGTAGCTTCGCTTCTAGTGTATTATTGTATATTTTAGTATTTATTAAAATATAAATGTAATGTAATCGAAGTTTTAAATTAAAACGACATTTTAGTTTTGTGGCCCTAAATAGTTAAAGTAAACTTATAAATATTTTGCTTTTGGCGGCGCCCTTTAAGCTTGGCACCTGAGGCATCATAACCAGCTAGTTCTCCCTTCGTTGCGCCAATGACTAATAGATACACTGGATTGACATCAGTCAAAGGTTAAAACAAAACTTTACACAGACAGTCCATTTTTAAAATCTCCGGGGTAAAGCAAGTTAAATTACAGATTCGCCGTTGTGTTCTGGTTCGTTTATGTTTGTTTGTGTTCATTAACTTGTGCACATCTATCGAGCATATTTGTTCATTTATGTTCATTTGTCAAGTACAAAACTTATATCTGTTATCAGCTTTCCTAATTCAATAATATTTATTATCATGGAAGTATGAATACGCTGTATTGTTCGTTATTTAATTAGGAGTCTAGGGAATAATATCGATAGTAGGGATATGGAATCTTATATATATACACTTCAGTTTTCACGTATTTAATTAATCCCTTTATACTTCCGTGTATCCCCATCATTTCCGATTTTACTTCTGTCGTACCCAATAATTAGTAACGAAATCATTAAATTAATTAACATAATTAATACTGTATAGTTGGAATTGTATCACGTTTTATATACACTAAAATTTATTGAATGTTCTTGATTAGTTTGTTATAAACTAATTATAAATTAATTTTTATTTTGTGACTAATTTCAAATGTTAATATGTCCTAGATTTTGTACGTTGATACTTCGTCCCTTTTTAGAGTTTTGTAAGTAAAACTAAGAAACCTTTATACCGTCATTCATGTGTCTGCCTGAATGTATAATAGATATCGAAGACAGGCGCACATCCAGATTTGGGGAGGGGGGTAGCATAGTCCAAAATGTTTTCTAATGGAAGTTTAAAAGCCTTTTTTTTGCGGGTCTCTCGTTCAATTACAGCAAAAATGTGTTCTTTAGAATCGTGTTTTTTGAGTTTTGGGGTGGGGGCTTAAGGCCATGAGCTTCCCCTGGGTGCACACCTGCTTGGGGCCAAACGCCTGAACTAAGAGAGTTGAAATTTCGTGTGCATATACAAACCTTTGAACTGGATATAGTCAAAATACTGACTTTAAAAAAAATAAAAAACATCGCACGAAACGCAAAACAAATATGAATTTCTCGAAACAAAAAAAGGGATTCTTTTTTTATTTAGATTTTATTTTAATACACTTGATGTTGCAGATTACTTATTACTAAATTACATCTTATTTACTTATTTAATAATTAGGAGTGTAATATTATATTAACTACACATATGCATACATATACATACATACATACTAAAAGTGTTTCTTTTTAAATCGTCGTATAGGTAAAATAAATAAATAAATTCATGGGACGTTTCGCATTTTATTACAGTAAATGCATCTTTTTAGGCTGTGATATGTAGTTTTCATAGACGGAGAATTAAGTTATGGAAGGTTATGTATGTATCAATCCTAGGTAAATAATCAAATGTCCTTGGTTAGGACATTTGATTTTAAATACTGACACGGGAACAGCGTCTTGATAGTAACCTATTCTTGATCAAATTTATATTTTTTAACAAAGTGCTGGGTTTTGCCCTTTTCCCCGGCGTAACTAATTGTGTGTGGTAACATAGTATTAAACACTGTTTTAAAAAATAATAAAATATTTATACTTGAATACATAGAAATACAATTAGGCATATGTATAACTACCATGTAATTTTATTTTTTAAATTTGTACCTTAATTGCCTGGCAATAAAATATTTTATATATATATATATTTTTATGTACAATTTTTAATGTTTTTTAACTTTTTAATCTCGTATTTACCTAGGATTGGATTAGGTCTATGATAACTGCATATTACAGGCTGAAGATGCATTTACTGTAATAAAATGCGAAACGTCCCATGAATTAATTTATTTATTTCACATATGTCGATTTAAAAAGAAACACTTTTATTATACCGACTCGTCAAGGTCATCCACTGACATACATACATACATATTTTTATTAAGTAGGTTTTACGCGATTCAATTAATTGAAAAAGTTGACATTCAATTAATTGATGTGTGTAAAGCGTAAAAATTTTGTCAATTAATTGACAAAAAATTTGATCAATTTATTTTGAAAATAGAACAAGTTCTATTTTTCGTCAATTTTTCATCAATTTTTTAGGGAATTCTAGGTATATTTTTATCTGTTAATATATTGCCAACTGTTTAGTTGTAGCATAACCTCGAAACATATTATTTTTGTTTCGGTTTCAAATTTAACATAACCACAAACGTTCTAATTTATCATCATCTAGGTTATTTCTTTTGTTTTTGTTCACAGCTCGTAATTTTGTGAAGATTTTTTCAATATTTTCATTTTGATAAATATGTCAACATGTTTTACAGTTGGTAATGTAAAAATTTTCAAAAAAATTGATAAATAAATTGATGTGTGTAAAGTGACGTTTTTGTTCCCAAAGTTACCAATAAATTTTTCAATTAATAGACAAAAAACTTGATCAATTTGTTGAGCAATTAATTGAACTGTGTAAAACTAACTTTAATTTGGTTAGTAAGTTTTGAGTCTGTTAGGTAGTTCAATAGGATACTGATGGCTTTAGGTATGTTCTTCAGTGCACTTAGGTTGTTTGGTATGTTTCTGGCGAACGGAACTGTATTTCTCACATTCGGTGATGCTATGCTCCATTGTTGTAATTTCATTACAATGCTTGCAGATATTGGCGTTTCTCTCATTTAGAAGGTGTTCATGATTTTTTGTGTGGCCAGTTCTTGTAAGGGTTGGTTGCGTTTTTCGCTGGTCCATATATTGACGAATTCTTTGATATTTCTTAGTTTTATAAATTATATAAATTAACCTACAAAATTTTATTTTTAAGACAATAAAATTTTGATATGATTTTCGACAAAAATGTGCCTAGAGACACTTATACCGTCACTTCTGTGTCTGTATAGTCGATCTTATGGAGTTGAAATTTGACGTGTATATACAGTTCTTTGACTGGCATATAAGAAAAATACTGAGACTTTGAGAAAACATATCACAGGAAAAATATAAACAAATTGTATAACAAGAAAAAAAAAATAAATAAATAAAACTTTGAGTGGACAATTTTATTACTGAGAAAAACAACACGTACTTATAAGTATATATGTATGTTTCTAGACGATTTGAATGACCCAAGTAACTTTTATCCCCCGCCTTTTTTGTCACAGGGTTGATTTAGTTAGCTAAAAATTTTGACGCCCAACAACGATTTTTATTAGCTTTTAACATAGTTCCAGGGGAGTACAAACGTTTGGAGACGCAAAATATGTGCATTAAAAATGGAGCAACATATTCAGTTGTGGGGGGGGGGGGTTGCAATGATACCAACCTCCCCAATGCACAGCCCAATGGAATAGTACCCTCGGCATTTTTGATAAGGTATAGGTACATTATATTGGCCTCTTTATACATATCTACGAAAGCCTGTAATGTTTTATCCAATCTATTTTCTTCTTCATTCATTGTATGTATAGACGTATTCCAATTAGAAAGGTTGCACAGAGTTCCTACTTCATGGGAATCAAATTAAAATATATTTCTCTGTACTGTTTTTCTAGTCAATTTTATAATAGTCGGAAGCTTTTTATTGGTAATTATGTAGGTATTTACAACTAGTGGTATTTGAAGAAATAGTATCAAGCTAACAGAAATATGTCAGTGATTAAATATTGAAGGAATTGTGTTAGTTCTGCTCTATTAATGTAACGAGTATGATAACAGTGTGATACTACAATTTCCTCAAAAGCTTTTCATATAACGAGATTTGTTACAAAAAATGAAGGTCACTCCCGTTCCCCATCCATCAAACTCACCTGACTTGACCCTGTGTGACATTTTTTGTTCCCAAAACTGACAAGTTTATTAAAAGGAGAAAGAAATAGCTGAAAAAATTAGTATTGGAGAAGCGAAAAATACGTTTACCAATTCAAAAGCTCATATATATAAAGACGCATTCAGAGCTCTTAAATCAATAGCTTATAGACTGTACCTTGTAGACTGTTTACGGTCACTGCTCTGAATGCGGCTTTATATATATATGAGCTTTTGAATTGATAAACGTATTTTTCGCTTCTCCAATACTAATTTTTTCAGCTATTTATTTCTCCTTTTAGTTTTAGTGAGTCACATCATTTAGCCTTTCCTGTGACATCGACAACATGAGGTAATTTTTGATTTATTTTAAATTAGAAAAACTCCTTTCCCCTGATGTCGCAGTTGCAGGCAGGGTTAAAAAATTCTTAAAGCTATATCAAAATTAGGAAAATGAGATGTTAATTTATTGTTTATTGTATCTTATTTTAATTTGTCTGCATTGCATCTTTTTTAAATGAATTTTTTTGACTATTTATTTATTTTTTAACATATTTATTACGTATATTTTTATCTACTGACTTCTAACTGTTTTACACCATGACTAATTTTAACTACTTTACAATGACTTTACGTTATTACATCAGGTATGTTTATTAAACTTTATAATCAGGTACCTACTGTAATTATTGTACTTCAAATTCTATATTTTTTCGTGTAGTTCTGATGAAAATATAAAATATTTTGAAACTGGTCAGCTAGATCTAGTGAATTATTTATGTCCACAACCCGTACAACCTTTTCCACACATTATCTATCATGCACTCCAAAGTAATTACAGGTTTTGTAGATATGGGAAATATTTCCCTCATTTTCGTTAAATAACTCAAGTTCATTCAGGTCATTTGCCGCAACACATACGATCAGTGGCGAATTAAGTTGCTTGGGGGCCCTGGGCGGTAAAATTAAAATGGGCCCTCTATTATTTTAAATAGAATGGAAATATGTGTATATAGGCTTCGGTAGGCCCCCCGGTTTCGTGGGCCCCGGGCGGCCAACCATTCCGCCACCGCTTAATTCGCCTCTGCATACGATCTATAGCCGTTCGCCCCTGGGATCGGCCATGTATACAATTAAAAAGGGTGTTAGCCCTTTTTAATTGTATACATCTTATTATTGTGACATTATTTATAGCTTATGGTATATTTTTTCTCCATCTATTTTGGTTTTCTTCAGGCTCCAACATTGTTCAGCTTGGCCCTGCATATAATTCTATTTGTAACTCGCGGATATTAAAAATGCATGTTGAGATTCTTCTCACGCTAGAAAATACTTCCGAATGTTCACAAACAAACTCGTCAATACTCCCGCAGTTATCTCCAACACAAACTGTCGTCCTCAAATATGAAAGCTATTAATATAACATGAGAGGGTATCCGTAGAACAAACAGAACCATAGAGCGCTCGTGTCTCCACAAAACGATTGGTCATGTAAGATGACAGCTACACTGATTCTTATCAGGATCACATCTACATTAGACAAGCACTGGCCACTCGGGCTCCGGCACTGTGTCATCATCATTCCGATACAACGACACAACGACCGTCTCCCAAATATAACAAATGTTTCTAAGGTTTTATCAAATCAGGTAGGCGCCAGTTCATATTCGAATTTATCTATGTCAGCTAGTTCAAATGACAAGGTTTATTCATTTCCGATTTTTAGAAACATGATTTTGTATTCCTGAATAAATTATAAGCAAATAAAAAACTATGATGCTGAAAACAGGACCAAAAAAGAAACAAAATATAAATTGCGATTTTATCACAAAATCAATATAACACGATGTTTGATAAATAAATTAAGTAGGACTAGCGTCATTCAACTTTATTAATTAGAAATTACTCCTTTTATACAATATAATTGTCTTTTTTTTGTTTTGTTATCAATCAAAATTTATTTAACAACTTATATTATAAAATTCAGGTAGAACTCGATATGCGTCGCAGTTTCGTTCCTAGAAGAACCGACGTAAACCGAACTGGCGTAAAATGAACTTAACTTATAGTGAGGGTGTAGAATTAGGTTCCAAGTAAATAAACAATAGACATAAAGGGTATCTATAACGCTATTTTATTTTACTTAGTACTTGTTGAGACATATTTAGCGTTTACTTAATTTTTACGCGTTTTTCATAATCGTAGTAACACATGAAGGCGGTAAATTCATTATACTGCAGACATCAGGACTTTTCCCCAACTTTCCATTCGTCTAATAACTTCAATCTTCTTTTCAAGGGAGACAGACTTCTCTTCTTGAGTTAACATTACTTTTCTTCTCTTCTCAGACATGGTATTTGTTTTGCTGTACGCTTTTGTATATGCGTATGCAAAAAACACCTATTTTATAATAGGTGAAACAAATAATCTTATTTAATTACGTATAACTTAACTAGATATACGCCAGACGTGTAGAAGGATACTTATACGCGACGATACTGGAGTCCTGTCCAGTCCAGTTATCGTGGTACTTTCCCGATCAGGAATCCTAGGTGTACGATAGTTAATTCAGCGCAGCCGTAAAAGTGAATGGGCGTACATCGAACCGGAGTATATCGGGTTCTACCTATATATACAAATAATTAATACAAATAAACAATATTATCCCATCCCACATAGAAATTTCATAAACCGAATTAAAAATAAATTCCAAATTAATTTCATACTGGAGCACAATAACAAATCATTTCAATCAAATAAAAAAATATTTCAGCTACTGGAAAACACATACAAATAGGAAAGACCAAACTATTATTACGCAACTCCGATTAAGCCACACACTAGCTACCTATAAATATATTTTTGAAAAAGGAAACCCCACTGATAGTCAGCACTGTAAAACTACATTAGATATTAAACATATACTCAGTGGTGCGAAATGAAAAATTGCGGGACTTCTTCCCCACTCACGTAAGAAATGTCAAAATAAGCCGTAGGCAGTTCTGGCTGTAGGAATGTTTTAATGCAAAATTAGATAATGCGGGGTACATACTTTATTATTGAATAATTATGTGGTTTCCAAATTGCAATTGGAGGACAGATTTATGAACATTTATGAACAATTTGACATATGCTCTATTAATAATCGATATCTAGCTTCAGTTCTTATTAAATTCATACAGCTAAAACCTCTTTCGCATTCAGCAGAACTACACGGTATTGCCTTATAACACTGGAGTAATGGATTTAAATCTGAAGAAATGTTTAGCCCACTGTAGTCAATGTATTCTGTAAATGTACTAACTGTTTTTGGAAATAACAGTCTGAATCATTTGCACAAAGACTTAATTTAAGTTTCTCTAAAACCATAATATCTGTTGGCCACTCGTCAATAAGTAACACGCGCAATTCGTCCACAACATTTGCAATTTTCGAAAAATGGATTAATTTAATGAAATTGATCGCTTCAGCAATCGTTTCTTCATATTAGTTGCTGGTTAAAAATTGGCCTGGATTTATTGAACCGATTTTGCTATTATTTGTTAAGTTTATCGATTCATATTTTATCTCTTTTGTCGCAGTTTCTGCTAATCGTTTCCGCCGTTCGATTTTTTAAATACCTCGAGTAAAAACTTCGGGGGCGCGTTCTGTCTCAAATAAAAAGTGCGGGTGCGCCGATCCCTTGCACTCCCGCCCCACTACACCACTGCATATGATCATCGACTGTCCGAAATATCAAACTGAGAGGTTAAGATTTCAGTTCCCGATATCACTAAAAGAAGTTCTAAGCAACAACTTAGATCATCTCTCCAATCTAATAAATTATCTAAAATCAATTAATTCTTTCCCCAAAATTTAAAATTAAGTTTTTAATAGTATTAAAAATCGTCATATTGTGTGAAAAAATATATATGTATCAGGGGCCAACAGCCAAGTTGCTGGCTCCCCTTAAACATGAATTAAAATAAGAAAAATATTATAAAATCTCCTCCTCTTTATATTATAAAAACAAGTTAGATGGAGGCCGAATGGAGTTCTCGAGCTTCAGCATGGAACCGTCTTGATTCTTTTTGCTGCTCGCTGGACTGGATTCCGGAAATTCTGCTTTTCTTACTTTAGGGTTTTCTTTTTTGATGAACACAGTACAAGATATTTGCGTTTTAGGCACACAGATCTCTTATTTGTCGAAATTATATAGGAGCGAGGTATACAAGAATTCTTTCTTTCTACTTTTCCTCATCTTTTTAAGTCCATTATCCTGACATGATCTCTTTGTTCTAAGGGTATAAGATCTCTCGGGTTTTGTCTCACTAAATTATTTAGCCTGTGCTTATTTTCATTGATCTTGATTCTCATCGTACTGTTCTTACGGTATTACCGTTCCAGATACATAATCTATAATTTTAGAGCATAATCTTAAATCTTTGTTTGGTGGACTTCCAAGCAAAGGTTGTTTCAATTTATCCACAGCGTTGATAATTTGTACAGAACTTCTGTGGTCAGTTTCTAAATCTAAATCACAGTGTCCCAATAAATCCTCTTACAGATATGCTCAACATTTTTCGAAAAAGGCGTTAGACATGGTTTTAAAATCCAAAGTTTAACGAGACGCTAATCTTAACGCGACGAGTGTCTCTCAAATCATAATCGAAATATTCATATTCGCAAGGATATTTGCAAAATTCACTCATTCTCAATCGAAAAGCAATAACATTTTATTATATATAATATCGTAATCAAGCTGAGGTTGTATGTTATTTTTTCTTAAATTTCTAAATTAATATGTTTTACTTGTAAAGCTAATTGATTTCAAAAACCAAATCAAATACCATCTGTTAGATGATTATGTGCAGATTATGTATTTTATTTATCTAATAAAATGTTTTATTACTGTTGTGAATACGAAGCAGGAAAGAGTGCTGAAAATATCATTCATTATCGGAAACGGTACGCCTATTTTTACCGACCGCCAAAATATATGAGGGAGGTATTGTGATCATATCGATTTTGACATTACGAGATTTCGATGGATCTCCACGAATTGAGGTACCTGCATAACGTTTTGATTATTTTTAGCATGATGTCTGTCGCTCTGTCTGTCCGTCTGTCCGTCTGTCTGTCCGTCTGTCTCTCTGTCTGTCTGTCTGTCTGTCTGTCTGTCTGTCTGTCTGTCTGTCTGTCTGTCTGTCTGTCTGTCTGTCTGTCTGTCTGTCTGTCTGTCTGTCTGTCTGTCTGTCTGTCCGTCCGTCTGTGTATACCAGTGGCGCACCCAGGGAGGCCCCCCCTAAGAAGGCAGGAAATAAAAATAAAAACAAACAAATACACTAGAAAATTTTAAAAATAGAGATGAGGACCTTTTTTTAGGTCATCACTTTGTATTTTCGAAGCGAGAACCTACTTTTTTTAGATCATCACTTGAAATTTAGTTAAATCATCACTTATTCATAATTTAAATAATAATTTTGTCTTCCGGGCCCCCCCTAACAAATATTCCTGGGTGCGCCACTGGTGTATACGTGCAGAGAAAATTCGGCTAAAAGGATTTTTATGAAACTTCATATTTAAGCTTCTGACATCAATGGCATGAGTTGATCAACTTTTGGTAAAAATCGGTTGACTAAAAATGGGAGTTTACTCGTGTCGATTTTAAGGTTTTTGCGAATATTTCATAACAGAAAAATATTTCGAAAAAAATTATTTAACAAAAGTTGGTATAAAAGTAATAACTAACAACTTTTATTTGAGATATTTTTTGATAAATCGAAAAAATTTTGAAAAATTTTTCGCAATTTTTTCCAAGTGTCTATTTTTTCATACTTATATGTAACGTTTCCGTGGTCATGATAAATAATATCTCTGTTAGAAAATATTAGGCCAAGTTATTTCTACTCTGCTGCTAGAATGTATTTTATACAAGTATTATGTGATGGTGGTCGGTCCTGTGGTGGCCACAGCTGATTTTTTAACACTGATTGCCATTAATCGGGCATGTCAACATATAACAGTAGGTATTGCGCAAAGCTCGAATTCCGCGTAATTTTTTATAGAACCTAGTATATAATTTTACGCTGAACTTCTAACAGTCCAACACTTGTCATATAACATAAGCCTCCTTGAGATAAATTTGATGTTATCAGTCATATTAAAGTTCTTGAACACATGATACCGCTGTCTGTAGAGTGGCTAGCGTCCATCTCATAGTCTCCGGACATCATCGGCATAGCTGACAAGGCCGTTGCCCGTGGGAGACAAATATCGCATACCAACCACACGAAAATTCCACAAATAATATAACACCGCCAGTTGAACTCATATTATTACACACCTGACGGTATAATGGTTCTATGATATTTACTCGAGTGAATAATCGCTACATACCGAATTATATAAACTTACTTACGCTTTAATTGTTATTTATGTGTACAGAAAATTATGCAAATTAGTTTTAATTCCGGTTTCCTAGAAGCAACTTAGTGGAAATATTTAGTTTGAAGGCACATTAGTTATTTCAAATTACTTTAAAACTTTGCTTAGAATTTCTCTCTCTCTCTCTCTCTCTCTCTCTCTCTCTCTCTTTCTTTCTCTCTTTCTCTTTCTTTCTCTTTCTTTCTTTTTGATTATTGCCTTTCGGGTTATCGATGGGTTCACTGAAATCCAATATTTTTTTCTGTTAAGGCGGCGCACAACCCTATAGTACTCAATAGTTTCTTATACAAAACTAATAATCGGAAATAAAATTAATAACAATCTATATATCAAAATTTGCAGCGAATTTTTATCTATCTAATAGGATATTTTTAACTGTAGATAAAACTGTTAAGTAGTTGTAAATAAGCAAATTGCATTATAGACACCATCTTGTAAACCAATCGACGCATATTTGCGTACGATGCGGCAAATTATACCTGAAGCTTCATTCTACAAATATGATTGTAGCTATTTTGCTGTATTGTGAAAATTACTTACAGTTATTGTACTTGGTAATCTATTTTTGCCACCCTCTTGAATCTTCCGCGGTTTTCAAAATTTGAACATTTCTACACAAAACTATATAAATATAAAAGTTATTCGAAACCCACAAATAGATTTAAAAAATTACAGAACAATATCGCTGATGTCTATTTTAAAGTTATTGAGCGATAATATTTTTACAATAAATGTTTCTACAATTAAAACTATCATATTAGATAGATACAAATTCGGTGCAAAATTTGATGTATAGGTTGATACTAATTTTATTTCAGATCGTTAGTTTTGTATAAGAAACTAGTAACCTCCGGGGGTTATACGCAGCCTTAAGTATTGCTTTTCATGTATTCGATTATGTTTTCACCTATACTTCGTTAGATTTCGTATTATTTTCGTAACATATGAAATACAATTCTATCATCAAATGTTTAGTCAATTTATATACATACATAATAGTTTATCTCATTTCTGAATAAAATAAGAATTTATTTTATTTTTATAAAAGTGTTTTAATAGTAATATTAATTATTAAGTAATTATTTGATTTATTATGCTATTTATAATTCATATCTCTTCTTGTAACCAGTTACCATTTGTTTGAATGCCTGAAAGAAAACGTTTTTAATCATAAGAAATTCAAAACACACGAATTGTTAAAACCTGGATTATGTGGAATAACATTGTTCTGATCTTCATTATTATTGTCATAAATTATTTCTTCAAATAATACACCATTATTATAATGCGATATTGTGAAGCACTGCAGAGGTATAAGTGATTTTTGTAGCTTTTAGAGGATTATAATTTTAAGTACTGTAACTGCTCTTCAATAATCCGTTTATTTCTTTTCTATACAATTTCTTGAACTTGCGTCTGGTAACTCAAAAGGGTTACGTGTATCACAAAGATGAAGAAGGAACATTCTTAGCTCTACTGTAAAGAATTCGCTTTAAAGAGTAATATAAAGTTTTAATTTTGCCTTATAATAATTAATATTCTTACCATCTTGTATTTTATTCAATTTCTTTTAATAACATGGGATTTACTATAATAGGAATAGCCATTTTTGCAAATTAAACACCAGCGTTAACTTTTAATGCCAGCGTTTTGGTAGGCGCTTATTGTAGAACGTTAAATAGCTATTTTAACGCCTCCGCGTTAAAATTTTTACGCATATATGCTTAGCAAATAACATTTACGTTTAAAATGGTGTTAAAAATGTCATTTTTTGACGTTAAGATTTTAACATCTTGCTTAGAAAATAGACCCACATAGGGCTGAAAGCGTAGCCAAGTTTAAACTTTTAGTAAAACTCGGCTAAAATATAACAATCCCATAAGTAACCATAGCAACCATGTTATAACCATTTGGTTATAGTTAACTAAGCTTTCAGAAATCGGCCCTAAATGGTTAAATACTTGTTCATTTAACTTTATTTTGCCAAAAATTATAGTAATTAAATAGTTTTGGTTTTTGATCAACTATCTCTAACATGCCTTATATTGATGTCTTTCTCTTCCACGGCTTACTAGACGTATTTTTGTTTTTATTTTATCACATGATTATATTGATACATAGTTAAAAATTAATGCAGCTTAAAAGTTCAAATAACATAATTCAAATACTCATCTCTAAGATGATATACTAGCGTCGGCGAATCAACGCAGTTACGTCACACCACGTAACAAACGACTGTATTGTCTGGGACAATGCAATCGTTTGTTACGTCGTGTGACGTAAGTGCGTTGATTCGCCGACGCTAGTATAGTAACCTTTTCTTTTCACAAATTTTTTCCCACAATTTTGAATTTGTATGTTTTGGATGTTTTCAGTACAGCATGTAATTACTCTGCACAAACCTGAAAGCCTAAATCGCTCGCTTTTGGGCGATACCGCCCTGGTGGAAGATCACTGGTTTAGGGCATTAAAACCATAAGAACTGTAATAATAACTAAAGTTTTCCTCAGTTTTGTAGTACAGTTTTCTTGCTTTGTAATTGGAAAGTGAAAATCCAAAATGAAATGAATCATATTTCTATTTAAAATTTTTCCTAAACAATACTAATTTCCCATATTAATTATTCTGCTGCGTACAGTTTATTACCAGTGCGTGATACACGAATTTTTGTTATTAATTCAAAAAAATCTCTATTTAAAATTAAATATTTAAGAATTTTAATAACGTGTCATAATCACGAAAAACGGTGTTAAATAAATTATGTTTGAAATTAATTGGAGTATAAAGAAAGATATTTTCCGAATGCATTATTTAGGATTGCGTTTTATTTTAAATAAATTTGTGATTAATTTGTTTCAAGGGTTATTAAAGGAAAAATTTTAGGAATTTTACTTATTTTATTGAAAATTTTGATATTTTTTTATAATCATTCATTTTGCCTAATTTCTTACATTTTAAAGATGATTTTCCCTGCATTGCAGTTTAGCTCATGTATTAGGGTGCGAGTCGTAGTCTGAAGCGAATCGGATTACGTTATATCGGCCAGTGCTAAACCGTCAACGTACGTTGGCCATAAAGCCTCGTTCATAATCGATGTTATGTATCCATAACATAAAACTCACAGTATTCTTTGTTTTGTTTATTTGAAACAGATGTTCAGAACAGGGTTGCATTGATTTAAATCACATTGATTAAAAAAAAATCATTGATTTAAATAGCTTTTTTCTTTTATTGAATGTGATTAACACTTTCAATAATATTTCAAATATTTGCCTGTTAACATCGGCTACATGTTCAACGGCTGGTGTTGAGAGAATATTTTCAAAATTTGGCTTAACGCACAGCTCACTCAGAAATAAATTTCGGGGTGGAGAAAGCAGCCAAATTAGTATTTATAAACCAAAGTCTGCAATCTAATATTTAAAATATTGTATTATAAAAACTAGTAAGTTAATATTTATTATTTGCAATAGTATGTGATGTTATGCTTAATTTAGAAATGTGATATATATTTTTATTGTTTATTTAAATTGTTACTTATTCTTTACAATATGTGTTTCCATAATAGAAGAAAATAAAATATTCCAACTATATTATTTTTTTTAAATCAAATAAATTTGATTTTAATCAAACAAGTCCGATTTAATTCAAAACAATCTGACTTTTTTCAAAAAATCGGCTTTTTATGCAACCATAGTTCAGAACAGTCAAAATTTTTGTTCCATCCTTATAGTTTTTTTCCATAATAAAAGAAAATAAAATATACTATCTATATGATTTTTTTTTAAATCAATTAAATTTGATTTTGATAAAAAAAATCCGATTTAAATCAAAAAATCTGATTTTTTGATTTTTTTTTTTAAATTGGACTTTTATGCAACCAGAGTTCAGAACAGTCAAAATTTTTGTCCCATCCTTATGTATGTTATGGATTAAGTTATGAAACTACTATAAACGAGGCTTATGGGTCTATTCTGTAAAAAAATTTTTACAGTACTGTATCACTATAGCGCTGTAGTGTGCTTAGCACTGTAAAGTGCCAAGTTACGGCGGCTCTGTAAATATTGAGCATTAGCTATTCTGTAACACATTCTGTAATTTCGGTCGATTTAAACTTTGCTTACATTGTAGCTAACTTCACTATGTTTATTTCTAACCTCAAAATTTGAGGTATTGATCAATGTCATGGATCGGTAAGTGTATATCATATTTGTATATACACATATACTCATGTTTTTTACGTTTGTAATTTTTATTAATTATTGTTATAATTTGTTTATAAAAATAAAAGTTTCTCTTTGCATGTTATGTGTCTTTATTCCATATAAACAGATTTTTTACATCAAATTATACAATGGACTACTGAACATATAAATTCCTAATCTGCTTTCCCAAATTCGTATCTTGATTAGCTTTTAAAAAATTTTAAATCAGTTTTGAAAATTTTAAATACTTTTCAAATATTTTACCATTTGGTACAGGATCTTCATTATTTTCAGGTTCAGGATCTTCATTATTTTCAGGTTCAGGATCTTCATTATTTACAGGTTCAAGCTCATCATCATCAATCTCAGCATAGTTAGGTATTCTTGCTTTTGTTGCTATATTATGCAAAACTTACCCTTCTTTCACTCCACGTTTTTCTTCCCTAGTAGTGGGGAACTTTATATGAATTGGCATTAGATGTGTTGTTATCAGATAACAAATTTCTATTATCGATCTACTAACCATAGGCTGGCTAATAGAAGTGAAATTGTGAGCCCCTGTAGTAGCCTGATAGGATCCATTACTTAAAAAATACAGTGTTTCTAAAACCTGTATATAAAAATATATAAATGAAAACATGTATGCATGAAAGAAAAGGACCACTATATAATCTTGATTCATTGATTGTGTTTATTACTAAATTTTTATGCAATCTAAATAACTTCATAAAATGATTTTCAGGGATGGAAAATGGATTTTCTCTATCCCTTAACAATCTTTTTTTGATTCGTACATAATTTCTAAAAAAAAAAGTTTATGTGTGGTTGTAACGTGATATTTTAAGCATAATTACCTGTTATGATCCTCTTGTTGTAGTTGCATTAGAAATAGGGCGAAATTTGGATCATTAATTTTTTTTTTAGGTGACACGAACAATACAAACATATACAACTTGACTTCTATACAGTACTGTAACTGACTTACGGCCAGAAAAATATCGCCGTAACGTTACAGCGTTATTTTACATCGGTGTAGAGTTTCCAGAGCAACGCGTGTCAATACAGAATAGCACTTTCCTTAGAGCGCTGTATTTTACAAAGTTATAGCGCTTACAGCGGTAGAAAACTCATACAGAATAGACCCATTAATTTGTGATGTATTACGTACACATTATACGCGGAGTCAGAAGCGGCTTTAAGGGGGGGCGAGGACGGTCAGGTCATCACTTAATAGTGAGGACCTTTTTTTTGCTCTTCACTTGGATCTGGGAGGTGAGGACCTTTTTTTCTCTCTTCACTTGGATTTGGGAGGTGAGGACCTTTTTTTTGCTATTCACTTGGATCTGGGAGGTGAAGACCTTCTTTTTTTCCCTGTATCCCGGTTTCCCTTCACTGAAATCTGGTCACCCTATCTCTTCACTTGGTATCTCTGGTCATCACTTGTATTATACAGGGTAATTAATTTTTTTTATGAGGGTGGCAAAAAAATCTCGCCCTGGGCGCCAGACTTGCTCTGCCCGGAGTTAGACAAATATGAACATTGACCATCACTTGCCACACCGTCTGTAGTCGCCATTATAAGAAGCCTAAACTTCCTGATCATCACTAAATATCTTAAAAAGTAAAAATTGGAATGATTACAATACTTCCGTCCTTGTCGGGTTTTCTGAGGTAGAGTATAACTGCTAAGGTTTTAAAACTGAATTGTTTGGCTGAGTTATAATTTTGCCACGCCATGTCCCAAAGCAATCGAACTACCCTTCTCTATAGGTATGTGATATGCCTGTATTATTATGGTCGGTAAAAAAGGCGGAAACAGATCTAAAAGCGATTCCAAAAAGTGCCTAAAAATGTGATTTCAGAAGTAAAATATTTTCAACTCATTTCTAACACCCACTCAACGGCTACGCGACGTATTCTATGCCCAAAAGACCATCGACTGTGGCTTCTACATAGCCCCAGCCCTCTTTTTACCGACCGTCAACATATATAAGGGAGGTATTGTGATCATACCGATTTTGACATTTCGAGATTGCGATGGATCTCCACGAATTGAGGTCCCTACATAACATTTTGACTATTTTTAGCATGATATCTCTCGGTCTGTCTGTCTGTCCGTCCGTCTGTCTGTCCGTCTGTCTGTCCGTCTGTCTGTCCGTCTGTCTGTCCGTCTGTCTGTCCGTCTGTCTGTCCGTCTGTCTGTCCGTCTGTCTGTCCGTCTGTCTGTCCGTCTGTCTGTCCGTCTGTCTGTCCGTCTGTCTGTCCGTCTGTCTGTCCGTCTGTCTGTCCGTCTGTCTGTCCGTCTGTCTGTCCGTCTGTCTGTCCGTCTGTCTGTCCGTCTGTCTGTCCGTCTGTCTGTCCGTCTGTCTGTCCGTCTGTCTGTCCGTCTGTCTGTCCGTCTGTCTGTCCGTCTGTCTGTCCGTCTGTCTGTGTACACGTGCAGAGCAAATTCGGCTGAAAGGATTTTTATGAAACTTCATATTTAAGCTTCTGCCATCAATGGCACGAGTTGATCAACTTTTGGTAAAAATCGGTTGACTAAAAATGGGAGTTTACTCGTGTCGATTTTAAGATTTTTGTGAATATTTCACAACATAAAAATATTTCGAAAAAATTTATTGAACAAAAGTTGCTATAAAAGCAATAACTAATAACCTTTATTTGAGACGTTCTTTGATGAAACGAATAATTTCTGTAAAATTTTTCATACTTATATGTAACGTTTCCATGGTCATGATAAATAATATCTCTGTTAGAAAATATTAGGCCAAATTATTTCTACTCTGCTGCTAGAATGTATTTTATATAAGTACTTTACGATGGCGGTCGGTCCTGTGGTGGCCACAGCTTATTTTTTCCATTATCATCAAGTGTATATTTTGACAAAAGCACTAGACTAGCAGATGGAATCTTGAAAAACATTTATGTCACAAACTTATTAATAATGTCCTTTTAAAATTTAGTTTTATATTAAAACAACATTAATTTATTTCATCTCGGTATTATTAATTTATTAGTTGTATCAAATTTCAAATTTATATTTTCATTATAATTCTCCACAAAAGCCAGTTAAATGTATTTGTCATGTGACTATAAATCTTCAGAGAAACAACTGCTTTGAGCAGCATTGAACCGAAATTGATGAAACACTCTAATGCAGGTGCAGTGAATTTTTTTAAATAAAAGGAATTTAGTGTTAAAGGATTCTATTTAGCATATTCAAGAGATTTAATTTAAATATTGATTTGATAGGTTAAAGCTTAATGAAGATGTTTAATTAAAAATACTTTTGTATGCAATTTGGCGCAAAATTAATTCTTTTAAATTAGTTAGTCCTTAAATTGATTTGTGCTATTTGTTAAATTTGATAGCGGTTTGAAGGTAAAAGAAACCAATGAATAGATTCAGGACAAAAAAATATTTCAGTGGAAACAAGAATGTGTCCATTAAAACAATTTCTGTTTGTTTTTATTATTATCGTAAAGCAGCTGCATTCATTCTCTCTTTTACACATATCGGCTCACTTTCTTATGGTCATGATGTACTGGGATTGATGACACACGAGGCTAAAAGTTATCTGAAACAATTGGTGTTTGCCAAATAACCAAATGAGTGGAATATAGGGTTTCTATCATATATTCAATATTACTATATAGCGCATGCCTATCTTACTACATTGACAAAATATCTGGTGACGAAGTAAAACGGAGCCAACGGAGAGGCCGAGCGCATTAAATCGTGCAGTTTGGATTGGTGAAAACAGTCTGGCTTGTGATGTTGATGGTTCGATTCTCCGTTGGTAATATTATTCGGGCGAGAATAATATGTTTACATTACTCTCATTTCACAATCAATAACCCCTCGTCCAGGTGTAGAAACTCGCCCCCTGGCATCGGCGATTAGCCTCGTTGCAGAAATAGGCCGATAAAAAAAGTAAGACGGAAGAAATGGCTTCTCAGTTTCAACTGCCACGAATGTATGTATGTATGCGCATGATCAAAATGATAGGGAATTTTAGTTTTATACAAATATCACCAACAGAAGGAAATGAAAATATTTATTCTAACCTACAAATATTTAAAGTCTGTTTCCTAAAATGTGAAGTTCATTTTTAAGTTATAACTGTTGAATAATTATTAAAAATAACATTTATTTATTTGGTAATAATTCTTGTTATAGTCTAAACCAGGGATGGGTAAATCTTTTGGCTATCGGGTCACATTGCGGATGAAAATTTGACTGTGGGCAATTTTTTTTTTTTAATTTTAGATATTGTTTTTGTTACGAATGGTGTTTTATATATTTTAAAAGTAATATTTTTAAACCGAAACGTGTATTTATTATGCAATTTAAAGAAAAAATTTGAAAAGAAAATTGGAAAAAATTAAAATTTGAAAGAATATTGGACAGACAGTAATATTTTTGCAGGACACAATACTTTATAAAATGCTTCGCGGGCCGGATAGAATTTCAGCGCGGGCTTCCATTTGCCCAGGCCTGGTCTAAATTGACACACGTATCGCATTACGTATCAAAGGAATTTATCTCCGTTTGGCGAAAAAGTGTTCTTGCCTCTCTTAAAGTTTACAATTCTTAGATTGGTTGGCAGCCATACCATGCTGCTGTTACTTGGAAAGTAATATACTGACGGTGGTTTTCCTTTGCCTTCCGACAGTGAAGAAAGGGTACAGACAGAGCCGGCGGAACGCACTGCGCAGGTAATGCAAGGCGTTAGGGCGCTTGATGCCAGGGGGTGCGCCAAGGTGTTAACCGGCAATATTACCTATATGCGGAGTTTTTTTTTTTAGGTCTTCACTTGAAATTTAGAAGTGAGAATCTATTTTAGGTCTTCACTTGAAATTTAGAAGTGAAATTTTGCCCTGTCTGGGGGCGCTCCATTAAATCTTGCCTACGGGCGCCAAAGACCTCCGCTCCGGTCCTGGGTATAGATGGCAAGAAGTGACCTAGCCCCCGTAATCTAAATATCGTCGGAGTCATAAGAAAACAAGAGTTAGACAAGAGAGTCCGGATAGTAAAGTCACAAGAGAAGGAGCTTAATTTAAGATTAGTAAAGTTAAACTTAGCTCGGATACCTCGGGTTTGCTTCCCGTACTCACTAGTTCTGAATCCCGGAGGTCTGTTCTGGCCTATGATAAGGAATATAAAAGTATCAAATATATGGTTTCTATATCGACGACGTTTTTGAAACTTCGGGTATTGGGCAAGGGAAATATTCCGGGAATTACCAATGTCATCCAAGGTTTTGACCAAACAGAAAATGTGACGAAACGGTTGGATATAAAGTTGAAATTGGTATGCTTTTACAATTCTTTGACCCACTTATTGGGAAACTATTGATAGTTCAAAAACACATCGCGGGAAAATATCAAAAAATATATATTCAATGAAAAATAAATTTAAAAAAATATATATTTTTTGTAATTATGCTTGGGGTAGCAAATGAAATCTTTTAATGTATGGATGAACCAACAAATTCTTAATTTAAGGGAAACTGGTTACTTCTGCTGCGCACTTATCTAAAATTTATTTCTGAAGTTCTTACTGGATTTTGGTAATAACCATAATGCTAGATGTTTTGCCTTAATACAGAACTTAGTGTTTGTACAGTTTCCAAGTTGCATAGCTAATAATAGTAAAGAATTTTTATCAATAAAAATGTATTTAGAAATTGATTCCTAAATCTGTCCTTAAAGTTAAAGACGTAAATAAAGGAACGAAAAGCAGTTTGTTTTAAATTTTCTTCATTACCAAAAATTCTTTTCCCACATCTTATAATTCAGGGGGATCTTAAATTCTGAGTAATGGGCATTAATGTGAACTGGAATAGTAGGTACAATTTTTAGGGGAATTTTTATTTGATGGTTGTTTCAAAAGATTGTTTTTTTATTTTGCAAGACCGTTCTTACAATATTTAACTGACTAACTAGAGAAATGGATAGTTATCTCGATTCGCTCGCATCTCGTAATTAAGTATGCTTGTGTCTAGATTTTTGGATTATTTTTTCAAAGGTTATCGAATTTTATTATTTCTAATATATACCTACAACTTCTTGTCACTTACTAAAAACCTACAAAACTCTGAAATATATGAAAATTCACACTTCACATCAATTTTTATTTAAATTTCGTCGATGAGCAGTAATAATGACTTTAATACTCATTCCTTAGAGAGGCAAATATTTTATATGCATAGAACTAAGTTTTAATATCGAAATTGATATTGCTTTAGCCTATTCACACTTCAAACCCTCTGCAAGGTTAGTTAAAGTTAATTTCTAATAGACACTTTGTTAAGTGTATAAGTGGAGTTATTTCCCATTGTGAGTACATCCGGGTCCAAAGAGCAATTTTCCTGTTTTCCGATATCTCCACCAATTGTTCTTGAGATTCAGGAAATGTTAAATTACATTTTTTTTACAAGAAACCCTTGTTACAACATAAAATGTTGAAGGTCTTGGGTGCGAATTCCAATTATCTATGGAAGCAACTTTCTAAGTCCTAAAAATTATCTACGGACAATAATAGAAGTGCCTTAATTTGTTTCAAAATCAATAAATTGGAATTAAATAATAATTAAACAGATCGAATGAGAATGACGAAATGAAAGCTAATAAAATGAATATTTCTTATTAAAATTTCTTTTTATAATGTCCTAATAAATATGCATAAATGTTAAGTATACACACATTTAGAATTTAATATATTTTTTATGTTTGTTTTCCGTGCCTTGTTTTGAAACTTTTAAAACAGTCAAATCTACAGGTTGCATGTATGAAAATTACTACATGTATGTGGAAGTTGAACATTTAAATTAAATACGTAAAATATTTTTATACCGTAATAGTTTAAATTTTATTCATATATTGTACTTGATTTTCTTGTAAATTCTTACAACATAATTAAGACTATTAAACATGTTTATTTAAACATGAATCATTTTTCTTAAAACTATGGTGAAACGTACGAGTAATATCAAAGTAATATCAAAATCATATAGGTAGTGTGACATGGATCTATGCTTCAAGACTTGAATAAAGAGAAAACATAGGCAAGACTAAAATTATGATCAACGTAGTTTTGAGCGATGATCTTCCAATAGAAGGCAGAGCCATTAAACAGGGTACAAACTATAAGTACTTACATCAGCATGGTTGACATCATGGCATGACATCAGCATTGGTTGAGATAACCAAACACGGGAAATCCAGCGCCGCATAGGATTGGCCTGAGCAGCGTTTGGAGGGCTAAGAAAGGTTTTCATAGGCGAGTTACTTATTTACAGTGCCGTAACTAGGCAGGTGCACAGGCACAGGGCCCAAATGGAAAGGGAGCCCGAAAAATCGTCAATGGGAGGCCAAGTCAGACTGTGGATAACCTTTTTGAGCAACCTTGCACAGTGCCCAGAAAAAGATAGTTACGGTTTTACCTATTTACCTCAAGAGGAAAGTTTATGATCAATGCATTTTACGCTCAATTTGAAGTCTGTGAAGAAACTAAGAGTTGCTCAAAGTTCAGTGAAGAGGCTCATGCTTGGGATACGTCTTGCTGACAGAATATTCAATATATGAATTAGAGAGTAAAAGTAGGGTTTGTGATTTCAGTAGAATCGCTTCGCTGAAATGGAACTGCGCTGGTCATATAGCGAGGCTCCCAGATAGTAGTAAAAGTTTAAAATGGAGACCGACGAACACTGACAAAAACAGAGGCAGACCACCTACTAGGATGATGATGACTATCAAAAGCGGAAGATATTTGACTCCAAGCCGCAGAAATTAATTTCTTAAATCTGTTGCATGATACCTTAAACTAGACGTGGAATGGAACGCATAAATAAGATACGTGTTGGACATTTTCAGCAAGATGAATGAAAAGAGATGCCCCAAATGCATCATAAATGGATATCTGGAGAAGATATTGCGGTCTTACTCGAACTAGAGGCGTTACTAGAATTTTGGTGCTCTTGGCAAATACATATCTTCACACCGTTTTCATAAGTGTGTAACGCCCTGGCATCGGGGCAAGTGCCAGAGGCGCGAGGCTTGAGGGGTACAATCGTGTATTCCGCCATGATATATAAAAACAACTTCGCAAATACTTTTACGTGCTCTAGTCGTAAACTCAGTAGAGGGTATACGCTACATGTATCGTTACTATAAGAGGGTATTAACATCATCATCATTGGCGCGACAGCCCGAAATGAGCCAAGGCCTCCTGTTTTTAGGTTTCATGGCCATGTTTTCAATCTATGTACAATACATTCAGGAGTAACATGGTCAGTATTGCTCCTGATTGTATGGTCAGTATTACGTCTATTTTTTAGCGTACACAGAAATACACCTACAGTTTAAAGCCGGTTGCGAACGGCTAAGCAGAATCTGTAATTTGTATAAATATTTTTACACAAATTATTTGACATAAACAGGAATTGAACTCACGTCCTTGCCCTTGCTCAGCGGTCAAGTAGCAAGTACAGACGATTTAACGTTTGCAGCTACAGGCTTGCTATCAAAATTAGCATTCAAATTACAAATATTAAAATGAAAAAATATAAAAAAGGTGCTATTTTAGGTTAAATTAGTCAAGGGTGCCAAAAACATTACTACGGCTCTGTGTGGGGGAAATAAAAATAAGGCATTCGGCGTCCATCAAATACCACCATGTTTGGAAATTGCCCCGATATGCCTAGTTATGCTACTGACTCGAATATACAAAGTGAGGGACGGGGAAAGCGGAGGAAAATGTGGATGGAAAAAGAAAGTATTGAGACAGTATAAATCGTATATTTATGTTGTTGAGCAACGATTAGCAGATATATCCAGTGTTGCTAAGACCTTCTGTCTGAGCTTCGACAAATGTACCCACAACACAGAATTAAGCTTGTGGTTTTGATCATGGGAGTCCTCGGCGAGGCGAAGGCATCATTCCAGTAGGAACTTAAGATCATACCTGCCTGCAGACCAGCTTCCAGCTCGTTGGTCTGCAGAGGGCAAAAAGCATGTTATATATAATCATATATAGCTGTTCAAATAATATTGCACAGTAATTGTCTGTTCCACGGATAAATAATGAACACCAATTTTCGCTTGCCATGATTTTGATGTTTCGAAACATGAAAATAGAATTGTCACTATGTTTTCTGTTTTCTATTGAATTGAATTTGGTTCCAATTTAATTCATTTCAAAATATTTTATTGCAGTTACAGTAGTCACACAAATTATTATGGTCAGTTCTGCATTTCGTTGCAATTTTTAATTTTACCAACTTTTTTTAATGTCTTAAGATCATCTGCATATAAAAGAAATATAGAAAATAGCAGAGGGTCAAGATTGGAGTCTTACGGAACTCCAGAAATAATTGAAGATGTAAAATTTCTAATTGTAACAAATTGAGAACGGTTACTAATAAAAGATTTTTTCCATAAATTTTCAGAGGAGCAAAAACTGTCAATTTTTGCAATAAGTGTAAACTGTAGATATTTGTTCTGAGCTATCCAGACTCTCAGCCACAAACTACCAAAATGGATCAAGATTTGTAAGGATCTTCCTTTAAAAAATACACTTTACAAAGAGTACATATTGACTCTATGCACATTTTTGGTAGGCCAACAGATCCAGAACTTTTATTTGAATCTAGTTCGAATACATGTTTATTGAAAATTCTTTGGAAGAAACTTTCTGATTCTGTTTTTCTTCTATGTAAGAATCGTCTCATCATCAAGTTCGGAGTGGGTTTTATTGATTATGCTGTGTCGATAATTGAATGAACATGATATAAATATTACATGCATCATGCTTTAGCTGTGTCATCATATTTACAGTCATTACGTAAATATTATTACCGCACCGTAGTGAAATTCGTATTGTCTGGAGTTGTACGAGTTCTTATTTTTTCTTTGCGTGCCTTGTCAGGTCCCCTAACGTTGACAATCACTTCGGCGAAAGCCTCGAGGTTTGTGGTTAGATGGAATAGTTGTCCGGAGTTTCGGATTCCAGTCCATTCCCTGATATTCTTTTACCAGGTAGCCTGTCTCCCAACAACTCCTCTTCGACCTTTTACTTTTTAATTCAGTATCAGCTGTAATAATTTATATCGCTTTTCTCTTAATGTATATCCCACATACGACACATTATTTCTGTGTTTATAAAATAAAGGATGATTTATAATATCATAAATGTGCAAGAGCTGATAGTACTAAAATTCTAGAGTCAATCTGATTTTTAAAGCCATAACATTAATTTTAATATTCCGGCAGAATCCTTACTTTCCATTTTACAGAAGCTCAAGGTTCCGCGTATTACTTATGACATTGCTTTAGCCAATATCTTCACGTACTTGTCTGAGCACGATGACTTATCTAAAGTAGTAGCAGCTCCCTGTTTGATGAACCTTGTATAAGTTTGATGTTTTTTCCAAGGAATATACTTAAGTAAAAGTCGTATTACTTGTCCGACCTGATACCAGTTAATTACATTTTTAATTTCTATATCAAGTTATAAATAAAAGTACTTTTACAAGCATTGAACTCATTTATTTTAGAATGTCTTGAATAAAAGTCATGACTAATGTCCTCTTGCTGGGATCTAAATTAAAGAGATCTCTGTTCACTGTATTAATATTTCATTGTTTTAATTCTAAATTAAAGTTTTATATGAGATTAATGAGAACTCTAGCAGCGCGGCATTAATATATTTCTATATTTTTTTTTATTATAGAAACAAGTGTATTTATTAATTATGTTTTTATTAATTTTATGTTTACCGTGCATAGCTTTCATAGACCAAAAAAGGCATACGATAGCGTCGCCATTGTCAAACTCTGGCAAAAAATGCAAGTAAGAGAAGGATTGATAAAAGCCTCTATAACTCTATATGAGAAAATAATATCCAAGGGCCCATTTAACGACTATAATAAGAATTCTGCATCACTTCCGGTTTCAGTGGAAATTGTTTCAACTTTTTATCTAGCAAAAGGAATCGGTACTTTAATTTTTATTTCTTGAAAGAACATTAAATCAGCTTTACAAGGATATCAAAATATCATACTTTAATTTTAACCATTTCAAAATGGTGACCATTTATTTACAAAATAATAAATAACATAAAAATCGTAGAAACTAAATTATAAAAAGACATAACATTATGTAACTAGGAAAAACAATAAAACAAAATATGACTAAAGTTATTAATAAACTAAGGAAAATCTACAAATTTTCCATATGACCGCCGTTGTTATCCACACATTTTCTCATTCGTAATAAAAACTGTTCCATTACATTTAAAACGGTATACTCTTGAATTTCCTTGATGGCTGTTCTTACCCTATGTTCTAAGTCTTCTAACCTTTACCTTCAGTATACCTTTCTTGGTAGAGTTGCGGGGCCCGAATAGAATTTATTTGACATTCCCCGAACGTCAGAACCATATCTGTCATTTCTTCATTTGAATAACGTACGTAAGCCAGAATTACAAACGATTTGATGTTACCACCTTTAATATCAAACTCGTACTAACAGGCAAGAAAATTTGCAGGTTTAATTTGTTTTTTTTTTTTATGTAACAAAATCATTTTCAAAGCTCGCTATGTTTAACTTTCTACGTTATTTATTATTTGGTAAATAAATGGTCGCCATTTTGAAATAATTAAAATTAAAGTATGATATTTTTATATACTTGTAAAGCTGATTTAATCTACTTTCAAGAAAATATAAATAAAGTACTGATTCCCTATGCTAGAAAACCGGCATTGAAACCGGAAGTGATGCAGAATTCTTATTATAGTCCTTAAGTGGGCCCTTTTGTTTAGTTTAACTTTTCTTTTGAAGAATTTTTTGTATCTCTTAAAATAAAGGAGTTATTCGAGGTACGGCGTTTCAAACCAACACCCTATATACGTATACATATACCATTTATGTATACAGACAGACAGACAGACGGACGGACGGACGGACAGACGGACAGACAGACCGACAGACATCATGCTAAAAATAGTCAAAACGTTATGTAGGGACCTCAATTCGTGGAGATCCATCGAAATCTCGAAAAGTCAAAATCGGTATGATCACAATACCTCCCTTATGATTCACGGTAAGTTCATCGAAAATCAATTCATCGAAAATCAATTCATCGAAAATCAATTCATCGAATATCAATTCATCGAAAATCAATTCATCGAAAATCAATTCATCGAAAATCAATTCATCGAAAATCAATTCATCGAATAATCAATTCATCGAATGATCAATTCATCGAAAAAAAATATTTTGTAAATATTTGAGAGGAATGCCGAGGGGATCGGAAAGCCAAAAAAGCAGTGGTCAATAAAAGTTGACAGACTAAGAAATAATTGTGTAATTTTTTTTATATGGTTTAAAAAAAGGTAAATAAAGTGACATAGTGTTTGAATATAAATAAAGAAATATAATAAGAAAACTTATATAATAAAAGAAATAAATGTTTTGTTTTTAAGGTTTAATAAGACAGGTTATGGGCAATTGCACGCAAATAATTTTTATAAATTCATACACAATGATACGCATTTTAATTGGGCTAATATGGGGGAAAATAAATTACTATGCGCCTAAAAACAAGGTAATTAGGTTAGGTTTAGTTAGTAAAAGTCTAAAACCGAGCGGAGGGAGTTACCCATCTTCTAGTTTCTATCCATCATCGAATTGATATTCGATGTATTGATTTTCGATGAACTCGTCGGTTACCCTCCCTTATATATGTTGGCGGGCGGTAAAAATATATAAAAATATAGGTTTTTCAATAAAATCGTACATCGGATACCATAAAATCGTTCATCGCACACAATCAAAAATAATCGATGAAATCGTACATCGATTAAAGTATGATTTAAATCGTACATCTGGCAACACTGGCCTTTACATAACCTAACAAAATGTCATCGCGTCTATTACAACAAATCTCGCCCAAAATTACGAAGACGGACAGTAAATATGATCAATTTAGGTAATTAGGTTAGGTTTAGTTAGTAAAAATCTAGGACAGCAGAATTAAGAAAACGATAATATATAATAAACATTTTACGAAGCCACCTTAGTTGGTTTAAAGACACACAGATGTCGTACTATTCGTAAATCACTAATTTCTACGTAAACGCTGCCGTGAATGTTAAAACTATCTACTAAACTTATCCATAGCGCACAATACACAGTCAACTAATTTGAAGAGCTCTGAACGGAGCTTAAAGTTTATTTAAAGAAACAGAAAAGTGTTGAAGCTAAAAATGGTAATATAATAATGTGTGCATTATATAAAAGTGTCAGTAATTTATTATCATTTGACATGTATCCGGTGCGTTCAATTAACTATTGGAAATATAGAAATGTCAAGCCTATGAAATTATAGGTAAATATGATTTACGACTTCATCGATGATTGGCAATAACATTTTTATGTTGATAATGTTACGATGTCAGTATTTTCCATAATTACGCACAGCACAACTGCCATTTAGAAGCATTGTATTTTTTCAGTAATTAATTATAATTGGCGCATAACTTTATTCTATTTCTTAGAAGAATGCGAAGCATATACGCAAATATACGAAAATAATTCTCTTTAAAATTCTTTGTCTGAAACTTAATTTTAAATAACTCGGATATAAGATGTTTAATTTTGTAATATAGTCTGTTTCTTTGGTTTAAGTGGAACTAGATTTTCACAACTAGTAATTTTTTTCGGTTAAATGAAGCTTTTGATCATTTTGTTTAGCAAAAGCCACCTTCAAATATTAAAAAATAGCGCGTGACAACTTAAGAAAATTAAAATTCTATTTAGGTCCGCTTAAAGATCTGGAATAGCCTACACGTAACTAGATATGATGATTTTGGTGACTTTTGTGGTGTAAACGGACTTTGACGTATCCATGTGAACTAATATTCAGGCTATTCCAAACCTTTAGACGGAACTAAATGAAATTTCGTTCTTTTTGGTTGTCACGAGACGGGACCTTGCCTGGGTTATTTCATATTTCACGTTGGTATGTGAAAATTTAAAATTCCAACAGTGAACAATGAAAACGAATGACATTTATTAAAAAATTTAATACATTTTTACATATTTTGAAGAAAATAAAATAAATAAATGGGAAATTTTTATTAAGAATGACAAAAAACTAAAATGCAATGAAACGGACATTTAATGACAATCAATTTAATCTATAATTTGTAATGTGAGTATGATTTGCAAAGCTTAATCAAAATTACCAAAAGTCCGAATTAATAGATAAAAATTACTAGATTTCAAAATCTACTTTCGCCAAAAGGTTTGGAATTTTGAACTCTGCCGTACCCACGTGAACTTTCCATGTTAGTTACGTGTTAAAAAATGAAACATATAATACTATGATAATATTATAAATGTATTGTAATTATAAAGTCTGTTCCTTTGGTTTAGGCGGAACTAGATTTTCAATTAAAAGGTAAAAATAGTTACTTTTACCGATTGATTGAAGCTTTTGATCATTTTGTTCAGGAAAAGCCAACTTCAATATATAAAAAAATAGCTAATCATAAATTTTATAAACTTACAAAAATGAAAATTCTGGTTAGTTCCGCCTAATCGTTTGGAATAGACTGTAGGTTCAACATAAAAAAATTCCCTGTTAGCTGCGTATTACAAAATGAGACATATAATAATAATATAAATGATGAAAATTCGCAATGGCAAAATATTTAATTCCCACTCGATTTATTTTTTCGTAAATGTTTTACGCGCCTTTTTTATTTGTAAATCTAGAAGTAACATAAAAAACAAGTGTTTTAAACACATAACAAATATAACTACTCTAAAAAATGACATGTATTCATAAAAACAACATTTAACAACATGACAGCCGAGCAGTTATTACGAAATAAAAACAAAATGAATTTTTACCTCATTCCATCAAGAAAAGACACCGAAATACACAAAGGTATAAGATTCTAAGTAACTAAGATCGATATCTTTTGATGATTTTTGATCAGAGCAATTTAGATATCGAGTGTACAAGTGGCCGGATACTGGACAACGTTAAATGCTGGTTTCTCACAGTGGCGTCGACAATATATTTTATATTTTTTATGATAAAATTTGTTGCTTTTTATTTTTTGTGGTGGAATGTTATAAATATATGGAAATATATAATATTTAATTAATTAAAAAATAAATAAATAAAATAAAATCGATATTACAGTACGTTAGACCCGATTAAGAAATTGTTATTATCCACTGAATATTTGGACAGAATTTCATCAATTTCATGTACACTCAATTCTGTTTAATGCAGCAGTTTCGTTCCTCAAAACACCACAGAAACAAAAAGACTTACAAAAATAAACATTGTTAAGTTTTAAAACTATGGATACGTACCATGAACAAAAAAAAAAAACGCTTAACTAATGAATAAAAATTAACCCAATATTGCGGAAAAATATGTATAAAAAATAATATATTGAGTTTACGTACACCTAATAATCTTGTTTTTTTTTTCAATTTCTGCAGGAATTTGAAATATATCATTAAATAGGTTTGACTTCAAATTTCTTTCATTTAATTTAATTTAATTTAATTAAAAAGTAACAATAATTTTGCCAGAAATGACAGATTGTCATATTGCGACATTGTTTATTCTTTTTATTTTATATAACTTTCTCGTAATTTCATTTTTGTATAGTCGAGTTGTGATATTATTAAATTTTGTACATTTCGGACTTGTTTTTCAGCTAGTTTATCTAAGATACCGTGATGGGCTGAGTTAGGCGCAAATAGCCTTTGTTGCTGTGCGCCAAAAATTTTAACTAACTAACTAACTAACTCTAAGATACCGTGCTTTCTTTCTCGGTTCGTTCGCAATGTTCGAGGACTAATAGTACACAACTTGCTAACACCCTATTTATGTTCCGTATAGGTTTCAGCATTTCGATTTATTTCACACCCAAGAATGTTTAATTTACATCTCTGCCCAGTGATCTATACTAATTTTTTATCTATTTCACATTAAAATATTGTGTTGTTGGGTAGCTTTTACTCCGGTTCTAATATTAACGTCGTACAAAAAAACTGTCCGTACCTTAATTTCTGAACAACCTTTATTATCTACAAACTTCAAACCTTATAATATCATTTACCTAGCTAGCTACTCATGCATCGCACGTCGATGCAGAACCCGATTTCTTTACATCTTTCAATGGGCTATAAACATTTGAACCTTTGGTACTTATAACTCACGTGACATTTTGCGTACCAAAATTGTCCACTCATATTGTATTATAATAGAATAGGTAAATATTTATATACTAATTTTATTTATTTCATAATGTTAACTCGTGTAATGCTATTTCAGCACCTGATGAAGCTAAATATTATTTAGCGAAACGTTGTATTTCTAAAATAAATTTTTAAAAAAGCCGTACGAGTTTTATTTTATTATTATGTATTCACTAATTGACCATATCACTGAATAATTGAATCACTGTTAACTCTTATTCACTCACTATACAACATTCTCAGTCACCGGAGTGGTCGAACTCGTTAAACCGTGCAGTTTTGACTGGTTAAAAGTCTGAATTGTGAGGTTGCTAGTTCAATTCCCCGTTGGCGATATTATTCGGGAGACATTACCCCCATTTTCACATTCATTCACTTCTCATCCAGGTGTAGGAGCTCACCCCTGGCATCGGCAATTAGAGTAATTACAGAAATGGGCCGGCGTAAAATAAATGAAATTAAAAAAAAAACAACATTCTCAATATTTTCTACCCCAAGACAGTCCAGTCGGACGGCGTCAGAGCCGCCTATGGTAAGTAATATCGTAATTAATAAATATATGAACGCAAACGTATTATATGAGAAAGGCTTTCTGGTTCTAAGCATTACAATGGTTTTGTATTATTTTATGAAGTAATCAATATTGTTATTATTATTTTTATTAATATTCTACCCCAATGCCCATAGTTTCAAAAAATTGCATTGACGACCACCAAGGTGGAACTTTTTGAAAATATTTTTCTTTGACTAAGGACTTTTATTTATTCCTTTCTTTGAGTTATTCCAGTTCGAATAGCTCCATTCAAAGTGACTGATTTAATACATATTTCGTGATAACCAGCAAACATTGTGGAGACCTTCCCAGCAAGCACTATTTTCTCTTTCCGTCAAATTTAACCTGGAATATAATTTCGTCTTCTCTAAATTCTCAGATTTTCAAGTAATGTACCCCAAGAATTGTAGCTGCATTGGATGTTTAATTTCCTCTAAGCATTTCTAATTTCGTCGGAAGCATTAGTTCTTTTCTTTATCTAGGGATTTCTGAACATTCTTCGCCAACAATACGATTATCTTTTTGTCGTTTTGGTGAGTAGTTCAAGTTCCACTCACAGCACTAGAGAAAGATGAAAACTAATGTATTGACGAGATTTATTTTGATGATGACCTTATCGTTGCCGACTGGATCTACCCAAGCGTATGTGTTTGTAGATGTCCAAGTCCAAGTCCAATGGTTTGGATTTTTCTTTTCGGTAGCTTCTGGCATTTTTCAGGCTTTCCCACCATACAGAAGATTGGAAAAGACGTATGATAGAAAATTAACTGTGGCCACCATAGAACCGACCATCACAAAGTAAGAAACAAAATACTTGCTAACAGAAATTATGAAAAAGATAATATCGTGTATATTACGTTGACAATTTCATAATGTGTATTTATAATTTACCGTATTCATCGAAACGTACATACATATGTATCAAAATAAATAATTACATATCTATAGGTATACTTAACTATCACAAAAATATAAAAAGTTTATTAAGTCTTATCAAAAATGTCTCAAATAAAAGGTATTAGTTACGACTTGTACAGCAACTTATAAATATGTCTGTTGCGAAATAAACTTGAAACACATAAAAGTGACATCAATAAACTATCCATTCCAGTGAATGGATCTGTACCAAAAGTGGATCAAATTGAGAAATTTTTAAATATATAATATTTTAAATATATAATATCTTAGATAAAGCTTAATTATGATTTTTTTTTTATAAATCCGTTCTAGCGAATTTACTCTACAGGTGTCCACAGATTAACAGACAGACCGACATCACGCTAAAAACAGTTGATACTTGTTACAATAAGCCTCTTTCGTGCTTCTCTGTAAAAATCTCGAAAAGTCAAAATGAGTACAATACTACTTCTCTCTATACGGGGGCTACCTTTTATGTTTCTACAAACGACCACTAGATGGCAATATTGAAATGTGTCCTTACAATATTCGTAAAATTTGACATTTGTTATTATGAAATCAGTGGCAGCTTTTTTAATTGACCTAGTAGTTTGTTGACAGTGAGCGTTTAAAAAAACAAGTTTGTGAAAAAATTGATATTACTCGTGAAGGTTTTCGTTGGATGATTTTTTGCGATTTTAGTAAAGGCCTAACTCAACAACAATGCATAGATTCGCTTCGTTCAACTTATGGTAATGAAGCACCATCAGAAAAGACTGTTTACAATTGGTTTGCAGAATTTCGTCGTGGTCGTACATCCGTCAGTGATGAATCTCGTGAAGGTCGACCAAAATCGGTTGTGATTCAAAAAACATCGATGCTGTACGCAAAATGATTGAATAAGGCATGTGACTTACCGTGAGATAGAGGCATCATTTGGCATATCGCAGACTGCAATACATTCGATTTAAAAAAAGGCTCGTTTTGATTGGTGTAACAGAATGCTAAAAAAATTTAACCTAAGCACTGCACAATCCGTATACAACATCATTACAGATAACGAAACTAGGATTTATTCATATTAACCGGAAACTAAGCAACAGTCCACTGTTTGAGTCTTCCAAGGTGAAGCGAAACCCACAAAAGTTATCGACGAAATCAGGAAAAACAACCAAAAACGTATCAACGCATCATTCTTCATCATGACAATGCAAGCTTCCACACAGCACGTCAAATAATTGATTATTTGAAGGAGAAAAACATTGAATTAATGTCTCTTTGCCCGTATTCAACTGATTTATCCCAAACTACTTTTTTTTGTTCCCCAATTTCAAACAAAAAATGCGTGGTCAGCGATTCGAGCCTTTGGAAAACCATGTTTTTGAGATACCAACTTTAGTGTGCAAAAAATGTTTCGAGAAACGGTTTTAACGCATGCAAAAATCTATAAATTTTGAAGCGAATATTTTGGAGAGTAATAAAACAGTTATTAAAATTTAAAAAAAATTCATTCTTAGTTTTTGTAAAAACTTGAAAGGTAGCCCTCGTATGTGAAAGTCGATAAAAACATTTAGGCCCCGTATTTTCATCTTATGTTAAGTATTGATTAGTGATAACCAGTAGTTAGGATGCTATTGTTAGTCATTGGTGAAGTATCCGATTCTTAACCAAATCTTGAAAAGACCGGGCCTTAGAATGTTTAAATCCAGTAGAAATACACAATTTTCAATACCTTTTATGGATTCACAGTGTAGAATCCGTAAAACGTATTTCTTCTGGTAATGTGGTAAAATACTCAGGACCTTGTAATTCTAAACAGTCTATTTTGTTGAGATATTATTAAGACTCATGTAGTTCTTGGTTTTAGATTAAATTTTAGCAATGTAAGCAATTCGGTTGTTGTTGGAGGTCGGTGTCCATGTTGGTGTGATGTTAACGGCGCTACTGGCAATGAGAATCGTAACGGCTGACGAGAAGTCTCAAGAATGTAAATTTATTCAAAGTTGAAACCCGACCGTGTCTTCCTAATTGGAAATTAAAGTATAAACTACAAGCTATACATTAAACTGATATAAACAATATCAAAGAAACCGCCTGTAACATATGTGAGGACAGTGGACGAAAGTGAAACGGGATATTTAGAATTGGACGGGTTTTCACCAAAGTTGTAAAATGTTAGAAAAAAATATCAAGATCGTCTATAAAAGTTTTATGTTCCTATATCTTTACACAGGTTTTGCATAAGATTGTTTATCTGCGGGCTAATATCTCACAGCTATTTCACAAGAAGCTATTTGTTGCTGATTGCTAATGAGATTAGCTCGTTCAATTGCTCGTAAAATTGCTACAAAAAATATAATCAAAGTTTATGTTTGCTCATCAGGACAAGAATTCTCTCAAGATTTTGATTTGGTGTTGAGATTAGTGGCATGCTATGCTATATTCTTTTGGTTAGCTTTTTCGGAAATGATTTTCTTTATATGTATACTTAACATAGCAATATATTTTTTAAGATTATAAAGATTTTGGTTTCGTTTTGAAATTGGTGGGATTTACTAACATACTAGTCTGTTCTTAGAGTCATACCCAACGGATTGTTACTATCAGCCGCAAGTACAGAGTTTGTTGGAGTACATTAAAATTACTTGCTGAAAGTAAGACACTGGTAACGACATTTTAAGTTTTGATTTATTGTTAAGATTTTTAGAATTTGCTGGCATAATTTTTTGGTTTACTGTACTATTGTAACTACTATTGTACTGCGCAATTGTAATTCTTTTTCAAGCTGCCAAAGTGAGTGAGATAGAAATACATCGAAACCTATTGAGCTTATTTTGTTCTAATAGCAAAGAGCGTATATTATAGTTCAGGGAACGGCAATCTTTTTTAAGTCGCGTGCTGCATTCATTTTTTTATGTCGCGGGCTATACTCTGTAACAATATTTTTTGACGGACTATACATTCTTCTGTAATTTCTTTCGACGTTAAATACAGTGCGGCAGTAATGTGCTGGCTACGCTTGATAAGAAAAATCAACATTATTATTTCTTATTAGGCCACATAAAATCTTTCGGCAGGTCGCATTCACCCCACGGACCGCCGGTTGTCGACCGCTGTTTTAGTCAGTCGCTGTGTAATTACATTTTTGCTTATTTTTTATTAAGAATTGTTTAGCCATTTTTATTTTGTTAAACTTGGCAATTGTCAATGTTCTGTCAATTTATTTAAAAGTTATTTGCACTGTTTTTAAGAGAAGTCTGATCAAGGTGTATGGCGTTCAGAGTTAAGCCGCGCTTACCAAGTTTTACGCCATTGGTTCACTTAGAGTAAAGCTAGAATGTAAGACACAGTGAATTTTCCACAAACACGAACAATGAATATGCACGTCTGTCGTAGCTATGCTTAAACAAGGAACAAAGCAGATTGACAAACTGCGCATTTGTAATTCTTTTACAAGCTGCCAAAGTGAGTGAGATAGAAATACATCAGTACGTTAATTATAATATTAATCATATGACCATAATCAACCTTCTCTTAAAAACTAAAGTATAGTTTTTGGCGTATAGCTTTATTAGCTATTTGCGCATAATACACAGAGCCGTAGCAACGGCCTGGCATCGGGGCAAGTGCCAGGGGCGCCATCGTGTGTGTGTGTGTTTTTTTTTTGTGTTTGATCATCACTTGTAGTTTAGAAATGAATATATTTATTTTTTTGTCATCATTTGAAAAAATGCGATATTTTAGCTTAAATTAATTTATTTGCCAATGGCGCCAAAACCATTGCTACGGATTTGCTTATAAAACGCAGTTATTTGAAAAAAACATTTCTTTAAAGTAAAGAAAAATGTATGTAATTATCAGCCATCATATTGTATAATAGATTTCTAGAAATTTTATTTTAAGCTTTTTCTCGTAAAAAGACTGGAAAGCTTATGTCTTTTTTTGCAGAAATGTTATAATTGTCTTAGATGCTTCCACACTACAGTGACTTTTCTTACTACTCATATATTCATAGATTTGTGTAAAAATTATAATTTGCATTTACACGAATATTTCAAGTTTATCAGCCTACGTGACTGTTGATTTAAATTATTTCCAGAGATCTATGTTAATTTTATCCGAATACAACAAGATATATCTTTATTGTTTCCACAGGAAGTTCAAAATAGAAGTACTGTATTTAATCTTTTTAAACTAGACTAGACATTTACTCGTATGTAAGGAACATCTTTAAACCCGATAATCAAAATTGTGCATTTAAATACACGATGGAAATTTTAAAATGTGTTTTTTTTTGCTTTTACATATCTGTATCTTTATACTGTATCTATTCTATATCTATTTACATATTTAAATGTGGAAAATTTTATGAAAATACTCTCTCTCTCGTTCTTCCCCCCCCCCCCTCTCTCCTTCCTTCCTTTCTTTCTTCCTTCCTACCTTCCTCCCTCCTCAAAAGGGGTAAATATGAATTAAAAAGAATTCGTTCCCTTCTAATTTTCTTACCTTATCCATAGCTTCCCTGTTCTGAAGGTTTGCTCTCATCATGGCAAGCCACATCTTGTTCGTTGCCGTTCGAAATAGTTTCTTGGATGTAACTCTATTTTTTTCTGTGGATAGAAATATTTCTTCAAATTGTCGAACGAAGACATCTTTGGTCTACCTTAGAATTAATGCAATTGGTCCATCGTGTATAAGGTTAAACATTTCTGTGCGGAACAAATCTAACTCCTGCTGTGTAATATTTCACATAATTTTATGGAAATTATCAATAACGTATTTATATATTTTTATATATAACTATTCGTAGCAACGTACGTCTGTAGTGTTTATCTTCGTTTGTTATATATGAATATATTCACGTAAACGTATGTGTGTTTTTGTATAAGCACTTTGTTTGTGGTGGTGGGAAAAGCGACTGAAACAGAACAATACTTCTTTCTCAACATCGGAAGGAATGACATCGCTTAATTTTAATGACCTTCTAGGTTAAATATAATACGTTTTTTAATCGTCATCGGTCAAGTACATTCTCCTGAAGTATGCTCAAGTTCTTCATGTATAATGTAAAGTTAGCTGTCCTAAATGAAATGTCCACATCTGCAGCGCAATGTCTTTTGCAATCATTTCCTCAATTCTTGCTGTATCAAAGCAGTTGTCGGAGTGCTTAGTTTTGCTGCTACGCTGCACATTAATAATGTATATTCTTGCTTCAAAGAACATTTTGCACCATTTTCGTAGCGCAAAATTTCTATTAGATAAAGGCCTAGTTGTTTAAAGAGTTGTTAACCATGTTGTCAGGTAATCACGCCATCAGTTGATGACATTGTCAAATATTTGACAATGTCATGATGAAAAACTTTCAGCAACACTTGCCATAGTTAACTACACTTTCAGACTTAACAACAGCTTTATGTAACTGGGCCATAGAGTTATTCAGTTTGGAACCTTATTTACCTAACCATCCCTTGTAGAAACGTTCTTAAAGGCTCTACCCTTTGCCTGCAAGCTGGAATTGTTTTCATAACTACTATAATAATAAACTGAAAATAAAATATTTTATTCGCAGAATGATGCGGCTAATAAAAACAAAAATTATAATTATAACATAATACGGTATTTGTTTCGAATTTGAATTTAGAAAACTTAAAAATGGGATACAAGAAAAATGAAATAAACTGAATATGATTGTATGCATCATATTAAAACGTGTGACATAATTGCACTTTCGTTAGCTTTTCTTTCATTCCCCACACTATAAATACTTTTCTTCAGAAATTTTAAGTAATGGTTAAAGAAATGAGGTTATCTAATGGAATCCTATTTTATATAAGTTCTTGCACATAAAATTCTGTCATCAGCAATGGCTGCGGCAGCACCATCACAGCGGCAGCACCATCACAGCGGCAGCAATGCGCTGAGTTGTTCTCTGGGAAGCAGCATCGAGCGCCCAGTCCTCTGACGGTCGGCCGTGTCAAAGCATTCCTGTCCGGCGGTCAGAGCACGGGTACCCGAACCGGACTTCTAATTTCAACAACTGACTTGTTTTTTGTGTCCGTTTCATCGATCACTCGGAGCTCGCTGGTCGTTTGATTAGAACCGCGACTTCGCGATGCGCCATCACATCGATCTGTGGGAATCGTGTGGAGTTGGAGTGTGCTCACTGAGAGATTGTTCACTATTGCTGTTGATGGACTGGCTTTTGTTCAAGCATAATTGTCAGATAATTTAGGAAGTTGTTTGATCATTACTGACTTGAAGTTATTACATAATTATTTAATCGAAGTTGCACGAGACCATATTGATCAGATATTTATATTCTGCCAACTTCAGGATCTATCTTTTTTATAATAAATTTCTAATAAGTAAAATTTAAGATAAAAAATATTGGGGCAAGCTCATAATCATTTACTTAATTCTACAACAAAATTTTACGTTTATGAAAAGAGTGCAACATACCACCCAGATACTGAGTCAGAGCGAGAAATATGATTATAGTGCGTTCAAAGGTGAGTTTGCAGTACAGGGCATATGGAGTAGTTCTTTTTCATACTATCTAATGGGTTTACACAATGAGACTATCCTTTTCTTGCTTGTCGACGTTGCCAGCTCTAAAAAGCGCTGATTTGTGAAGACGCAGTATTCTAGAAATGGCCATTTGTTTTTGTTGACTGTTATTTCGAGTTTTATAAGAGTTGATTTTTGTAAATCATACGAGTTTTTCATATTATTATAATTGACACATTTGACACTTTTACAACATTTGGCAACACCGCTCCCATTTTCCATAAGAGCTATACTGCAAACTCACCTTCGAACGCACTATAGTAGTATGTAGTTGCATATGCTAGTAGTGCTACTAACATTTAGTAAAAGATTATGAGCTTTTCCCATTATCTTTAAGATATAAGATTAACTGGGACACTTAACGACAGGAATGAAGTATGAGTCGCAACAACTTATCATTCGAGGGAAGATCCTAGGCAAAAGAAGTACTGGTCGAAAAAAATCATGGTTGAATTATCCGAGTATTTCACAAGAAAGCTATTATAATTGTTAAACTTTGAAAGCAGACGGCGTAAGAGAAGCAAAGAAATTAATTAAAAATTGATTTACTTACTTACTTAATCCTTTAGCCTTTGTTACCGTTAGGTGTCAGGCTGTGTGGGAGTTTGAGTTTCTGCCTTAGTTGGTGATTTTTTCCATAATTCTTTGCATTTATTTCTGTTCTTCGTCATGGCTTTAGCGTTCCTCCAATTTATTCCTCTTTTTTCAGCTGCATTCTTCACTTCTTCGCTCCATGCTTTCCTTGACCTTCCTCTGCGATTTCTCCTGAATGTTCTCAATTGCTATGACTCTTTTTGCTTGCCTGTCATTATTTATCTTATTCACATGTCCATATCATCGTAGCTGTCCAAAAATTGATAATGACGTAAAAACTAAATATGGTCTAGTGATGAAAACAATCTTTAACACCAGGACAGTTCTCACACAAAGCTAAAGTCTGTTCTATATTATACTTTTCTTCTAAGAACTACGGATTGTATGCGTAGTATTGACGTGAAAAATATAATGTAAAACACAATATTTCCTCCAAACTTTAAATGCTATCCTAATTCTAACTCATCTTTTGTAATTACCACCAGTCAGATTTTGTTTGACGTTTCGATATTTTTTCAGGGGCACCAACTTTACGTTTATTTTTATGCTGTACTGTTTTAGTTTTTCAGACATTTTTGATAATCCTGATTGAGATTTGGTCTTGAAACTAAAAACTATACTGGCTAATGGTTACTATAAACTCAACGATATTTATAAATTGGATATTGTATCCAAATTTTTCAAAATGTTACTTCAAATTGTTGGTTGGCAGTGAGAAGTTACAAAAGACAGACTGTGTTGAATACTTATTTCTGTCGCTTTTTACTTCACAAAGAAGTTAAGAACTTTGAATTGTTTAAAAGTGTAGTAAAAAGTATGATGTAAAACAATCTGAACAATCTGAAGTAACGTTAGTAACAATCTATACATCAAATTTTGCAGCAAATTTTTATATATCTAGTATATTTTAATTATAAATTATTGAATTATAATGAAAAAAATTAATTATGGACGTCAGCTTGTAATCTAGTCGACGAATATTTATATACGATGTGGCAAATTGTAGATGAAGCTTAATTCTACAGATACATTTGTAACTATTTCGTTCTGTGATAAAAATTACTTATAGTTATTGTATTTCTTTAATCTTATCCTATCTTGTTTTTTTTTATGTCACTTGTTTCATATAGTGTTTGGGGGGCCCAATCATAAAATATTGCTCAGAGCCCGAAAAAAGCTAGTTACGTATAAAGTGCAGTATTATTCGACCAAGATTCTGGACTACAAACAATCATATCGAAAAGAATTTGACGGATTGTTCAATCAATTCATTCACACAATTTCTTAAACCCAATTATTTAAACATAAAAGTTATTTGGAACCCACAAATATGTTTTAAAAAAATACGAATTGGCAAAGATAACTTAAGTATTGCTATTTAGTCAAAAATTCCCGCCAATATTACCTTAAATTTGACATCTTCTACTATACTAAGAACTATACGTGAAAAACTAAAACATACGTACAGCCTTTCTTCCGCACTTATGTAAATATGATTCAAAACTGGCAGTGTGTCTATATGTCACGCAAGAACAGACATATTGTCTGAAAACAATGATCAGGGATAGCCAAACGGGGGCTCGTGGGATAAATGCGGCCCTGCGACCGACTTTTTTTTTTTTATTTATTTATTTTTGGTCTTAGCTACGATGGCCATTAACTAGGATATCATTATTTCTTTTTATTATGGATACATTTTACAACAAATACAAACATCCATGCCATCACCGGGATACGAACCCGAGCCCCCATGGTTAGCAGACAAATGAGCTGACCACTACGCCATCGACCGACTTTATGCGAGTTACCAATCAGAAAATTTAATCTTTACTTTTCTTACGTAGCCAACACATTACTTCCGCGCTGCTTTAGGCGTCTTACACATTAGGAGTATTAATGACGACATAAATATGTGTAAACTGGCGTAAACAAGAACTAAAGATTGTAAAAAATAGATATTACAAAAGAAAGTATTGCCCGTCAAAATTTTTTGATGCTGAATGCGGCCCGTGGCGATGAAAAGGTTCCGACCCCTGCTCTACCCGATCAGTTTTGTGACGGGTCGTCCGTCTTCATTCACTTCAAGCCAAACGTCCGTTTTTCTGTTTTCACAATACATTTTAAGTTGCGTTCAGAGCTCTTTAAATTACTAGACTGTTCACTGTGCGTTGTGCATAAGTTTAGTAGACAGTTTTAACGTTCAAGACAGCGTTAATAGCTTTGGAAATTAGTACATTACGAATAGTGCGACATCTATGTGTCTTTAAACCAACTACGACTCGTAAAATGTTTATTATCTATTATCGTTTTCCTAATTCTGCTGTTCTAGAATTTTACTTACTAAACCTAACCTAATTACCCAATTTGATCATATTTACTGTTCGTCTTTGTAATTTTGGGCGAGATTTGTTGTAATCGGCACGATGACTTTTTGTTATGTAAAAAAAAATTTTTGGTTATGTAAAAGCATACACTGTAAACCAGGGGTCCCCAAAGTGGTCGGATATGACATTGTCAGGGGTCGATTATGGCTCGGGGGTCGATTGGGGGTCTATGGAAAAAAGTTTAAAATTACTAGTATAATTTTAATATATAACTGTGTAGCTTCACAGTGGTTGTGGCTGGTTTTGGCCATGTTAATTCCATCCTGACAAAACAGTGAAACAAGTTAAATGTAGAATTCCGTGGCGATTTAAGGCTGAAATTAACTAATTTTGAACCCGACATTGCTAATCTTGCAAAGAGTCACCACATGGACAATGATAGGCAATTTTATTTAATAATAATATTATTGTAATGCAATTAGATAAAACTATATTAGATAAATGAAATATAAATAAAAAATACTGTACAATAAACAATATAAGAAATCACATAAGCGTATTTTTTGCTTGCCCTATTATAATAACGTAATTGTAAAATAGAGGGGGTCGATACGAAATCGAAAAATTCTTCTGGGGGTCGACGGTCAAAAAATTTTGGGGAACCCTGCTGTAAACGTTCTCGCCGATGTAGACTGAGATAGCCAAAATCTGTTAATATGTCTGTCTTATTAAAACAAACTCACTTACTACACAGTTTGGAAAACTATCGACAATCGACAACGTGTAACGAATTAAATTTAGAGCATTGAACGGTTGCTCGCGTTACCATATGACAAATTTGTTAGTGACAATCAACAGTGCACATGTCATAGCCTATTATCGACTAATTTAAGAGCTCAGATACGTCTAAGTAAAACGTACAAGTCAGCGTGTAGATCGTACATTATAAGCTAAATAAAAATCTATAGATTCTTACTAATTTTATTTTAGATTATCAGTTTTGTATAAGAATTGTAAACTATAGGGTCTACCCTGTCCTTAAAGACAATACATTGATTATACATTGGTTGAGACTTTAGCTTGCGTGGGAATTATATTTCATGAAAAATTTCCGGTTCCAATACTTAGAATTTGACAATGCGACAATATAGAGATTCCAACGTTTTTGTGTCTTTTGGAAGAACTCTTGACTGAATCCTGTTGGAATTCCTATACTGCGTCTACAACAATTAACTGTATTTTGGGATTCATATAAAAATCATTCTTGTAACATTTTCACACTATTATTTCAAACACCATATCAAATCCAGTAGCTAATTAAATAATTTTACATTTGACAAAACATAATAAAAATATTTCAAATTGAATTAAGCCGAAGTCTTTTGATTTTCGTAGGTTAATGTTGAAAGTAAATTCTTGTAGTAACATTTTTTTAAATAAATTAATTTAAATGATTGTATTAACATTTATATTTTATTAAAACAATGGTGCTCTGTTTATCATACATTTAACTAATGAATTAATCTTGAACAATACAGTAATAATTCACAGTTTAAGATATTTTTTTCTAATTTGTCATGTCTTTTGTTCAGATATCAAAATTTGTTATGTACATTAAAGTAAGTACCCACAGTTCAGTGAATAAGATGTGAAATTTTTGTGGATAAGAGCTGGAATCACGAAATACAGAACACACGCATAGAATATTGTCTAAAAAATTAACAAACCTACATGTAAACTAACTAAAAAAGCTTTAGTCTATATCAGCGTTTCTTAAACTGTGGGTCGCGATCCTAAATGGGGTCGCAAACCGAAATATTGGTGTCGCGAAAATTAAATTCAAACACACGAATTTAATGTTAATACGAGGGTTCCCTTTTATGTTTTTACAAACGATCACTAGATGGCAATATTGAAATGTGTCATTACTATATTCGTAAAATTTGACATTTGTTATTCTGAAATAGCTGTGAGGCAGCTTATAAATTGACCGAGTAGTTTGTTGACAGTGAGCGTTAAAAAATAAGTTGGTGGAAAAATGGATATTACTCGTTAAGGTTTTCGTTGGATGATTTTTTACGATTTTAGTAAAGGCCTAACTCAACAACAATGCATAGATTTGCTTCGTTCAACTTTTGGTAAAGAAGCACCATCAGAAAAGACTGTTTACAATTGGTTTGCAGAATTTCGTCGTGGTCGTGCGTCTGTCAGTGATGAATCTCGTGAAGGTCGACCAAAATCGGTTATGATTCAAAAAAACATCGATTCTGTGCGCAAATGATTGAAGAACATCGGCATGTGACTTACCGTGAGATAGAGGCATCTTTTGGCATATCGCAAACTGCAATGCATTCAATTTTGCATGAACATTTAGCTGTGAAAAAGATCTGTCCGCGATGATTCCGCATAATTTGACCCAAGCTCAAAAAAAGGCTCGTGTTGATTGGTGTAAGGGAATGCAAAATTCGTATACAAATCGTTACAGGCGACGAAACTTGGATTTATTCATGTGAATCGAAAACTATGCAACAATTCACAGTTTGGGTCTTCCAAGATAAACCGAAATACACAAAAGTTGTTCGTTCACAAAGCACTTCCAAGAAAATGATTGCTTGTTTTTTCGGTTGTACTGGACATGTCGCAACCATTCCTTTAGAGGATCGGAGAACAGTTAATGACGAATGTTATACAACAATTTGTTTACCAGAAGTAATCGAAAAAATCAGGAAAAATAACCAAAAACTTCGCATCATTCTTCATCATGACAATGCAAGCTCCCACACAGCCCGTCAAACAAGTGAGAAAAATTTGAAGGAGAAAAATATCGAATTAATGTCTTATTGCCCGTTTTCACCTGATTTATCCCTTAACGACTTTTTTTATTCCGCAATGTCAAACAAAAAATGCGTCGACAACGATTTTTATCACGTTAAGATGCTGTTGAATCCTTCGAAAACCATGTTTTTGAGATACCTCAAGAGTGGAAAAAATGTTTGGAGAATTGGTTTGAACGCATGCAAAAATATATAAATCTTAAAGGCGAATATTTTGAAAAGCAATAAAACAGTTTTTTCCAAAAAAAAATGGTTTCTTTCTTAGTTTTTGTAAAAACTTAAAAGGTATCCCTCGTATATATATGTTAATTTATATTTAATACCCGGGGTCGCAAATAATCTCTATGATAAAAAAGTGGTCATGAAAGAAAAAAGTTTAAGAAACGCTGGTCTATATTAATAAAATTAACGGCTATATCTGTTTTTTTTTTCGGCCTCATATTTGGTTTCTACACGTTTCAGATGATAAGAAGCCAATATTCGCAAAAAAATGAATTTTTGTCTGTTTGTCCGTTATTAACACAAAAACGGCTGGACATATTTTCACTTAATTTGGAATGAGGATATAGTAAAATTAGGATTCGAATGTAGGCAATAAAGTATCTAAACATTTTTATTTTAGGGAGTAGTTTTAGGGTTAAATATTTATATAACAAAAATGGTTTATAGTAAGAACACAAATATTTTTTGTAAAATACATTTTTTCAATTAGATTAATATTTGGGGAGTTACAGGGGTACTCCCTTAAACTGAAATTTTGAAATATCTCACTAATTATTTACTTTACATCAAAAATGAATATGAGTTCAGTTTTTAATAAGAAGATTATTTAGGGGGCAAGGGGAGTGTTACGTATAAGGTTGAAACATCTCATTTATCATTTACTCAACAGCAAAAATGTGTGAGAAAAGAAACTATTTCTCTCTGTTCAATGCAGTTTTTAATAAGATATATATTTGGGGAGCTATAGAGAGAGCTACCTATAAACCAAGTATTTGACTTATTATATACTTAACATCAAACATATATCCAAAAAAGTGGTTTAGAAAAAGAAACGATTATTTTGTTCTACTTGAAACTGAAATATATCACTTATCATTTACGTTACAGCAAAATTGCAGCTTACAAAAACCGTACGAAATACTAGTGCTCCAGCTAGTTAGTTAATATTTTGTTGCACAGCAACAACGGCTATTTGCGTATAGCACAGCCTATTAATTTGATTAGAATATACCATATCATAAAAATAGTCTAGGGATATTTGATGAAGTATTTGATGAGGTTGGGAAAGGAATGTTTGTTATTTTATTAAGATTTTGTTAATGGTGTGTAGGCCGGGCCGCTGTGTGTATGTCAGCCGACCGTGTGCGACCATTCATAGCCTGCCATTTGCTATAGTCGAGCCCAAATGCCACAGGTGTTGATGCAAATTTGCACACTTGCGCGATTTGGGTTTGATTCTAATGAGGCACGGTCTGGTGAATGTTTTTACACGGTCGTTTGACGCACTCGCGGGGTCTTCTTACATGCTATTGATGGGATTTTATTGAATAACAAATGAACATTGATTTCTTGATTTTAATGGGTATTTTATTGAATATCCTCGGACCATTCTGATGATCTTATTACAGTAAACTATTGATCAAAAACAAATCTGCGAGTGTATAGCTCAATTATTAGACTAATGGTGTTGTATGGGTGAGAGCTATGGACGTTGAACAATACTGTATAAAAATATTTAGTTATAACAGTAAGTTATTTGAAACCCACTAATTAATTTAAAAAATTACAAATCATTGTTTTATGGTTTCTAATTGTTAATATTTGTGACTTTTCGATTGCTGTAAATAGATAGAGAATGAATGAATCAAAAAGCTTGTTACTTAATGTTGTATTTCCTATCACAATATTTACAGCACTAATTGTTTTACATTTTTAGGCATACGTATGAGAGTATAACATTTTATTTTAAACTATCTTATTTTTATTTTTTTATTTTTTAATTATTTTCTATTTTATTAATAATTAGAGACATTAACACTAATATTAAGTTATTGATCGACAACATTTCTACAAAAATTTTTACTACAGTTGAAAATATTCTATTAGATAGATAAAAATACGTTGCAAAATTTATTGTATAGATTGTTGATAATTTTATTTCAGATTGTAAGTATTGTGTAAGAAACTTCTCTGGGAGTTATACGTAGCGTTACTGCTATATATTATATTTTCAAAGTTTTATTATATGGAACGAAACAACTATATCATCAGCACTATTATTAAATACATGTGATATTAACATATTTTGAGAATAGTTTTTTGGTGATGAGATACGATAGTAATAAAACTGATTCAAATTTAGTTTTTATAGTTTTAATTAAACAGTTGAATGTTATGCCCAGTTAACATTTGCTATAAAACACCTCGTTAAAAATCATCTATATGAATATAAATTATTAATTTTATTTACATATTACTTCCTAAATGGGAATATATTATTTGTAACTATTTATTATTTGATGATAGTAAATTTTGTTTTATGTTTATTATTTATTTTTATATCTCATTATATGAAAGATGTATTGTGATGTAAAGAAAAGACTTTATATACCTTTTTGTAGAATTTGTTAAACAACAATAAACTGTGTTCAAAAATCCATTTCACTTAATATATTCCCAGTGAAAATTACATAAAAGTGGATGGTATTATTGACGAAAACTATTTTTCCCAAGATATATTTATTTGTTTATTTATTAAATACATCTTTCATAACAGCATAGCCAATATGGGGCAGAGACCCCATATTATAATTTGAAAATAGAAAGTAAAAAACACAAGAAAATACAATACACCAGTGTTTCTAAACAGGTGGTCCGCAGAAACATTTAGTGGACCGCGAAATTTTTTTAAGTGTTTTTTGCAGGTATTTTGTTATTTTTTATGCACATATTTTATGTAAATAATTTATATTTTTTTATTTTCTGTAACCTTTCTATGATTTTCTTCAAATAAAATAAATATATTTAAGTACCACATTAAATATATTTGTTTTCTTGCAAAAAATGAACCAACAATTATTATTAGTGGTCCGCGTTAGAAAATTATGTGTTTAACTGGTCCGCGGTGCGTTTTTGGTTGAGAAACACTGCAATACACAATACTTGTGTTGAATGTAAAAATTACTAGAACAATTAAATGGGTAAACGGTTAAATGATGCACTTGGTATAGTTTCACAAATTGGTTTATTAAACATGCTGACTGCAGTTTCGTTATGTAATGCCATTATCAAAGCTACAATGCTTATACACTGTATTAGTTGAAAGATGAAGTATGGTTTTCAGTGTGAAGATGTGCTGCAAATGTAGAGGGGTTTGTTTTTTAATCCTTCAACCCCGAAATATTACACATACAAGGAAAAGGCCGTAAACTTAATCTTTTAGAAGCACACGAGATTAAGAAAACGGCGAACCCCCTGCACGAAATGACAGAACTTACTTTTTCCCCATTAGTAAGATTAGAGATTAAATTATTATTGTTTCTTATTATTTGTTATTTAATTTTTGTACCTATTACCACCACCTTATTTCTTGTACTTGTATACATATATAGCATGTAAGATATTGTATAAGCATTGTAGCTTTGATAATGGTATTACACACCGAGACTGCAGTCAGCATGTTTAATTAACCAATTTGTGAAACTATACCAAGTGCATCATTTAACCCTTTACCTATATTCGAGTTTCACCAAGTAAAACTATTCAAAACAATTAAATAATTGTTTTTTGGCTATAATATGAACACGTCATGTTCTATGGGGATTTAAGTAATAGATTGGTATTTGCCTGGGGAGATAAAAAAGTGGTAAATGCCTTGTACGGAAAGATGTGATGTAAAAATTTAATTTTTGCAAAGAAAATGGATCGTCAGTTAGTTTTGATACTTTTTTTTTATTTTGTTGGTTAATTTATGGAGTTTAGTTCACGACGCTCACTTAGAGATTTGGTGAAAAAAATAGAAAAAGGGGTACTATAAGAGAGACCGAAAGGAGGGTAGGATTCCATCACTTTAAACTAAACGAAGTTCAAGAATTTATGTTGCATTTTTTAAATTTCTTAATAATAATTTGTGGATCGATTGTATCAAAAGCTTTGGAAAAACCGTTATATACAACATATATCTGATTATTACAACCCAGAGCAAACGAAACGTAATGGGTGAAATAACACAGGTTGCTAGACGTGGATCTGTGTTGCATTAAGCAGTGTTGTGAGAAGGATAGTTTATTTTTTATATTGAAATAGATATTTTTATATATGTAATGTATTCGAAAATTAGCATAAAAAAGGTCCTCCTCTCCCAAATTCAAGTGAAGAACAAAAAAAAGGTCCTCACCTCCCAAATTCAAGTGAAGAGCAAAAAAAAGGTTTTCACCCGCAATGGCGCACTTCATAAAACCATGCGCCCTTATCAAACCTCGCGCCTCTGGCAAATGCCCCAACGCCACCCCGTTGCTACGGTGCTGATCGTAAGCGCGTTAAATAAATATTCTCCCTTAAGAACTCTAGCATTAAGTATGAAAAACGATATTGGGCAAATGACTGTATCTGGTCACGCTATAAATATGAAGCTCCTTCCAAAAGGAGCTTAAAAATCATATACTTATTTACAACTTAATTAAATTAATACAACTTAAAATAAGAATCACATTTTTATTAATAAAAATCAAATTATAATCAAAATTTAATTAATATATAAATAATCCGACCCTTCTCCGTAAAGAGTCAGTAAAACAATTATATTATTTTAAGGATATTTATTAAGTTGACGCCCCTACAATTATCTCTGGTTTGACCGATTTCTTGTTGAATGGACAACATTCAGTATCGCTCGATATTGTTCTCCTGTGACACTAACAACATTTCCATAAGCATCTTCAAAACAAAAAGTTCCAATGATGCCATCATCCCCAAATTGCACACCAAACATGGATTAGTTTTGGGTTTTCGGTCACAAATAATGTCTTCATGCTTGTCTAGTTGAGCTTTATCACTCAACTAAAAATTAAAGAAAATTGAGGCCGTAACACTTTGTTGTGGCGTTAAACTCAACATATTGAATTGCCTTTGTCTGTATGCACGACAGTCAAATTACAACTGCCAGCTACACATTTAAAAAATATGGAAAAACCGACAGTATCTTTGAATAATCGCACTGGAATAATGTCTGTGATATTATATTTATGATTTAACGACGTCGTACTTACTCATTAACAGTATGTCAACTAGGAAATTTGTTCTGGCTCTAAAAGAGCACTGATATAATTAAACTTTTGTCGGAATCATTCATGTTTTTCATTTTATTTTGCAACCAGTATGTAATATTATCTATCATCACCCATATAAAATGCAAGAGCTCCAAATGGTAGTCACGCTAGCCTCCAGCGGTTATCCGGTAAAAGGGTATTAATGTGTTATTAAATTTGTTGTGAATGAACAGTTTAAAGTTTTTAATTGACATGGGGGTTACTGAATATATTATAGAATTAAAGTTAATTAAATATTACTCATATTAATTCAAATTAATTAAAAGAATATTAGCAATAGGGTTACTAGACTTCCTCTGCGCTTTTATTAATTTAAATGCCGCCAGAGGGAAGCAACGGTGGAAACGATAGAAAATTACCTTAAGAGCAGTTGCTGCAACTTAAAGGTTAGCGTATATACTGTGCCACGTGACGAAACAATAACTCGCAGTAAAAGGGCAAAAATTATGCCAATTCCATATACGAGGACTACTCAAGTGTCACGAATCATCACTTAACAAAAAAAAAGTAGAATTACTATACTGGACTGTAATCATGCAACCTTTCCTTCAATACCTAGTAAGTGCACTCCCAAAATGCGCCGTTAGCTGTATTGACAATGAACAACAAGTAGACTCAGAACATGGTATTCTCGACTAGAAACTTACAGGAGATAAACAACCCAGTTTCGGTAACATTTCTAGGACTTGTTATTGACTGTAAGCTAACCTGGGACCTCCAAATAAACAAATTAGCCAAGAAAGTCTGCTCAAATATCTTTTGTCTATTTCACCTTAAATGGTGTGCATCTCTGGCAGTGATAAAAACTACTTCGCGTCCATCCAATCCCAGTTAACGTATGCCCTTTTGATCTAGGGTCACTCTCCTCATACACCTCTCACCTCATTCCTCGGTCCATATGCAGGACACGAGAAATTCGTCCTACCTATACTAGACTGGATCAGGGTTGCCAAGTTGGGCGATTAATCGCAATTTGGGCGATGTAAATTTGTAAATTGCGACTGATATTTCACATTTTGCGATTGACACAATTAAATTAAATTAAAATTGTAAAATGAGGTTGATGACTTATAAATATATTTTTTTAAATTTGTGTGCTGAATTCATAAGATGTAATATGTGTTTTTATGTTTATGCCCCTGTTATGCTATGCGATTTCTATAGTTTAATATACGATTTGGTCTCGGGTTCGAATCCCGTTCAGGCATGGAAATTTTCTCAAATAAAAATTATTCTGGCTAATTGCCATAGCAGCAAAGGCCATTAAAATAAAAAAAAAATCCATAGTTTCAATTTAAAGTCTATTCCAAACGTTTAGGCGGAACTAGATTTTCAAATTAAGTAACTTTTGTAGATTGATTGAAGCTTTTGCTAATTTTATTCAGGAAAAGCCAACTTCAATATATAAAAAAATAGCTAATGGCAACTTACAAAAGTGAAAATTCCAGTTAGTTCCGCCTAATCATTCGGAATAGACTGTATTAGCAAATGTTGGCCATTTTGGGCGACTTTGGCGCCATCTTTTGGCGATTTCAGATACCGAATACTTGGCAACCCTGGACTGGATATGTCTACATATAGTGCTTATTACTTTGCAATTAAATTTTTTAATGTTCTTCCAACTAAATTTCAGAGGGTCTGAATATCTATTTAATTTGGCTATTTAATTCTTTTGTTGCCCGGAAATTTAGACAAACGGTTTCATTGTCCATAATGACATCATAATGTGCCACACCTCATTTCTAGTGGATTTTTCTGTTTTAACCAACTTTATAAAAATTTATGTTGTAAAATATATAGGTGAAATAATTCAAGTTGGCGTCCCGCCCTAATATTTATTCCATTGAATATAAATTATTATTTTAATTAATAATATTTATTTATTGTCTACATATAACTCATAATTATTAGCTGACAGTCAAATAAATAAGCTACAATATGAGATAATAAACAATAATTTGATAATAAAATTAAATTCAAAATATTATTCAAAACTATAAATCAATACATTTGTATATATATTTTTTTAATTTATACTGAAATTTGATAATTGGAAGTTGTCAACGAAGTCATAAACTTTATAGAATAATAGTTAGTACAGTATATTGGTATGTTTATTCTGGTAAAATTACACAGTGGCGGCTCGTGGAAACCTCTAATGGAGATGCTACAACCAGCATATAAAATAGATTTAGTCTCAATAGATGAAGAAAAATGTTTAAAGTAAATTAAAAATAGTAATGGGCTTAAAATTGAATCCTGCGGTACTCCATAGCTAAGCTGTAGCGAAAACTGAGGAGAGTGAGGGTCACTGATTGTAATATGTATTTAACTTTAATATTTTTTTTTGTCATTCATTATTCTACCATACCTTTTGATCGTTCCTCGTATGACTGTCATTATTATTTTAAAATCTTTGCAAAATAGCGTATGCCTTGCGAATAACTTTGGTAGAATATTTTAAATTACTACATCCTATGACATATTTGCAACAATGTGTACAAATGTAACAATAATTATACACTAGTCCCTCTAACGGAACTAATGCACGAACAATTAGACACGTTTTAGCGAATTTGTACCGCTGGAAAAATAAGTGAATTGTCGAAGTGTTAATTACATCATTATTTACTGTTCACTTGGGAAATTGCTACTTCGAGGTGAAAAACATACGCATCCGTTACATTTGCACAAACTATCACGAAAGAACTGTGAAAAATTTAAATTACACGTAATTTAAATTTTGTTTTCATGTATGAATATTATTTATTCCGGAAAGCAAAAAATTATACTTACAAATACATCTTTTATTTATTATCAATTTTTAAAAGTGTGGAAAATGTATATACTGACAAATATAGCTGATAAAAGTCGAAGTACAAACCTTTCAAATTAATCTAATTAGCGGGAATTTCAAACGCCTGTCAATTTTTCTTGAACATACAATAGGTGCGTTCGGCATAACTGTGCAGTGTTAACTCTGTGTCGTGCAAGTTTTTTGTCACGTTACCACTGTGCACACTGTGCAAGAAAGTCAAAGACGAACGCTTTGTTCAGATTGTGCAGTTATTCTTGTTATTCTAAGCTTTTTTTGTAAACAAATAAATTATGTTTGTTTGATTACATAAAGTCTGTCTCCTGCTACCACAAATCAATTTAAAGTACATTTGCGATTGTATCCAGAAAATTTGGAGTCTTTTTGAGTGTATTTACATGTTCTTTCATGAGGTTTATGTCTGTACTATTTATTTTGCAAATGCTGCAGGCATAAACAATGATATCTTGATTGTTTTCACTCATATTGCTTTGTAAATAATAATAGAAATAATAACTTGTATTTTTACCGCGAAAAACACTATTGCACAGATTGCCGCACGATCTAAACCTGTGACGATTGTCCAACACAAACTGCACTGCACGATATTTGCCGAACGATCTTCGTACAGCACAGAGCACACAGAAACTTTATGTCGAACGTTTCTTGTGTAAATTATGCAGATTGTGTAGATTATTAGCTTATGCCGAATGCACCTATTATAAAGGATTTCTATAAACAGAACCCTGCCTTCCTTCAGCCAAACTTCCGATTCCGATTTGTTTTCCCATTCACCGTTTTTAGGCTTCTGCATTTCCACGGTCTCCTCCATTTCATAACTCCACGATCTTCTGCGTGTTCCTCACTTTCTTCTTTCTATGGTAGTCTGTTTGTGTTTTAATACATCATGTTTTATTTGTTTTTATGACTTGCCCATACCACTAGTTTCTTTTCTTAAATGCATTGTAAGACATCTTTTCTACTTTCTTGTGGTTTCATCATTTAGTTGTGGTGATTTTTATACATCTCTGTGTAGAGTTTCGTTGGTAACATACCAAGGGGCATTAGCTATTAAACGTAGTGCTTTTATTTTGAAATCTTTGGATTATGTTAAATTTTTGCACAGCCACAAAGCTGTATACCATATGTCCTTTACAGAAATACAGGCTTTAAAACTATTTTATAAACTAATAATTTGTTATAAAGACTTAATTTAGATTTATATCCCAGTAATCAGTACATGCTTTTAATTTTAATATTTACCTGTTTTCTTTTCATTGTTAAATGCTTGTTACATGTTAACCTCTTGTCCAAATACCTAGGTATTTAGCCTGGTCCATTGTTGGTATTAACTTATTATTGATGGTTACTTCATGACAAATTATTCGTTTATTTGTAAATGTAACGTGTGTCGACTTACTTTCATTTATTTTCATTCGCCATTTGTCAGTCCACTTTTGTACATCCTCTATTTTCATCTAATGAATCTATTTTTCGAAAAGATCAAATTGCAAATATTGTGGACGAATTGTTCGTGTTAGTTATTGACGAGTGACCAGCAGGTATTATGCCAGGTTTTGGAGACTTGAATTGAGAACTGAAATTGTGTATTTATGCAAACGATTCAGACTGTTATTTCCAAAAACAGTACATTGAGAGAATACATTGAGAGAATACATTGACTACAGTGGGCTTAACATCTTCAGATTTAAATCCATTACCCTAGCCCTAGTGTTATAAGGCAATACCGAGTAGTTCTATTGAATGCGAAAGAGGATTTACCTGTATGAAATTAATAATAACTGAAGTTAGATCTCGATTATTAATAGAGCATGTGTCAAATTAATGTTCATAAATCTGCATGAAATTTGGAAATCACATAATTATTCAGTAATAAAGTATGTATCCCGCATTATCTAATTTTGCATTAAACATTCCTACAGCCAGTACTGCTTACGGATTATTTTGAAATTCCTGGCGTGAGAGGGGGAGAGCTCCCGCAATTTTTCATTTAGCACTACACCACTGTTTAATTTATCAAAATCTTGCACAACGTAAAAATAATTTAACAACCACAATAGCAACAAAACTATAGCTTTATAGTCTAAGAGCTAGCAACGTCACAAAAAAGTTTATTTTAGGTCGGCTGGTTTTTCGATATTTCTCTTTCTTATTGAAGTTAGGTAGGGATGCGGTACGTCTGGCACCTGGGAGCGGTTGCGTTTACCTGTGCGCAACTCGCCTGTATAGGTAAAAACTGGATATTTTGAAATCATTTTAAGACATTTTATTTATTTTATATAATTTTCTATGTCTTTTTAGCATTATAAATTTATAGTTGCCAGACAGTTTCGTTGTTGCTAACATTGCGCCAGATCTAATTTAACTAATTAAATAATAATATTTTTCAAACCATTTTAGTATAGCTGTAATTTTAATAGGATATAGTTCTGTAATCAAAGAATACAATATTAATTTGCCAGACGGAAATTCCGTTGTTTAACTAGGAACCAGACCAATTTAAGTCCCGGGGAGAATAGGTAAGTTAGAAGAGATAACAGTAAAACAATCACAGCTGCTATTTTTTAAGTTGGCGTCGACCACATGAGTTGACCACATGTTTATGTTTGCTTGTTTTTATAAAATAAAATAGAAGCAGAATTTTATCGTGATGAGTGAGGAAAAAGAAAAATGTGTTTTTTGTTCAAACAAAAGTGGTAAAATAATAAAATTTAAAAAATAATAATAATTTAATTTAATTTTTTAAAAAATTTTTTAATTTTTTTTTTTTTTTAAATTTTTTTAACAGATACTCAGGTCCTAGAAAAGCATTTTATTGTGACAGAATTATTCAATAAAAATACTGAATTACATTTTATGTTTAATTTCCTACATATTTAAAATAAATGATTTGTTTTATTTTGCTAATAATATTTTTTATCAGTTGTTCTCATCTCATTTTACTTTAATTATTATTTTGCTCTATTTTTTTATGAAATTCTAACCTATATAATCTGTCTCTCTCTAACGCCCTCTGTTGCAGCTATCTCTCTCACGCAACCAACAAATAAGCTGCCACACTCTTCTAACTTACCGGGACTTAAATTGGTCTGGTTCCTAGTTAAACAACGGAATTTTCGTCTGGCAAATTAATATTGTATTCTTTGATTACAGAACTATATCCTATTAAAATTACAGCTATACTAAAATGGTTTGAAAAATATTATTTTTTAAATACTTAAATTAGATCTGGCGCAATGTTAGCAACAACGAAACTGTCTGGCAACTATAAATTTATAATGCTAAAAAGACATAGAAAATTATATAAAATAAATAAAATGTCTTAAAATGATTTCAAAATATCCACTTTTTACCTGTATTGGCGAGATGCGCACAAGTAAACGCAACCGCTCCCAGGTGCCAGACGTACCGCATCCCTACCTAACTTCAATACGAAAGGGAAATATCGTAAAACCAGCCGACCTAAAATTCTTTCTCGAAAACGTTGCTAGCTCTCGGACTATTATAATGATGCCAGTATAAACAGAATGTTTATATTGGCATCTGTTAAAACCTCAAATCATTTATCTTATAACAAATACGTAACAAATATATCGGAGTAAAACACTTTCTCTGTTTACTGTTTGTGCATCATTGTCAATATAAGAATTTACAGAAATATATTTCGTTTGAATTCATTGCACTAGCCACCTATTAGGTGAATAAATTGTGATTGATGTAAACACAATATTTATTTGATTAGTAACTAGTTTCTTACGCTAATAGTTATTAGCAACTTGGATTTCACGGCCCTAAGGCAAATAAATTATTTTCACTACATGTTAGTCGAATAGGACGTGTTTCAGAATACTGAATGCTTAAACGATTTCAGTATATTAGTTTCAGAACTATTTAATTAAAATTTTCATTTAATTTCAGCTCGTTTCAACTAGTTCTTCTGCTGTTATATTTGAACTAAGTTCTAAGCAGTTAAACGGTGTGAAATAGAAATAGTCAGAGAGAAATAGTCATAGCAACAGTGACTCTCTCAACTTAGATTATAATTCTGAAGACATGTAACGAGAAACTATAGTACAATTCCAAAAGTAATGCACACTAAAGATTGAAACCATTGTATTTTTCAACTCTTCTTACGCCTTTAACATTCAAAATAGTTCCCTCTTGAATTTATAACTATTGTCCAATGTTGTCATCGTAGTGGATTTTTCCTCTTAAGCTGCGTTCACAGCTCGAAAATTAGTGGACTATACGCTATAACTTGTGCACTGTTGATTGTCATTACGAAGTTTGTCATATGGTAACGCAAGCGACCGTTCACAGCTTTAAATTTAATAGACTATGCGTTATCGACTGTAGATAGTTTTCCAAACTTTGTAGTTAGTGTGGAAAAAGGTTGTACGGGTTGTGGACATAAATAATGCAACTAGATCTTGCTGACCAGTTTCGAAATAGTTTATTACTTCATTAGAAAATCATAATGTAAAAATAAAGTCAATAATTTCACTTATTTTAATTATCTTAGAATGACCGTTCGCTTTTAGATCAGGCATGTATTTTTAACAATGTAATACAACCTCTTGTACTTTATATTTTATATTTTGTGTAAGAAATGATAAAGAAATAAACTATTTAAAAACTGGTCAGCTAGATCTAGTTGCATTATTTATGTCCGCAACCCGTACAACCTTTTTCCACATATACTCATTTCCGGACACGACCAACTCCACGTTTTTAGTTAGTGCGTTGTTTTAATGAAAGTCATATAAACACATATTAGCTATCTCACTTTACATAACCTAAAAAATTCTGTCGCACAATTTGAACAAATTTCGGAAATCGTGATTCGAAAAAGAATTGTTGTAATTACGGCTATAATTTTGTTATTAAAATTTAGTAAGAAATCACTACATTTCTGATGGAGGGTTCGTAAGAGCTGTGAACGTAGCTTTAAGAAACAAGTCGTAATTCAGTTCATATTCGTAGTGTAGATCAGTGGTTCCCAAACTGTTTCGGTTCCCGGCGCCCCTATGTATCAGAATTTTTCCGCGGCACCCAAGTCAAATCATTGGTTTAACTAACGCTGTTGGAGGAATACTGGAACGTTTTCGGGCGCCGTGGTTGGGCTGAAAAAATGGACTTAAGAGTTTGGAGTAAAACACGTGGAAATTCTAATGAGGGATAAGTACCGCCTCTTGCCCTTAACTGCGGACGTTTATGCCCACTTATAATCAGTCAAAAATTTCTTTACTTAATACGTGATGAATACTTTTTATTCGCAGTATTCTGAAGAATCAATGGCCATAACGATATATAATTATTATGTGAATGTGTGCGCAAATAGCCTTTGTTGCTGTGCACCAAATTTTTTTAACTAACTAACTATTAGATGAATGCGCTTTTATCACTGATCGAGTAACTATTAATGTAGTAATACCTACGATGACCAACCGTCTCGAGTTTTGCGGGACATCCGGATTCTGATGAGGCATCCTGATGAAGCTTCTATGAAGTGTCCCGAAAGAACTACGCGGAATGCCAGTTGTCACGATTTTCCACATAATATAAAATAAATAATAAAAACTATAATAACAATGATAATTATTATAACCCTCCTGGATATCGAGATCAAACAGATGTTTGTGATCGAATTCTCAAGTCCAGCTGAGAAGAATATCTCTTTCAAGGAGGAGGAAAAGAGGTCCAAGTATATGGACCTCTGGTCCGAGCTTAGAAAGCTGTATCCCAGGTATAAAGTTAAGCTTGTAGTCCTGATAGTTGGTGTTTTGGGTGGCATGAAAGCCTCCTATCGAAGGGAAATCGAGTCCATTCCCGTCTGCAGATCTTCCGCCAACTCTTTGATCTGCAGGATGCAGAAAGCAGTGCTACTCGGGTCACTCCGCATTGTGCGGGCACTGGATCTAGCGTAATTTCCGCGGCTGCATATCGCCAGGGTTTGGGATGCAGTCGTGTATATTTAGCTCCACTAGTCTCTAGTATGACGCGGCTCAAAAGGTTGCTGAAGTTTGAGATTAGTGGACGCTTGTCAAGACCTGACAAACCCCATAATTTATTGCATTAAAAACACAATGCTGGTTTTACTACTACGTATTACTAATATGTAGTTACTTAATACGTATTTCGGCTTTTATGCCACTTTCAATAGTTTGCAAAACGTTATTTTGTAAACACTTGAGAATAATAATTTTGTTTAACTTGAGTTATCGTACGAACACCAAATATGTGTAAATGTTGCTGCCATCTGTCTAAATTTTATGATTAATTGCTTCATTTTTGCAACTACCTTTATGTTTCCTCCGTGGTAGTCGTCTCATTAACTGGAGCTCGTCTGTAGAGCTTCTAGTTATTTAATTTTGCAGAAGACTTTCTTCTCTTGGTGATTATTAATAAAATTACATATTTGGTAGACAAATTTTCCCGTACTTGGCAGCATTATTATTGTTTATCTAGTGTTAAAAAAATATTACAATTATTGTTTTATTTATATAAACAACAAAAATTCCTTTTTAAATTCGTTCGAGATATTATTTAACAATGAGCAATATGTAGTAAAATGTTGCTAAGAATAAATATAAGAAATTATATAATTCTTGTAAGTTATTTTATCATGAATTCTTTACAACAGTAATGAATTTAATCGTGTAATAAAATTTATGAGTGTTGATCTTTGTCATGGATTATTTTTATGGGCCATACTTAAATTTTCGATTTAACTCTTTTCATAATTCTATGGTGTAAAATTATAATTTAATGGTACATTAGAGTTTCCGTAAATTTCATTAACTATGTTAAATTAAAAACCATTAACTATATGGTATGGTTTTGCTATCAAGTTGAATGTTGTACTTTTACTCATTTTACATTAAATTTCATATTCGCTACTGAAGAAAAGAATGTAAATTTCTAAAAATTTAATTGAAAATACAGCAAATAGGAATAGTGCGTGTAATTCGTTACAAAAACATCCAAATCTGTTCAAAATCCCACTATTTTACGTAAGTAATTAATAGATTTTGGTGGAAATACTGAAGTTTATTAATCTTTTGTCTTTATTGGACTTAAAAATGAACAGGGAACGGCAACAGCGGCGAGAATTAGTGAATAGCGGGCGGTGTCCTTAGCTTAGTTTGTTTGTTTTGATTTGAGATAAGTACCCAGACGTAAAAATGGATACAGTACATTATATTAAAACTAACCTGCTTAATTATGAAACAAAATTAATAATAAAAAATATTGGTCCTCATCGGCCAAAATTTAATATGTCACAATCGAATAAAAATGGAAATAGAATATTTAATAGATAGTTCAGTAAAAAGCAATGGTAATATTTTAGAATGGGGCACCCAAAACTACAATTTTTTTTACGACTGATTATTGAGCTATCTGTAGCTCGGAGCGTAATAAAAAGTTATTTTAATAATTTTTAGTTTTATTATGGTCATATTTGGTTAATTTTGGTCATCAAATTTTTTTCCCAAGTTAAACATCGCGTTTTGGAGAAAAATCGCGTTCCCTCTATCTTGATACATCCTGTATATTAATTCTAGATATGTTTCACGGGCTAGATTGAGTAGAAATTAGTATTTGATGTTAATCGTAAACAAACTAGTACTAAAAAAATTATTACATTTGACTTGGATCATTGTTTTTTAAAAAGTGATGTCATTCAGTAATACATAATTTTCCACTTAATGAAGAAAGGTTCAATCTGGAAGTTAAGTACTTCGAAGAATTAATTTACAATTTACCAAGAAAGTAATAATCTATTAATATAAAAAAAATAATTTAAACCTAACTTCAAGCCTTCCTTTTTATTTGCTAAATTACCTTAGAATTAAAATTGTCGTCCTTTTGTAATGCACATCCATATCAAGATTATTAAAGTAAAGGTTGTCTCGTAACTTGTAGTGGTGGGGGTAAATAGCGAAGCTACACGTCATCAGTATGCTAACGGACCGTTAGCCTTTGTTTATCGTATATGTTATATACACGTGAAGTTGGATTTTGGCTATAAAGATTTGTTTTCTCATCAACAATTTTTATTGTATAGTTTTTTCTGTTATGATAGTTCTGTTTATAAAGGAAATATTTTAAGTTTTTTAGTACCAGTTTTAACCCAGAAATACCCCCTAAGAAAGAAAATTTGGAGATACCATGCCTATTTTTGAATACTGGTTCTAGTCTATTGTACCAAATTTCGTTAAAATACGTCAAGCCGTTTTTAAAAACAGATATAACCTCCAATTTTATTAATTATTATAGCAATTTGTTTTTATATTTTTATTTAAATATACTTAAAATTATATTTGTATTCGATTTTATTGTTATTTATTAACTATGATACTATGAGTTCAAAAAGTAATTACATAAGGGTTGGCTATGGAAAAATAAAATAATGTCTACTGCAAGCTTTAGAATTAATTAACTGTCATCACTGTTGTTCTTGTCATAAGTTATTTGTTGTTATATAAAGCTTGCAGTAGTCATTATTTTATTTTTCCATAGCCAACCATTATGTAATTACTTTTTGAACTCATGGTACAAATACCCATCACCTTAAATTTTATATAAATCAGTATAAAATTTCCTTAGGTTTTTATTTATAATTTATTCAGTAGAACTGTCTTGAAATAAATATCTATTATGAATATAGTCAATAAAAATATTTAAAAACATGCAACATCTGTATTATTTTTGTATGCTAGTTTGAACTAAGCAGACATGTGACGTATTCCCTTTCACGCTCTGATTGGTCAGAAGTTACGAAACAACTTTTACTTTAATAATCTTGCATACATATAGTCGTATAGTGTCAAATATGTGAATGAACCCCAAAAAGAGTAAGGATGCTAAAGTGTTTAAATCAAAATGGAAGGCACTTTGTACACTTGTAAATAAAAATACTTTCAAGTGGTTATAGAGAATACAATTTTCGTAGACAGCAAAAAATATTAAAAAAGTGTTAAGTGTTAAGTTTAAAAGTTTTTTTTTTTCTTTTCAAAAGCTTTGCCCATAGATAAAATTCTTTCACAATAACTTTCACGAATTTTAACCAACACGACATACGTTCCCATTTGATAAATCAAATTTGTCCTTGATATCCTGTACTTCCGGTATGCTCCGGAAAATTTGAATACTACCATTCGATTCTTTGGGTAAACTTTGGAAATATTTTTCGCAACTTGGTCACACGTTGCGTTTTCGAGAAGAATCGTATTCCCTCTGTCTTGATGCACCCTTTATATATATCATCCTCGAGTGGTGAGAACAATGGACATTTTACAAAACTTTTCTGGAAATTTTCGAAATGAAAGGTTGGCAAAACTGTATACGGGTCTTGTTAGTCGTGTACATGTACACGCACACTACCCGTATTTGAATCTTGTGCTTTTAGATGAAACAGTAAAATACTACGATATGTTGGAAATTAACCACATTACTTTAGTTGATCAACCATTCGTCGATTGCACTTTTTGACAACACAAAAAGCATTCACAATTACCAAACTTAGACAGAACTAGTGTTTCTGATTTCTCGACATTTTTCATTTCTCGAGAAATAATGAAAAATAAGACTTATTTTCTCGAGAAATCTCGAGAAAAATAATTATTAGAATATATATCTTTTTTTAATGTTGAAAATATTGTAGAGAATAAAAACATGTTAAAATTATAGTCAATTTTAAAGTACTAAAGTATTCATGTAAATAACATTACAACAAATGGATAACGCGGCTTTAAAAATGATTACGAAAATGGCACGTAATTGCATATTAATTTAGGGCGACCATTTTCTTAAGAAGGCAATGCGGGACGGAGCAATAAAAGGTCGTCACTTCCCAAATATAAGTGAAGAGCAAGGAAAAAGGTCCTCACCTCTCAAAACCAAGTGAAGAGCAAAAAAAAATGTCCCCACCTCCCAAATCTAAGTGAGGAGCAAAACAAAAGGTCCTCATTTCCTCAAATACAAGTTACAATGCGGGACAAAATGTTAAAATGCGGGACAAAATGTTAGAATGCGGGACTTTTGCGGGACGCATCTTAATGCGGGACAGTCCCGCAAAGGCGGGACGAATGGTCACCCTATATTAATTGAAAATACATATGTATAGAGAAATTTTTAAAAAATGAAGAAATAAATAATAATAGTAATAATTATTTTATTTAACTTGTAGGTAATCTTTTACATAACAGTTTTAAACTGAACAAAAAATGAAATGTAATTGATTATAATAAATAATACACTTAATTAAAATAAAATATTGTAACTATAAATGCTAATTAGGTAAATATCATAAATCGCTTCTTATCTGTTGCCACGGTTGAGTTGCGGGAGACAGAAGACAAATTTCATCAAAATTTAATTATAATCAGTGACTCACTAAACATTATATTTTTTTAAATAGTTTTTTTAAAAGAACAATGCCTTTAATGTGGCGTCGAGAAAAATTTACATTTCTCGAGAAATTCTCAAGAAAGAATTCTCGAGAAGAAACACTAGACAGGACTATTGAGATGAAATAAGAGTACGTTACCGTTTACACTACGGTAGTCGGCGTCGTGTTAAGTTCTTGAATTCATTTAAAATATTAATGTTTAATAATTATAAATTTATTAATCAGATTAATAAACGAAGTGACCCGATTATTTTAACGTTTCTCATTTAGTTCCTGAAGTAATTAACACTTGATGTGAACGTATGCCGATATTGCATGGTGTGATTATGGCATTCTCATTTAAATTTCTTGCATTCTTGCGCCTAAATAGCTCTGCGTCGTTATATATATTAATTACTTACTCTGACATATTTCTCTGAATAATATCATGCAAGTTAGTGCCATTTTTTCGGTTGGGTTTTATTTCATTTCTATAAATATTGAGAGTACTTTCTCTGTCTGGTATCTTCGATTAATTATTAGATTGACAGGTTTCAATAATTAAATAGAACTTTCATAATTATTATTTTTGTCACACTATCTGTAAAAACTTCGAGATATTTTGTATAGAAAGGGTTATACAAAATATTGTTCCACAGAAATGCAGTTTATGTTTTGCGTTAACCCTCTTGTTTGTAATCATTTTACTAAATATAATTTGAATATAATTATTTTGTAAAATATTTTAATCTTATTCATTATTCCGCACTATCTTTGTTTGCAGCAATTTAAGAATCTTGAAGATCCTGAAAACTCGACTCTAGCTTTCAGTGATATTTTTTGGAATCTAGTAAAAAACTGTGTAATAAGATCTTATAAATTCAGAGGTATGATGATACATATATTGATAACTAGCTGATGTACCCGTACTAAAGTTACGTAAGGTAATACATACTTAGTATAGAACATACCATATTATTTTTAAAGATCGGCATAAAACAATTATCCCGTATAACTATAATCACATTGTTAAACTACAAAAGAACTAGGGTTTATGTTTACAACCACGTTGTAAACAGTCAACGGTCAGTGGCGCATACATACGTTTAAGTACTCACTATAAATAAGTATACTTGTTTTTGTTAATACTTAAAGTAAGATGCGTAATGTGAAAAACTAATCCCTACGGCTATGGGTTGACAAGCCTAGTCATATCACTTCTATTGTAATTTTATGAGTTCCCTAACTTTTATTATTTTATTGCGATCTTCAAAACTAATTTGGTATGAACTATACGTGAGGTTTTTTCTACTCGGAGAGATCCAGCTAGTTCCCTGGGATTCAACACTGGGTATACGTTACTTATTTACATTCTTTATTTGCCCTGGGCCTTGCGGCGTTTAGGGCATTAAACATTACAAAAAAAAAATAATAACGTACGTTATGAATAATTTTACAATATTTTTTTTTAATCTCATTTCTTTGTTTTTCCTCTAGTGCTTCTCTCTTTCTTCCTATTCTCATTCCGGCTTCACTCTCCGATCTCCTTGTTTTTTGCCTCCAGTTCTCTCGCCCATCTTTCTTCCTTGCATTCATCATTCATCATTTCTTTGTTCTTCTTCCAGTGTCCCTCTCTTTCTTCCTATTCTCCTTCCGGCTTCCCTCTCCTATCTCCTTCCTTCTTGCTCCCAGTTCTCTCGCCCATCTTTCTCCCTAGCCTTGCTCCAAGGTTTCCTCTTCTTCCTTGCATGTTCTACATAGCCTGTCCTCTGGCTTTGGCCAGTATCTGTTGTTCCTCTCTTCGTTGCCGCATCTTAATCTCGCTATCCTCCTGTCATTACCCCCCTGATCTTCTTCTTATCCCCTTCAGGTATCTCGGTATTCTTATCACTCTTATCTTTATGCTCTAACTCTAACGTATACTCTTTATGGATATACGTTACTTACCCGAGGCTTTAGATTATAGAAAGCATTTAAATGATAATTTTTGGAGGAACCAAACTCCCAGTACCGAAGCCACCGGCCCAATAGTCCCTCAGTGTATTACTGATTTATTGTGAGAGAAATTAAAATGCTTTTTTTATTTCCAGTTCAACGTGCAGCGCCTGCAGGATAGTCATATCAACCAGCCGTCCACGAGTAGTGTGTCGCTGCCTGGAGAGCACGGTCTTTACTTACATGGGGGAGCGGGAGCTGGCGCCCTGGGACCTCACAGTTCTGGCGGCTCGGTCTCGTCCACCGGCGGCATCTCACCCACCAGCCCGCTGCGTAGCAAAGAGGAAGAGTGCAGCTTGCACGGCAGAAGTAGCACTGAAGGTGACTATTATGATTTATGGTTTTAGGTTAGAATATGTTTGAAGTAATGATTACTACAGTCAGGCCATAGAGACGAAATGCGCTACTGTTTTATGAAGAACATAATGGAACGCAATTAACACTATTATTAACACTATTATGGCATTCATATTACTATAATTTTCTTCTTAAATTGTTAATCTTAATTAAGTAAGTCATGTTATATAAAAAATATTGAGCACAGTTACAAAGCTCTGCTTCATAACATGGCACCTTTTTACTGCATTCTTCAGTTTAAGGAACAAAAACACAGGGCCAATTTAAGTGAATATGGTGGATGAAGAACGAGAGTGACGTTGTTCTTTACCAAATTCTGTCGAACCATAAGCAAAGTGTGTGATCTGGAGGTCTATTCTGTAACTTCTGTACTGTAGATACTTTCGATAGAACATTATAAAAAAACAATGTCGAAAATCTTACAGAATATACCTCTGGTACGTTTTTGTGATTGTGGACATGGGTAAATCTGTTTGATAAGGTCCGTGCGATGTTCCTACTTCCTTTGCAACCCTTTCAACAATCAATCGTCGATTAGTACGGATTATTTGCGAACCTGGATAACTTTTTAGAAATTGAAAGCCTACCCGATCTTTTATCATCTTTGATTGAATTTCTACCATCTTAAAAACGCCCGAACTTCTTACAATAGGCGTTATAATACGTAAAATGAAAAATACGTAAATATTTATTAGAATGGACTGCAGTATCAAAAATTGTTCATTAAAATTACGCTTGCTCTAATGAATAGTTCAAGGAGTTCTTTAGATAATATTACTATTATCTCTGACAAGAAGGAGGATAATACATGGAGCTTTTTTCCGAGCTTAGAAGCTGCATTCAGGTTAAAGGATAAGCTCCGCCCTAATAGTCCATATTTCAGGTGGCCTCAAAGCCTCCTTTAAAAGTGAAATAAAACCAATCCCGCTTGAAAATTGTCTGCTACCTCTCTAATTTGCGAGATTCAAAATTAAAGTGATGCTTGGGTCGCTGTAAATTCTATGTGTGCTGGATTTGGCATAATTTCCGTGGCTGAATATTGCCATGGTTTGGGGTGCAATCTTGTGTATTCAGTTCCACTGGGCTCTGTGTGTGTTCTCTTCGAGCCTGAAATGTGAGGTCACTGGCTTGTCAAGATCTGACAAACCCCATAATAATAGGCTCCCAAATGTGGCACATGCATATAGCAGAGAAGTTGCAATGGCATATAGACCGGAGTTCTGTGTACAGACTTCCAATACTGTATGAATGTCACGTGGTGAGCGTGACTAGTTTTATACAACATCAAAGCATTAGAAACCTATAATTTTTATTGCCTTCACTCCCTTCTAGCCCTTCGCGATACCTCTATTTAGCGGGCACTTTTTTAGGACTTGATATATGAAGGTATACGATTTTACTTATGTGGCTTGAAAGGCTTGAGATTGATTGGTATTTATGATATTAGGTGTGCTACTTTAATTCATCAATAATTAAAAATTCACTTTCCCAGATATTCTGCAACGGGTTAGCTAGTTTTATTATAATAACTCTCAGTTTAATGTACACCAGTTTCTGGAACCAAGGCAGCATTTTTTTATTATTTGGTTGACTTTTCGATGTCCCAGCTTAAAGTTAATTCTTGGTTATCGCTTACATCACAAAGATAGAAAAAACACATAAATCTCCATTGCAATAATTAAATTAAATTCACATGTATATATACCCGCAAAAAAGCATTGACAAAAAATATATTTTGACTATTCAACATAAGATTTATCATTAGTGTCATATCGAATATGAGTTGAAAAAAAATAGAAATAAGTAATCAAGACACAGAAACCGGCAGATAAGTTAGCAGAAGATATAAAAACCAGTTGTTAATGTAATTCTCAAGACATCATAAGTTCGGACCTTATAAATTTGGTTTTTGTGTCTACAACTCTGCATGCATATTCATATATTTTGTAAACAGCGGTTCTCAACCTGTCATTATATTCTTTACGAGATAGAATTAACTCTGGTTAATTTACTCTGTACAACACTATTTTGTTATGATGTTGATTTGCCTACCAATTTCCTTAGATAGATTTGCCAAGTATGTTATACAAGTGGTTATACAAATCTTAAATACTACTAGAGTAATATTTTTTGTAGGTACAATAATTTTGTGTTAATACTTGTACATAAATTTATAATTTTTTACTTGCATTATATATCTCATTTTGTAATACGTTACTATAGGCTAGGGGGTGGCGTCCTTCTTTGTGCTCACGTGCCAAATAATATAAACTTTTCGTATATAATAATACCCATAATAATGATGGCGTGCCAATTTTTTTCTTTTGCCTTATCCGTTGTTATATTCCGAATTAGTTCTGTGGATATATCTCCAAACCACTTTCTTAGGTTAGCCAAGTAATTATCCTTCGTCTTCCAGGACCTCGTCGTAGTTAGTTAAAATTTTTGGCATATAAAAACGAAGGCAATTTGCCGTTTCAGGACTTCTCCCTTCTTCAACCTTTGTCCATATAGATACGGTATTTATGCTCGTTCCTCTTTCCTTTTCTTTAACGTTGGCAACATTCTCTAGATAATTTCAACGTTGGTGACTGGAACGATCCAGAAGTCCAATATGTCATGTAATAATAATAATAATAATATTTATTAAATAGCACAATTGGCTACATATTTTACTACATAGTTACACTATTTACATTGTTGACTGTTATTCATATAATTTATTTGTTATTTAAATTAATAATGGGCAGATTTGCAGTAGTTACGTTCACTAAACTTGCCCAATATTCCACAATATGCTTCTTTAATGTATTGAAATAAAAATAATTTCGTTTTCAAATCGTTTGCGTGCCACTACTAGCACGCATGTAATCGCCACCCCTGTTATAGGCTATTATAAATGTTTAAGCGGAACTAAATGGAAGCTTAATTTTCTTTGTTATCACTAGCTCACTTTTTAACGATTGAAGTGGACTTTTGCTAAACAAAATGATCAAAAGCTTCATGCAATCGTTAAAAGTTACTAGATTTGAAAATCTAGTTCCGCTTAGACCAAAAATACCGGACTATATGAGGTGTGTAAATTAAGTAATCGGACTGGCAACATAGCTTTGATCTGGCAACATTTGGGACGCGCGACTTGGAGGGGCGGCAGGTGAACATATGTTACGCCTTCAGTACGAGTGTGAACTCGCTAGAATAATTTTGTTGTCCGTAGCGATATTTTTCGTGAAACAGTTTTTTCTAGTGCGTTCTAAAAATGAGTGACATTCATTTCGAGCAACAGTGTGCTATCAGGTTTTGCTTCAGACTTGGGCTCAGTGCAACGAAAACTTTTGCAAAACTTCAGCAGACCTACGGAGACAGTGTATTATCAAGAATCCAGGTTTTTTGGTGGCTTAAAGCATTTTCAGAAGGAAGAGAGTTGATTAGAGATTAATCACGCAGCGGAAGGCCTTCATCTTCAAGTACCGATGAAAATGTCGACAGAGTCCGGGATTTTGTGCGTTCAGATCGTCGGTTGAGAGTCAGAATGATCGAGGAAGAATTGAATTTGATTTACACTACCGTTTATCAGATTTTGACCAATGAATTGCCGATGAGAAAATGGGACTTGTCACATATATAGATCTGATGACTTTGGTGATAGCTGTGCTGTAAATGGACTTTTATGGAACCTTGTGAACTTAAGGTTCATTGTATTAAGGATAAATTTATTCAAAAATTACAAATGTCACATTCTCATTCAATTATTAGTGAAATATTTTGAAAGGTCCCATTTCAGAATCAACAATCTAAGATTATCTTATAAACATAACACATATCTAAAACACAACATAAAAAATGAAATTTCCCTCGTAGTTACGTATTACAGAATGAAACACATTATACTAGTAACTCATAAATATTATATACAGAGTTTGACAATAAATTATACGTTTCGAACGGTACCCGGTTCCGGTTTTCGGGTAAAACCAGCTTCGTTATTTTCGTGTAACTCGGTTCTGGATACCCGGTTTTGGATACCTGGTTCCGGATAGCTGGTTTCGGATACCTGGTTTCGGATAGCCGATTTCGGATATACGGTTCCTGATACCTAGTTCCTAATATCCTGTTTGGGATACTCGATTCCGAATATCTTATATCGGGTACTCGGTTTCGGATTTCCAGTTCTAGGGTCGGGAATTCGAAACCAGGTAACCCCAGAACATGTTTCTTGTTTTGGAACTGGTTCCGGTTCCTTCATGATCGATTTCTGACAACACTATTTTATACTCGGCGTGTAAGTTAGCCCCAAAAATTTCGAGCAATTTTTTAGTGTCCCAAACTTGTTTTATACGCCGGGTTATATGATATATAATTTTTGACACTGGAAAGGAATAACATTAAATAAATCCAGCTACCTGTTTATTTCTATGTTGTTTAGAACCCCTGTTCAGTGAGTACGGTCAGGTCGAAAGCTAATGCAATATGTCTTCCCTGCTTTTCTCCGTGTTCCATTCACAAGGCCAGGACATATATCAGTTTGTTTTATTGCAAAATGTTAATTAAATGTTTTGGTACTTAAATAGTGTGTAGTTTTTTGTTATGAATTTAACGTGACGATTATATTACTGCTCATTTCAATTTTTTTGTAAAGAATTCTTTGTATCTTTAAGAAATATGTTTTGCGTTTGTAATTTTAATCATTCTTGATTATAATAAATTTTTGTGGAATGTTTTGTGGTAAAAAAAAGCAAGTAGGTGCTCTGTAATTAGATACATGAAGTGATATTCAGAAATGTAGATTTTATAAAATAACGCTAACGTACCTGTACTTCGCAAATTTTTTGTTCATTTACATCAGTGTTTCCCAAAGTTTTGATATTTGGGTACCCCTTTTAAAATTTTCGTAACACAGAGTACCCCCCTATTAGGAAAAAGCGCACATTTTTTATTTACAATAATTTTTATTATCTTAAATTTGGGGACAAGCATTTTAATTATGCCAAAACAAGTGTTTAAATCATTATAATGGAAATAATAAAAAACCATAAATAACAAATTATATTATAAATAACAGTTCTATTTACATTAATTAATGAGAAAGATAACATTGTTTATGTTGGAGGACAGGACAATGCGCCGGCTTTACTGTAAACTGTAAATAAACACTTGATCGTCACTCCTTCGCAACGTACCCCCTACAAATCCTTCCCGTACACCCAGGGGTACGCGTACCACACTTTGGGAAACACTGATTTACATGTACATTTTTTCTACAACTTTCATAGAAGTTGGATTTCGCGAATTATGTTTGGTGTGAGAAGGGCGTAATTGTTTCATGGCGTTTGCTGTCTAATGTTGCCATGTCAGCGTGCAATAAAGCCTTTATTGCACTATCTTTAACGCACGCTAACAACACATTTTTTGTTTCATAATATTGTGTTTTTTTTTTTTGATTATGGTAGAGATAAGTTAGTTAGTTAGTTAAAATTTTTGGCGCACAGCAACAAAGGCTATTTGTGCCTAACGCAGCCCGTCCAAATGACTACACGACATATTAAAAACAATAAATTAGACAGTAAATATAAGGTAGAGATAAGCAGGGTTGGATTGGCCCGGCGGGATACCGGGAATTTCCCGGTGGCCCGAAAATCAAAATGATAAATATATATATATATATATATATAGTGGCCCGACTTCCTCCAGATTTCCCGGTACATATTTTAATCCCAGTCCAACCCTGGAGATAAGCCACGCTTATTAAATAAACTCTGTTTCTGGATTACGGTTTGGTATTATACGGATTCGGAGCTACGATTTCGTACTATATAATATAATCGGCTTCTGGATTACGTTTTTTTTGCCTAGTAGAAGACATGCAATATTTGAGCTCCAAAACGGGTCTCCTTCACTTACTTAATATATACGAAACCCTAAAACGTGTGTATAATCACAGTTCACATCAATTTTATTTATATAGAAATTTAATTGTACTAACCTTTTCTCTACGAGACATGTATTTTAAATGGCGTGCTTGTCGTAAGGCAGATTTTAAGGCCGTTTGATGCATACGACATTCGTTACTTGGTATTAGCATATACGCAGGCTTCTCGTACGTAGTACAACTATATTATTTATGTTATTTTTCGAACATAACACACATCTTCTTACAACCGCATAATTTCCTATTTCTATTGGGAATTTACTACAGACGACCTACTAGTCTAAATGGAGATTACATATGCATTCCAACTATATATTTTACCTTTTCTGTATTGTGTTGTGTCCCATGTCTAAATTTGCCACCCCCGCCTCCTCCTAAGTCAATTATGATGAAAAGGGCCTAAAAATTTTCAAATCACCGGACAGTCCCAATAGGCTCCTGCGTAAATGGTATTGCTGACTAAAGATTAAATGCTGAAATAAAGGAGTGATTAATAGCAATTTAGGTGTATTTTATTGCTATAACTTTTGTACATAAAATAAGTTAGACTTCTGAACTAAAAGCTCGTATGAAATTTAATTAGTTCAAAAATTGGCGCACAGAAATGATAGTTATTTACGCCCAACACAAGAAAATGGATTAAATATACAATCAATCCATGAATCACTGCATCAAATAGATTGGTATGGTGAAACAATTTGGAAAACTCTTTTCTTGAATGAGGACTACTTTCCTGATTTATTTAAGATGTTCTTCATGATCAGGCCCGCGCCTAGTAGTTTTGGCGCCCTTGTGCAATATTTTATATGGCACCCCCAATTTTCTATAACAATTTGTATGGCTGATATATGGAAATATGGATGAAAGAACATGTAAAGTATTATCCACTATTGAAAATACTTTTAAAAATTTTTTTATAAATTTATTTTAATTTTTAATTTTACAACATACACTTATACTTAGAAACAGAAAAAAATACATTTAAACATTTATTATTAGTGTTTGTATATAATTGTCATATAACGTAGAACAATACAATCTATAATATAAAACAATGAAAGATTTTCTAAATAAATTGAGCTTTTTGCTCTTTAATTTAGGCCAATTGCTTAATTAAATCTTCGGTATCCAATTATTTTAATAGATCCGCTTATATTGAGATAAGAGCAATAGACCGGGAGCTCATGACAGTTTTTGGTCTCCGATTTCATTCAGCATGCCTTTTGGAGGAGAGAATATTTACCCTGTGTGGTACTAAACCCCTGCACACTTTCCGGTCATAGGGAAAACTGCATTTCCACAAAAACAAAATTTTTGTGCTTTTCTCTGATTTAATATTGCTTGCCCTTTTGTCAAACAAAAGTTATAACAAATTTAAAGTCTTTTAAATATATGCATGCGATTCGGAGGGTCCCAAAGAGCTCAAACGGTCATGTGATCTTGTAATAAAAAAATATGATTTTCCGCGTTTTCATACAGCATGCCTATAATTAAAAGACTTTTTTGTTATAACTTTCTTTTGACAAAAGGGCAAGCAATATTAAATCAGAGAAAAACACAAAAATTTTGTGCAAGTGGAAATGCAATTTTCCCTATGACCGGAAAGCGTGCAGGGGTTTAGTACCATCCCTTTTTTGTTGTCACAGGGTAAATATTCTCTTCTCCAAAAGGCATGCTGTATGGAGACCAAAAATGTCATGAGCTCCCGGTCTACAAGGTTACATAGTCGATTTTGCCCCATAGTTGATCTCAAATAATTTTTTATTATTTTGAGTTGATGAACGCTCTGTGTTAACGTTAGTTGTTAATGGTATATATATATATATATACATAATTTAAAGTTTCTTCTGGAGACTTAATAATTTCTTCAACTAAATTTTGTAAAAATTGTAATTCTTGAACGAGCTCTACAGCAATAATATCTCGGTCGTTGATATTTTCATCGTTTAATATATTTTCGATATTTTGGCATAATTCTAATTGTTCTTTTTCAAAATAATTTTTAAATTTATCAATATTCCACAAATACTCGTGTAAATTGATGGAATAAGAAGAAAGAGTTTGGAAACGCTCATCTACTGATCTGATAATTACATCTAGAGAATGAAAAAAAAAAAAACAATCAGCTTTGAATTTTAATATTTCGTCTTACATCGATTCATCGTCACATTCATAATCAAACTGCTTTTCTCATTTTACGCAGTTTTAGGTCCCACTGTAGTGTGAATTTAGGTTTTATGTCTAAGTTGGATGCTATTTCTATAGCATTAACCAATAAATCTTTTTTCCTTTACACAGACGCCGATATTTCATACTACGTGCTACTACGCGGCTACTGAACCGACGAAAGTACGAAAATAAAAATCATTCAAAACTGTAAAACATAAAAACAGACCAAACAAAGAAACAATATATAAATCGGGACTTCCCCGACTTAGCTTGGTAGAGGTGGTGCCGTCACGTTATTTCGAGCCTATCATAAACATATATACATTGGGGATTACCCGTAACCTTAAATATATCGTATCATTAGGAGGGTAATAAAAGTACACTCTTTTTTTATTGTAAAGACCGATTTTTTTTTATAATTGAGATAGCATATTATTTATCTTTTTCTTGGAGTTATGGCGCCTCTGGTGCCCCGGCGCCGTTGTACACCGCACAATCTTGCACCTATGTACGGCGCTTTTAACCATGATGAACTATCGTTGTGGAACCCTTCTCTTTTTTCTCTTCCTGTTATCTTTTCCGTGAACTGTGGTCTCTAAGAACCGTAAAATGTGGATATTCACCAAGGGACAGAGTCGAAATTGGCGGCATTCATCTACGACGAAAGTATTAGTTAATTTCACTATACAGGGAGTTCTGAGTATTTTTTCTTTGCCAATAATAATACATTTATAATAATTTTGTCAGTTTCCCGAAATATTCCACAGCTGCATGCATGTGTGACATTTTATCTTACACATTGAATTTTATTCAGTTACGCACCACGCAATAGAAGAGGAGGACAGTGAAGAAGAGACGACGGGTTCAAGAGCGCAGTACGTGTCTGCGAACTGCGTCGTCTTCACCCATTACCAAGGAGACGCTTCTAGTGTTGTAGACGAACACTTTTCCAGAGCGCTCGACAAAACCACCACACCAGGAAAAGGTATGTAACTTAAAGATATTTCTTTAATGTATACTGACTTTTTCCCTTTTGCTTCCTATAATTTACTTTCAAATTAAATTTCTGACAGTTCTTTTACATTTATGACTATGCTCTTTGATAATATGTCTGAAATTTTCTGAACTATTTTCATTTACTTGGATTTGTGCCAAGGAACTTCAGTAATTTAGAAACAAATGACATATTTCCGTTTGTACAATATTCTAAATATTTTCTATATAAATTGTATTTAATTTATATTGTGATAAATTGACATAGTATAAAAGCTCTATTGCGCAAATTTGTATTTCTTCCAATAATGAGTTTACTTTGTCATGGGTTTTGCTCCTACTAGTCATGTGTCAAAACCTCTACTTATAACTAATCAAACTGTCAAAAAATAATAAATAAAAGCGAAATAAATAAATAAAAAATCAGCTGTGGCCACCACAGGACTGACCGCCATAACAAAGTACTTGTATAAAATACATTCTAGCAGCAGAGTAGGAATATCTTGGCCTAATATTTTCTAACAGAGGTATTATTTATCATGACCTTGGAAACGTTACATATAAGTATGAAAAATAGATACTTGGAAAAAATTTCGTTTTATCAAAAAATATCTCAAATAAAAGTTGTTATTTATTGCTTTTATAGCAAGTTTTGTTAAATAATTTTTTTCGAAATATTTTTCTGTTATGAAATATTTGCAAAAATCTTAAAACCGACAGGAGTAAACTCCCATTTCTAGTCCACCGATTTTTACCAAAAGTTGATCAACTCGTGCCATTGATGTCAAAAGCTTAAATATGAAGTTTCATAAAAATCCTTTTAGCCGAATTTGCTCTGCACGTGTACACAGACAGACGGACGGACAGACAGACAGGCAGACGGACAGACGGACAGATAGACCGACATCATGCTAAAAACAGTCAAAACGTTATGTAGGGGCCTCAATTCGTGGAGATCCATCGAAATCTCGAATTGTCAAAATTGGTATGATCACAATACCTCCGTTATATATGTTGGCGGTCGGTAAAAATAGTTTTTCTTAGTTAGGTCGGAGACTTATTGAGCAATGTGGTAGGTATAATATTTACTCAAATTGTCTTTTTACAATTCCATTTATTTTACAACCTTAGTTACCATTTTAGATTTTACAAATAGTCACGTACTTTTCCTTCACTTAAAAAATTATTTTTACCCCAGAGAGGTCATAAAGCATCTGACCACGACGAGAAACGATCACTCTAGTTAGAAACATAGTCAGTTACCGATACATCTCCGAACAGTTAACATCATATCAGTCCAAAAACAAATCATTTAAAGATTCTAACACTGGCATTTTTATTGAAAATCCCACAATTTCCTCGCGAATGTGAGCTCGAAATTTATTTTTGATTAAAAATATTTTGGAAAAAATTTAAGTTTTTAAAATAGTTTTAGAATAGATTTGGAAAAAAAATTTACAATAATGGTTATCAGTGTTTGCTTTTGACATGTTTTATTTATTTGTGCAATGCATTTGTTTATTGTCGTTTATTGTAGGACCCGTTACAAAGTGAGGCCCTGAAGCTTAAACTTCATTAGTTTCCATATAGATCCGTCCCTGCTCTTAAAACAGAAAATAAAAGTAATATTTACTTATGTTAATAATAATAATTAATTAACCTGTGAATATACTGCCATAACCGGTTATATTTATGCATAGAAGAACATGAAAATAGAAAAAGTAATTATTTTAGTGATAACACCCCAGTTCTTCATTCTAACTCCAGTATATTTACCATTTGCGTGCAAGTTAAAAATTGTGGTTTGAGATTTGGCTCTTATGATTGTTGGCTACATTAGCATATTGCATTTGATAACTCACTACATATTTAAACAAATCTTTTTCTCTTGTTTTGTTTTTTAAAGTCGTAAAAACAAACAATGTAAAACAAAAGAAATAAATAAACATTAACTTTTTATGCGTATAAAATGTTGCCTTTATTAAAAAAATGAGTGGTGTATTTATATAGTAAAATTACTATCCTACCCCTTCTATTTACTGTTTTTCATCTGAACAGAAAACTATTTACTATGCAAAATAGTATATTTAAATAGAAATGTAGAGTTATAGAGAAGAAGAGTAGATCAAATCAACCATATTATTATTATTATCACAACCTAGAAGTTGATCATTTTATTGCACCTTGATTTTTATCTGTATCTTTTTCTTTCTCGGTGCCCAACCGTTCCTTTATGGGTTCTCTTCCCCTATGGGCGCTACACCTCAAATTAGGTTTGGTCAAAAACTTGTCTTTAAGAACTCCAATCTTCTGATGTGATTTCTTGTTCTAGGGTTTAATTTGCTTCAGATCCGTCTTTACACTTTCCTTCCATTTTTTCTTCCACCTTTATTAGTTTGTTTCCCATCCTTTTCAAATATTTATTTCACTGTCTTTGCGTTATCTATTCCGTGAATGTGTCTAAAGGCGCCTACATACGGTATGGCAAGTTACGGCCGATGTTTATATTGGTGTAGCTCCGTGGATCGTGTTTATGACTCCAATGAATCACAAGTCTCAGTCAGTGTACGCTGGAATTGGTACTGACCGACGTTCGCTTCCGAGGCCGTATTCTTATCACAAGTCAAAGGAGTTTGACCAATGGTTTGACCTGGTGCAGACTTGTATATGCACGTTAGCACCGTACACACGACGCGGACACTCTTGTTATCACATCAGTCGAGAGTGTTGTGCTCAAAAGGAAGGTTAGGTTAGGTAACCACTTTTGCTTAATTATGAAGTCTACTTAAAGTAAAAAGTAATTTTTTATACTTTTTATCTAATTTAAATACCAAAAGCAAGGTTTCACTGTCAGACGCCATTTTTAAAGCGCTGGCCCATGTTCTCTTTTTTTGTACTTGGCCAGCACGGACGTTTCGTCTGTAGGGTACACAAGTACAAGTGTCCGCCAGTGCTACACGTTACGGCCAGCGTTAGACCTAGCGCTAATTCTAATTTTACAAACGTTGGCCCATGTTCGCTATTTTTGTACTTGGCCAGCACTAACGCTTCATCGACACATCATCTGTATGATACGCATGTACAAGTGTGCGCCAGTGCTACATTTTACGGCCAGCGTCAGTACCAACGTTGGCGAACGTTAGACACATCGTCTATGAGTGCCTTTAAACAAAAACTTGTGCAAGACCTGATATAAAGCATTAGTAAAATATTTCAAGTATAATAAGCGGCCATTAATGATTGACAGGCGTTTGAATATTTCGCTCATTTAATTAATTTTGCACGTTGGTACTTACCAGGGACTGTACATGGAGAAACTTATAGAGGCAAATTACTGAGAAATAATTCCAAATTTCTTGTCCATCGTACATATCTCATATCGAAAATATGCTTCAATAATACATTTATTGTCTAGATCTGTCAAAGCCATCATGAATCTAAAATCATATTTCATACATTTGCTATTGTTTTTATGGCTATTTACTTACTAATGAAATGTATACAAAAGCGGTCTTTCTGATGATAAATACACTGGAAACAGATAAAACCCTAAAATTAAATATGCAAATGTCTTTGTCAAAAATATCCCATGTACATTTGTGGTTAAATGCGTCGTGTACAGCTAGAAACTCAACATTGTGAGACTAAAATATCTAACACGATAACGCGCTAAATTCAAATGCCTATCAATCATACATGAACGCTCTGTATAACTAAGGTAAAGAAACAAATGTATATGACAGTTCTTAATAATTCTTTTAAATAATATTTTCATTTTTAGCCATATCTTTTAACACTTTAATAATTTCTTCATCCATCATTCCATCATTGCATTCCATTTGGTATTTTTTTAGTGAAGTCAGATATGCATTTATCGTATGTTACAAGTCACTGGATCTATATTTCAAAAATAGTAGTAACCCTCATATTTTCAAAGAGTTAAATTAATAACCCGGTTAAAAATAATAAAATTAAAGAAAGGAATTCGCTTCAGGTTGGATGTCGACAAGCATTGCCTTATGAACTGTCATAATTTAATGTTGTATCCAGATGCTTGTAGCAATGTTGTATATATATTTCAAATTTTATTTCTGTTTATCTAAAACAATCGTAAGTACACTATATTAAGACAAAATGTACACAAAGAGTTGATGATACCCAATTGAATTTATCCTTCAAGCCAGAGACAATATCTGAAGCAATTGAAAGCGTGAATCAAGGTCTAGTTTCTCTTATACATTATTGTAATAACCATTGCTAAACGGTTAATGCTAAAATATCAGCAGTTATGATCTTTGGGAATAAATCTACCCCTAATGATAGTTTGGATCACGGCGAAGTAAGAATTGAACTAAACAACAATATTCTACCATTAGTGCATGAGTATAAGAATCTTGGCATTGTTCTAGATACACAGTTGAGATTTAACTCATATATTAGTTCACTTTTAAAGAGGGCCTTTCTCGCCTTAAAAAACTTATATATGTCTGTCTGTGTGTCTGTGTGTATACACGATAACTCAAAAACGGTTTAACTTAAAGAGTTCGTTCTGGTATTAAAAAATTCTCCTATTAAATAGGAAGAACCCTATTGTTTTTTATGAAAATCGGTTGACTAGAAATGGGAGTTTACTCGTGTCGATTTTAATATTTTTGCGAATATTTAGCAACAGAAAAATATTTCGAAAAAATTTATTGAACAAAAGTTACTATAAATGCAATAACTAATAACTTTTATTTGAGACGTTTTTTGATAAAACGAAAAATTTCGAAGTCTCAATTTTTTCATACTTATATGTAACGTTTCCATGGTCATGATAATTAATTCGTAACTAGTAAAGCAAGCCTTGGAAAAAAATTTGTATAGAACATAATTTGATGTATTTTTGAAGATTTATCTAAATATTTAAAAACAATTTTTTTTTTTAGTTTACATTTTTTTTAAATATTTTTTTTATGGTAGGGCAAGTCTAGCGGAGGTTTCCTTTCGCCACTGGTTTTTAATTATGGTGATATTATATACCACTCCTGTATTACTCACGTTGACAAACTTCGAATTCAAAAAATTCAAAACTACTGTGTAAGATTTGTACGATCACTTCGTAATAGGGCTCCGAAAGATCGAGTTCTTTAAATTGGCTAACTATGGAACAACGTCGAAATTTACACTTTGCTTCGTTCATTTATAAGTTAGTAATTAACCAAACGCCTACCTATTTAAGCTGCAAACTAGTTCCGAGAACTTCCCTTCATAGCCTTACTTTTCGGGACTTTTATAGCCTAGAAGTTCCAGCCCACAAAAGTTCATTTTTTGAGCGATCCTTCTCCTATTGCGCCCCATCAATGTATAATCGAACACCCAAGTGCCTAAAATCTCTCTCTCTGTGCAATCATTCAAAGTAAAATATAAAAAATGGGTGCAGACAAGTAATCCCGTTTCGCGAGTATACTTTTTATTTTCCCAGGTCATATATTTTCGCCAGCACGTCTATTGAACTTCGCTAAAATAAAGTTCGTGAAACTTTTTATGCTAATTTGTATAAAATGTAAGATTGTAATTTATATATATATATATAATGTATTATTGTATTAATATGATGAACAAGGGTAAGTTGGAAGACCAGCCCTGGCTGAAACTTCTCATACAATTTTATTAGGTATTATTATTATTACTTTAATTTGTTTACTAATATCTCATTTTAGAAGCATTTTAGATTTTTTCGCTAAATTTCCTTGCCTGGGGCCATCTTTTCCTAGAAGCCTGAAGTGCCCCCCAGTAAAAAAAAGTAGTTTTTTTTTCCAAAATTTCCTTTTTGGCACCCCCTTTTACTAGAAGCCTGAAGTGCTGCCCAGTAAATAAAAGTAGTTTTTGCTAGATTTAATTAAAGGTCACAATACTTATTACAAAAATAAATATTATTTTAATTAAAGCTATTTTGATATTGTTATAGATTATAATTTTTTTCTTCGACTCGGCGCCTCTTAATCGTGGCGCCCCGATGCGGCAAATCGCCTACGTACTATCTTGAGCCTTCCCTGGTCATTTCACCTAACGAAAAATCAATATCGAAAGTGACGATTCCATAATTTTCCTATACACTATACATATATTAATGAAAGTAAAAACGATTGTAATCGCTAGGATCTCACATTGTTGAGAACTGTATGTACTAGCAGGTATAAAATATGTGTAGGATAAAGGGCCAGAGTGTGGCTATATATGTATCCACTCCGCATGTACTCCTACGACACGGGGAAGAGATTTATCTAATACCACACATAAAGTATCTTCCTCGCGACATGTGCTACACGTCAAGCCGTATGTTTGCCCGCGTAAACACTCTCCGCGTGTAACACATGCCACATTAAAATATGACAGTTCATAAGCCAGCACTTGTCGACATTCAGCCTCAACTGAATTCCATTCTTTAATTTTATTATTTTTAACCGGGTTATTAATTTTACTGTTTGAAATACATGGGGATTTGTATTATTTTTGAAAGATGATACTGTATTTTATGATAATATTTATTATACGCATGAAATGGTATTTTGAATTGTGGAAGTGGTAGTTAGTCACTCTTTTGTTTATTAGTTGTGATGTTTGTTCAAATATTTCAAATCTTTTGAATTTTCCCTTCTAAAAATCTGACTGGATATATATTTTTGAATATTTAGTTTTTTAGTAGAGATAAACACTATATACGCGTATCAATTGTGGCTTGTGGAAACCTCTAATGGAAGTGCTGCAATCAGAAATATAATTGAGATTTTTTGTTGGGAAAGAAAATCATTATTAAAATGGACATACATTTTTTAAATTACATACACGTTTACAAATAAAGTAAAACATAGTAATATTTAATATAATATTATATTTTAGGATTACTTTTAATGTGCTGTAGGACATGCGTTATCCTGTTTTCTTATTTTTGCAATTGTTATATCCATCCTTTATTTATGAAAATATTTAAAAAATAATTAATATTTTTTATTATTAATTACATCTTATGCTCAGTAATGAAGATATTTTGCAAAAGAATGGTCACAGCTATCGACAAGAACACAGAGACATGCAGCGAAAACTGAATGACCTCACGATTGAATCTGCAAAAGGTAGATTAAAAATTAATAACTCCAAGACGACAGAAATGCGGATTAATGCAGAAACCAATAGAACTTTACTGCTCGGTAACCATCAAATCGAGCGTGTGGATGATTTCCAGTACTGGGGAGTGATGTGTCTGTGGACGGTGGCGCGGATATAGATGTGGAAAGCAGAATATACAAAGCGAGAGGCGCCTTCATCCAACTTAGCCGTGTATGGAATTCTGCAATCTACAGTACTTCCATAAAAACTACCATATTCAGGACATGCGTGACGTCAGTTCTTCTGTACGGCTGCGAGACTTGGATCGTAACAAAAGCTATCAAAAGAAGAGTGCGAGTATTTGTAAATCGATGTCTTCGAAGAATCCTTCGCATATATTGGGCCACGTAGAATATCAAACGTAGAATTGGGGGAAAGAACTGGTCAAATGGACATTCATTTGTAAATAAAAAGAAGAAAGTATGGTTGGTTAGGGCACACTCTTCGAAGGGCTCCTAGCGAAGTGTGTCGCTATGCACTAGCATACAACCCTCAGGGCAGTAGGCGTAGAGGATGACCCAAAAACATCTGGCGTCGCCCAACCCTGCTAGAAATAAATGCATGGAGCTCTCAATACCAAGACAAAAGACTTTATAACAACATCACCGACTTGAACCCTATGGCAGATAGACGAGTTAGATGGAGAAATTTTATTGACAGCCTATGCTCTTTTTAGAGGCAGTCCAAAATCACCCGATGATGGAAAAGGCTTGATGATGATGATGATTATTAATTTTAAAAGAATTTGAATTAAAATATTTAAAGCAAACATTTGAATTAAAATACAGCAGCAAAGGCCATTAATAATATATATATATATATATATATATATATATATATATATATATATATATATATATATATATATATATATATTACATACACACAACTCCATATAACAATAATGAAATATTAAAATACAAATATATCTATAGTAAAACGTCCACTTCGTATGCTATTAACTGCAAACCTGTGCAGCTGCGATAAGAGGTATACCCCCTATATTCCACCGTTAGCCTCACTCAATGCTGTACAATAAGTAGTTGGTGTTTTATATCTGTGTTCATATTAAATAATATTAGTTTAATTAATTATTTATTTAAATACTAAAATACACAGGATGACATACGATGATTAATTATTATTTTTTAACATTGTTTTAGCATCGGTCACATGATGCACACCCTGCCAACTTAGTACTTGAAGTACTAGTTCATACATACCGGGTGAATTATTTAAGGAGCAACATACATGTTTCACATATAATGTTAATGAAGTGAGTTATTTCATTTGCAACATAGTAAGTTATGAAAGCAAAGCTCATATTCATGGCAACAGATATGCAATCGTGATTAGATATAAAAGTTATTTTGTTAGTTTGTTTATGTTTGCATACAAACAAAAATAATAATGTCCTTAGTAGCTAAGTCCAAAAAATATTAAAAAAAAAAAAATTGTCTTTTCTATGGATACGATAAGCATTTGTTTTATGGCTATGTTGCTTTTGAAATAACTCACTTCAATAACATTATATGTGAAACATGTATGTTGCTCCTTACATAATTCACCCGGTATAATGTAACCAACATGACATATAACAATTATTATAAAATAGTTGGTTCTGCCAAAGAACGCAGCACATCGAGTCATTGTATATTATAACTTGTAGACGAATTATTTACTTTACGCACGATGCGCAACAGCATTGACGATTTTAATTAAAAATTAAGTAAACATAAAGGAAGGAAGAGAGCGAAAACAATGAACTCTGCGTGTACGCTAGCTGGTTGCATTGATTCTTAGCATGGATTGAAACTCGACATTTTAACTAACCTAGTTTAATTACTCTTACGGGTTTAATATTTACATGGCTTAATAATTACACTATGACTTACAAATTAACAACGACAGCTAATCTAGTGAGCCACACATTCACAAACACAAAATTGAGAAACCTTGTAACACATCAAATATAAATTTGTCCATCAAAACCCTCACTACCGTCTCCGAAATCCAATTGTTTTCCAAACGTTTTTATGAATACGATTTCCATTTCTTTAGCTGGACATTATACTAACTAGCATACGAAATTACATTGTTGCTATCACTTGACCGAACATTCAAAATATGTCTTTCACGTAAGACGGTTTAATCTGAAATCCCTTAGTTTTTAAACTTTTGTTCCCCTGACAAAATGTTATCTTACTCTCCGTGACATGGCCATCAGATATATCTCAAACCCAGACGACAGTTATAGCTAATAATTTAAGTATAATTTCATAAGAATAATAACCAAAATTAATGTTTATATTTGCAAGACAAAGATTAATAGTTTTTTATTCTAATACTTACTTATTTGACACTTTTGTCAGATAATATAGAATATACGAGTTCCTGTTCTTGTTAAGCATATTAGGGCTAAAATATATTAATAAACATATCATGTGTGAGAGAACTGATATTCCCTATTATTATTTTCAATGATAGCGTGTGTAAACTTTCTAAATATTTAAGTTGTAACCATAATATATTAATTTGTTTGTTATTATTTGGACATTTTAATACCCGAATAATTTAATTACACGAAAAGTTCTTAAACATGCTCATACAAGCATTATAATTTTTGTTTTCATGCATTCCAACATTTAATCTTACAAGTAAAATTACTTATTATACATCATCATTTTCTACTAATTTAATATTGCTACCCGTGCATAAAAAAATAATTAAATTGTATAATAAAAAGTGCACATTGTTTTGCAGACAATTATAATTCGTGTTTATTTTAATTTACTTAAAATTTACATTTTGAAAAGAGCGTTGCTGTTGGCCCGTTAGTTTTTAGATCAATAGTCGTTTGCAAACTTTGCGGGGCTGTGTGCAAGTGAGCACTGACTGTATGTATTTTATTAACAATTTTGTATTGCATATTGTACGAGCGTGGGGCCCTATGCGATTTGCCCGGTCGACCAGCCGTTATGCCTATCTTACTTAGATCTATGAGTGTCCATTGAACGATTACAGTCGGACAGCATTTTAAGATTTAATTACATTAGCGTAGAGCGGCGGTATTCAAAATGTATTCCCCGGAAGAGTTATGTGATTACTAGATGACGTTAGTGAACACGTTGTTGAAATAAAATCTATTATATACCTATTACATAATAGTGTATATATTAATGTATTCTGCACTGATTTCGCACTGAAAATGATGTCCATCCTCTGATGTCTCTAGTTTGAGCATTAATGACGAAGGAGCAGTTTTAGTAAACATAAACAATTAATATGCAAATTCATATAATTAAAAAGATCAAAAGGTTGAAAATATAAAATTTGTTCATTTTTTGTGTACACCTGTAGTCCTAAATCATTTTCATTTGCCACACTTAATCTTATTTTTTGTATTGTTGAATTGTACCCTCGGGTGACTTTTGGACTCACATTTTGACTTCTATTTTGATCTGGTCAGAAGTTCAAAGAAAGGTCTCTCCATGTATTTCGTATATTAAAACTTATTAGAGTTATTGAATACATAAATTATTCGAAAAATATCGCATTTTTAGATCGTTATTGATTAGTTAATAAGTTATTCTCCTACAACGTACGAGGATGGAACGAAAATGGTTCGAACTCCTAGGCAAAGATTGAGTTGGTAAAACTTGATAAGTGATGTTATCTTCTGTGCTGTAAATATTGTCAGTAAATTTTGTTCCGTTCTGACATTTTGTTTGGATTTGACAGTACCAAGAAGCAGGTGAGTATGATTAGGTTTAAGAAATGAACAATTAAGTATCTTTAAAAAAAGAGTTGTCGGCGAATTAAAACCATAGAGATTATGGTTAATATATTGAGTGAGGATGTCCCTTCGACTGCAATTATTTGTCGTTTGGTGAAGGAGTTCAAGAAAGGAAGAACCAGTGCCAAGGTTGATTGCCGTAGCAGACGTCCGAAACCAACATTGGAAATTGGTGACACAATCTACTACGTCTTTTAAATTACCTTCGACTAAAGTTGCCAGAGATAGCAGACATAGTTGGAATATGGAAAAAAACGCGTACATTTTATTTTAACCGAGGAATTGGATACGCGGAAGCTATCCGCAAGAGAGGTGCCGGGTTTGCTCTCTACAGAGGACAAACTCAATTTTCTCAGGATGGTTTGGATAGGTTTAATAAAAATCAAGTGTTTTTTTTTTGTCTCGCTTCGTAACCATGGAAGAGATGTGGCAGATTACATGCCAGAGACCAATAAACAGTCCAAAACGTGTATTCATCGCGGTTTCCTGATTACAAAGAAGGCAAAAGTGGTCCCATCAGCTGGAAAGATCATGACATTAATTTTTTAGGTCGCGAAAGGGATCTTATACCTCTCCCAAAGGGCCAAACAAATAATGGACAATACTATGTTGTCCTACTCGACCATAAAAATCTTTAATTTTCATTCGCGTCATTTTACATCCCGCTCTCTATATTAAGAAACAGAATGTGTGTTTTTTTCAATTCTAAATATATATAAATCTAAATATTAGAACCTTTTTTTTTTTTTATTAGGTTAGTTTTGGAAATATATAGCACGTAATTTTCTTGTACCGTAATAAAGGCAAACTTTTAATCAGTAGCGGTCGGTGAAACATGTTTGGGTATGCAATTAGTATGATCGGACAAGCTCGTACTATATAGCTCAACAGCAGTATAGCAACGACAAAGCACGAGCGTGTGTATTCTTTGTAATTGCTTACCCAAAAATGATTGACCGACCGCTACTGCTTTTAATGTTTAAATTAATAGATGTAAAATGATTTTGAAGTGATAATGGTTTTAAAAAAGTCATTTACTAAATACATACTTCACAAAAAAAAAATTGTTTGATATGTAATGCCAGAAAACAAACACTTCTTGGTACACCGATTGTAAGCCACTGGTCTATACTAATCAAAATATTTTGAAAAATCCAATAATATGCATTATAAAAAGCCAGTTGACAATATGAATAAATTAAAGTATTTTTATATTTGCCAGTCAAAAAAGAAACGGAACTATCGAGAACGAAGAAGCTATTAAACGAAATGTCAACGCGACTAGCAAAAGAACGGCACCCGTATCCAATAAATCAGCCTTGTGTTCAACAGAGGACACCACCATCGCTACATACTCATATCAAATAATTAATTAACGTAAAGTTATAGTTAACAAGAGGCTGGAATCCTACACTGGACCTGTCGTACGATATATAACCTTACAATTTTGTCCCACGGTCATTTTCTAAGAAAGTTTTCAAAATTTATAGTGGTTAACCCTTCTGAAGCGGCACCCTTTGTTTGAATGTTTATCTGTAGAATCTTGTTGTCGCTGCGGACTTTGGTCTGTTAAAATGGTGACTGATGTGGAGTCTGCGTGATTCATGAGCGGTAGTTCACAGATCCACGAAAAATTCACATCGCGACAACTCTTTAATAGTTTTAGCCACTTTTTTAAAAGGTTTACTTTTTATGATAATTGCTTCGTTTTTTTTTGCAAACTCATTTATAGTCTTGTTCATCATTAACTCAGTATTATTTTTTGTTAATTCCTAATTTATTGTGCACTAGTGATGAAAAGGGTACTAAAAAGTGCCGGGTACCGAGTATTGGATACTGCGATAAAATAATGAAGCTTATCCGGCCGGGTACCTAGCCATTCCATATATAGAAAAACTCTTGACCTTCAAAAAAGTAGCAGATTGAAATGTTTCTTACACATCTTAAAGCTGGGTCCAGATTAGCGTACCGGTCCTGTAATATACCGTGTAATGTAATACGCCGTGTAATATTTTTGTCTTAATATTTTAGTTTGGACGAAAGTGCTTGAGCTGATCCGCTCTGTGTCGGTTTATGTCGCGAACACAATGTAATTCGTTGAATTTGGTTCGATGTAGTTTTGACGCTCGCAAGCATGGATGTTTGACACAGAGTTTACATAACTTAGAGTACATAGTAAATGTTAGTGTCAGATAAAAAAAAAAACCAGTGGCGAAGGGAAACCTCCGCTAGACTTGCCCTCACAAAAAAATAAATAAAAAAAATAATAATTAATTTAATTTTTTTTTTTTAAATATTTAGATAAATCTTCAAAAATACATCAAATTATGTTCTATACAAATTTTTGTCCAAGGCTAGGTTTACTTGTTACGAATTAATTATCATGACCATGGAAACGTTATATATAAATATGAAAAAATTGAGACATGGAAAAATTTTAAATAATTTTACAAAATATTTTCAAATTTTTCGTTTTATCAAAAAACGTCTCAAATAAAAGTTATTAGTTATTGCATTTATAGTAACTTTTGTTCAATAAATTTTTTCGAAATATTTTTCTGTTGCTAAATATACGCACAAATCTTAAAATCGACACGAGTAAACTCCCATTTCTAGTCAACCGATCTTTATAAAAAGCAATAGGGTTCTTCCCATTTAATAGGAGAATTTTTTAGTACCAGAACGAATTCTCTAAGTTGAACCGTTCTTGAGTTATCGTGTATACACACAAACACACACACATACGGACGGCACTTCGAAAATACCATGAAACGTGGTCATTAGTCAAAATCTCGACAACGAAAATTTTCGCGATTACAATACTTGCCCCTTATATATTAAGGTCGGGCAAGTAAAAATGATTTATTTACATTATGATTTTTATTTACTTTTTATATTTTATAGGAAATGATAATATGTATTTGATATTTATATTAATTAAGTAATTCTAATTCTAATGGGTAATTAGGGTAACTATGTAATCTATTCGAAGCAGCAAGGCCGGAATAAAATCTATTAATAATTAATAATAATAGTAATGTTAGTTAATACATTTCTTTAATTATTTTCTATATATTACACATGTGAAGAAGAATTAACAAGAATTTAATAAAACTGCAATCTTAAGTTTATCCTAGCCCAACATATTTTAACCCAGTAATGTGAGAGTATTTTTTTGTACAAAACTTTGGACTGTTTAAAGCAGTGGTTCTTATCCTTTTTAAAAGTCAGCACCTCCTTGAATCTGAAAATAAACTCTCGCGTCCCCTTGAAAAATGTGTTTCTATTTTAATTTAGGAAAAGACATTTATAGCAAGATAATTTATTTATTGCATAAACAAATGAATACATTTACAATACATACTATGTTATTACACGTAAAACAATACCTACATTTTTAATGGCTACGTTGTTGTTTTTTTTGTTACGTGTTTGTTCATAATTATCGTTTTAAAACGAGGCTCTTTTTTGAAAGAGCCACGCCAAGGAGTCAGATGTATTTAAGCGATTTCTGGTTTTTGTTTTGATGTGCAAAAGTGATGAAAAACTCATTTCACAAAGGTAAGTGGTGGCAAATGGTAAAAGTGTATCTAATGCTTCTTTTGCCAATTCTGGATAAAGTTCTAACTGCGTACATCAGAACTGTTCTAAGTCCAGTTTTTCAAATTCCATTCCAATACGTGCATTAGCTCGTATTGCGATAAGATCGTCTTTTAATAAAACGTTGTCGTCCATTGAATTTAGGTCAATTAGTTTTGTCTATATTTCTCGTGGAAAAGTATCCATCAGATGATTCATTCAATTGGTGGAGGTGTATTTTATTTCGGGTCTAATTGTTGTTTTTTCATTTTCCAAAACAACTGAATCCAGAAAAGGAAAATTTGCTAAATTGCCATTTTCAACTCGACGTCTCCAAAGTTATAATTTTTCATTAAATGAAGCTAATGCTTGGAGCTGTTATTATGTCCTTACCAAATCCTTGCATTGATGTACTTAATTCATTCTGGTGGTTAAATATATCTACTAAGTAGGCTAGCCGAAGTATTGCGATTCTATTTCTAAAAGCTTCCACTAAATCACTATTTTCGTTATTAAGAAACTGTATAATTTCTTCACCCCGGGTTAAGAACCACTGGTTTAAAGGAAGTTTGCAATACTTTTTTTTAAATTTTATATATTTTACATTGGCCTATTTCTGCGACGAGGCTAATCGCCGATGCCAGGAGGCGAGGTGCTACACCTGGATGAGGAATGACGGATTGTGAAAATGGGAGCAATGTTATATTATATTTCGCCCGAATAATATCATCAACAGGAACTGGAACTAGCAGCCGCACAGTTCAGACTATTTTATCAGTCAGAACTGCGCCTCTCTGTTGGCTCTTGGAATACGTTCGTGGTACGTAAATTTCAAGCAAGCATTATGTTACGCGATATATTAAAGGATCGGTTTAGTTGCCACAAGTAATTTTCAAAATTTTCGCTCCTTTGTCCTCACTTGAACTTTTCAATCCCGCCGCAGGTCCTCACTTGAATTTTTTATTTCTCCTTTCCATCATCACTTGAATTTTTGAATCCCCCCGATCAACAATCATATTATTAATTTCTGCCCCTCCTCGGGAAAGTATTTTTCTTGTAATTGAACCGAGCCTCTACAAGAAAAATTTAGTTTTCGAGCCACCATTACAAAAGAATTTGGCTACGGAACTCCCACTAAGAGAAAATTCTAAGTGCGCACCTGAATATACCTGAGTATTTTTCTAATTTTAAAAATTCTTCAATAATCAAAATATTTATTAAATATTCACATTTAGAAGCTTCTGTTTGCTTTCAACTTACACTACATTAAATGATAAAAATTCCGATGATTTTAACTTTTTTTCAAAGTTATGTAAAGTGAATCTAATATGGAATGTGGAAAATTTGCATAAAATACTGACTTTAAAATATAGCCAAATCAACAAAAAAGAAATAAAATATGTGAAACTACATGCTTTATTTCATTTTTTACTTTCAAATTAGACACCGATTAATGTTGCCCCATTCAACGCTGTTTTGTTACAACGCGCTTTAGCTACTGGCATCATCAGCAATAGCCAACCAATATGCAGAAAATTTTGAAATTACTCAGATTACAAATGAAGTTCTAAAGTTGGTCGAGGTTTATGGATATAATGATCTGAAATACGAGGGATGTTTGATAAGACAGTGACTTCGAAATGAAAAATTTGTTTTACCAAAATGCGACTTAATTTTCAACATAGTCTCCTTTTAGCTCGATCCATTTTACCCAACGATATTCCAGCTTCTCTAAGTCTTCCAAAAATTACGATTTCTCGAACTCTGCAAAATAGGCTTGTGTTTCAGCAATGATCTCTTCGTTCGATCCGAATTTCAATCTTTTTCTAGCGGACAATTTCTTCATGTTTGAAAAGAGGAAGAAGTCGTAAGGGGTCAGATCTGGAAAATAAGGTGAATGAGTACGCAGTTCGTTGAGCAATTCGACTAATTTGGTTGTTGAAATTGTGTACGAGTCAGCTGATGCATTGTCATGGTGAAACAGAACTTTTTCTTCGCCAAATGAGGCCGCTTTTTCATCAATACAGCGTGTGATCGATCCATAAAGTGACATTGTACTGTCATGTGATCGTTTTTCCCGTTTCCAGATAGTCGATGAAGATTATGTCCTGCGAATCCAAGAAAATCGTGGCTATGACCTTTCTGTCTAAGGGAACTCTTTTTGCCTTCTTTGGAGCACATTTGCCAGGAAAAATCCACTGTTTTGACGGTTTTTTAATTTTTGGAATTTTTGATGTTTCACCAACGGTTATGAAACGCCACAAAAACTCACTTGGATTGCGTTTGTACATATCCAAATATTGCTTCGAAATGGTCACGCGATTCTGTTGCTGATCCACTGTGCCATGCGATAGGTGCCGTCTGCCCGCCACCTATAATGCTGATAGCTTTTTCATGCTCAAATGTTTATACAGGATATAGAACACACGTTCGTCTAAGATGTTTACCATCTTGGGTATATCTTCACTTTGCGATCATCCAACACGATATCATTAATTTTATTGACCAGTTCAGTATGTTCAGTTGTGACCTTATTCAGACGTCTCTGGGGCTTAGCATCATTCGTTCTCAAAAAACCACAATGAAATTCAGTGAACTACTTTGTGAGCCATTCTTTGCTACGGAACAGAGTTTCCCATAATACTTTTTTAGCTTTGTTTCAGTTTCCTTGATGGGTTTTCCATTAAAAGGAGTGATTTATTAATACAGGTAGCCCTCGGCTTACGCCTGGAAACTGAGGCGTCCTAAATGAATCGTCTTATACCGAAACGACGTAAAATGAATCCAACTACAATCGAGTTAGATTGTTATCTAATAGAAAAATATTATATTTAAAGCTTTCAAATTAATGCACAATTCAATTATTAAATGTAGAACTGTCAAAATAAATTACATTTTTTCAAATAACAACAACTAAACTAAATTTAATTCAATAAAAATGTCCCGGCGTTGTTTTGAATCGACGTAAATGGAACCGTCATAAATCGAGGGCTACACTATTCACTTTTATCCATTACAGCAAATAAAGACAAACTTATTTCCGAACGCTGTTAAAAATGTACTATTTCGCAGATCCACTTGAAACTTAGTATTTATGTCTACAAAGAATGGTAAATGTCGAAAATATCAAACTTGCGATCTGAGCGTCATCTCCTATCAAAGTCACTGACTTTACCAAACACCCTCGTGTTATTAATTGAATATAAAACCAATATTTAAGTAGCTTGATAATGATTTAAAATTTCATCGATATTCTTCTTATTTTATTGTTACCACGCCACAATATTGTTTCTTAGCAGTAATCTTACTTATGTCTCTTGTGCCGGCGCGCACCCAGAAATTTTCGTGGAGTGGGTTCAAAAGAGAAAATTGTTTTAAAAGGTTAAGAATCGGAGAATTACTCGGCGACTATGGCTGGCCAAAAGCACTTTATTTTTCAAAATACAATTGTTGACCTTAAATAAAAAGGTCCTTACTTCCAAAATACGAGTGATGACCTGAAAAAAAGGTTATCACTTGTATTTTGACAAAAACACTGATTAACCACGTATTTTTAGTTGGGGGGGGGGGGGGCTGCACACGAGCTTGCGCGCTTGCTCTAGTGACTCGAGACAAAATCTGTTGATTACTAGTCAACAGAATCTTTTACCCCTGCTTTCTCTTACGAAATTGTTGATTTTCATACAACTAAGAAAATTCCAGGCTGGCAACTTATTACATTTTCTTAAATGCGAGTTTAAAGGATTAACTCTCTTAAAGAATTGTATACTATTATCAGAACAGTCCGAGGGGGTAGTGCATCGCGAGCTGAATCCGAGCTGTCTTTGAGACCCCAATAAAAAATTGATGTGCAATTTGAATTTTCACACATTTCAGGGTTTTGTAGGTATTTAATAAGTGTAAGAAGCTTAATACTGGATGTGTAGGAATATTTGTTCTATAAAGCAATTATTTTTTTTATATTTTTATTTTAAAAAAATACACGCGCTATCTTAACTATAAATACAAAAAATCCATAACATTATTAGCCATAGTTTAACCATGAATCAAAAAAATTATTAATTTTGTAAAAAACACAACAAAAACTGCCATATTTTTCAAAAACACAATCTGATCAAAAACATACCTACCTACATTATATATAACTACATATATAATGTTATATATTATCTATAATTTTTTTAGATTTTTAGTTTAACCCTATTAGGAAAAAGGTTGCGGGACAAGAACTTTTTTAGCATATTTTTTGCTAAAATCGTGTTAAAAGAAACGAATTTCAAAAGAATATCTATCGTTCCTTAATCTACGTCTTAAGAGCTTTCTTTTGATACCACACGATAAAATTTAAAAAAATACTTTTTGAGTGACCATATTAAAAACAGTAAACCATATCTTTTTAATCATCTCAGATTTACTTTATGACCGATACATAAAGTAAATCATTTTCGGCCTAGGCCGATTCACTTATTTTTTTTTTGCCGCTGGATGCTAGGCCATCTATGTGTCATTTATCAAGTAACAAGTTCTCCATGGTTACATTGAACAATTGACAGTCGAACATTTGTAATTCCAATAATTGTTCAGTAACCATAAATTATCCAATGTAAATAAATAAATATAACTTTTCTAATAACAAATTCTTTTGGTCGCCCAAAAAATATAATGTGCACCTTGGCCCAAAAGATCTTTTTCGTCCTTATCTGTTTAAAGACCTCGGCTGCGTCTCGGCCTTTAAATTAAGAGGCGGCCGAAAAAGATCTACTTTTTGGCCATGATACACAAATAACTATATTTTTATCAACGACACAAAAAATCGACATTTTTCGATAAACTTATCTGATCGAAAATTCCTATTAAAGTATTCCGGTTCCCATCAATTTACATTACGGTTTTTTTTTTTTCTGATTTTTATATCAACCACTCTGGGAGATAGGGTGGAGGACAAAAGTTTTTTGACACATTTTTAGCAAGAATCATTAAAAAAAAATGTTTTTGAAAAATAAAAATTTGCTTGTTGATAAACGCATTAAGAGGTTTCATTTGATATGCCACTCAAAATTTAAAAAAATATATATATTTTTTTATTAAATACATATTTGTTAATATTTATCTCGAGATTTTTTAACTCTCAGTATTTTTCCTATATGTGAGTCAAAGAGTTGTATAAGTATGCCAAATTTCAAATTTATATGTTAAGCCGTTTGGCTACAATTTCTACCGTACAGACAGACAGACAGACAAACACATGAGTGACGTTATAAGGGTTTTTTAGTGGTCATACCTACAAAACCCTAAAAAGGAAAGAAAGAAGAAAAAAAATGAAGAAAATAGAATAAGTAAATAAAAAGTATAGCGAAATAATGGTAGTTTTTATATAATAATCTAATAATTATCTACGAGTAGCCAACGGAGTGGCCGAGCGCATTAAGTCGTGCAGTTTGGACTGGTGAAATCAGTCTGGATCAGTGCGGTCGGTAGTTCGATTCTCCGTTGGTGACATTATTCGGGCGAGAATAATATGTTTACATTACTCTCATTTCACAATCATTCACCCCTCATCCAGGTGTAGGAGATCGCCCCCTGGCATCAGCGATTAGCCTCGTTGCAGAAATAGGCCGATGTAAAATAAATAAATAAATTTAAAAAAATAAATATCTACGAGTATATGCTCGTGGTTTACGATTCTTCAAAAACTAAAACATGGGGACACACAACATTACTGGTCCCTCACGAAGAAAGCTGACTCTGACAATTATCGTACTGTTTTGACGGCTGTATGTGTACATATATAGGTTAACATAATTTTAACCTGTCTGGAAGTGAGATTATGCTGTAAATTTCAATTTTAGACATCCTAAAATACCGTAATAGTAGACAAATAAATCACAAAACAAAAACCTGCACATTTATGATCACTTAACCTGACGTAATAATTTGAAAATTAAAACTTTCTCCATAACCCAACTAGCGAAACATAAAACCGTTTTAATGCCTCCGTGAATAATTTAATACAACACATTGACGAATAATAAATGCATGATTTTATTGACTGTTTACTGCATGTCTCAACCATATAAAACCTTAAAATTAATAAAATATTTTATGACCAAAATTTATAGCGATAATTAATAACAGACTCAAATTTATTTAAGGTCAGCTATAATCTTTTAATTAATATTAAAACTTTTAAAATGTTAGATTTTTGAAAGTATTGCTAATTTTTTCACTAAATTAGCAATCTGATTTAAAATACTTAAGTTAAGTAAATTTTGATGTACCGAATAAATTCTGGTTTGCATTCACTATCGTCTAATAACTAGGTCTTCGAAGTTTTTTTTGAGTTTTTTTTTTACAAATGACAAGCAGCTGGTCGGTTTAAATCAAAGAGTTGATGAACATTTTTGGAAGAGATAACAAATCTGAGCACATTTATAACATTCATTGCGTTTTAATTTGAGAAAAACGTAGTATTTCTTTACATTAAGTGAACAATGTAACAATAACTTAAAACATTTAACGGTTCTGTAAATGACTGTGAATCCCTAATTTTATTGGGGATTTGGAAATCTTTCGAATTTGGAAATACTAAAATAAGCATAATAGAATTGCAATAATGTGGAAATTCAAATACTTGAACGAATGTGACGAAACTGGACCTAGAGAGATTAAATTTGGCTTGTATATACAGTTTTTTGATTTACATTAGTGGCGAAGCTTAATGCTATTGTGCTCCCCCGCAACTGAATATTTGCGTCCTTTTTACTGCATATTATGCAATAATTCTGGGTTCGGCCCTGGAAAAACAATAATGCCCCCTCCCCGGAAAAGGTTAATTATAGCCCCGATGACAGGTAAAATACTGTTAGATATAAATTGATCTGTTTTTTTTTTTTTTTTTTCTGTAATATATTTTAGAAACGCACCCGTTGCCCGCTTAGAAGCAACCAATAGAAACGCCACAAAGGGGACCAAAATAATGAATGCTAACTGATAACAGCTAAATACGTAAACAAAGTGTCCAGTCAAATCGGACCTGTAAACACTGTCATCATGTATTACTGACAAGGAAATTAAAAATTACAAATAATAAAATTGGGTAGTGAAGACTGCCCGGGCCTCGGTGATTTATACCGGATTGTCCCGGCACAGAGGGACTGGTTTAAAAATTTGAAAAAATCAAGAGTTTTGGAAATTGATGAACAGAAAAAAAAAACATTTAGAATTTTAAATATTTCAATTCTTAAGATTATTTTTTCTATTTTGCATTTATGAGAGAGTGAATTGAGTGTTCTAATGAGATTCATTATGACAGTAACCATTTTATTTCATAAATTAGTAAAATTGATACATGAGATGGATTATGGAATTAAACAGAACAACACCAGGATATATAGTGAGAGAGGAAATGAAGAGGGAAAAGCTGAGAGTGGGAGCCGGGGCGAGGGCGGCAAAGTATGAGGAGAAAATCAGAAGGGGCGAAAGAAAGAAGATATTAAGAGAATGCTGGGAAGAAAGAAAGAATGAAGAACAAAACGGTAAACTGTCTGAATGGGGAGAAACAAGGAAAAAGTACTATTGGAGATGTGGGATGGACACAAGGGAAGCAGAGCGAAAGAGAAACGGAGGAACAAATATAGTAGAAGATTTGAGGAGGAGAGACAAGGAGGTACAGGAACAGGAAAGAACAGTAAGAATAGACTATTCAAGGAATGTGAAAAGGTATAGAGAGATAAGGACGGTAGGAATACCTAAATATTTGAAAGGGAGGAGAGGAAAGGCAGGGGGCAGAGTTAGGAGGATTGCCAGATTAAGATGTGGAAATGAAGACGGAGCAACAGGTATTGGGCAGAACCAGAGGATAAGCTATGAAGAATGTGTAGGGAGGAGGAAGAATCCTTGGAACATCTAACAAAAAGATGCGGAAAGATGATAAAATGGGAGGACGAGATAAACGAGCTGTTGAGTGAAGAAGGAAAGGGAGAAAGAAGGGCGACAGTAGTCGAGGAAAGAAGAAAGGAATGCGGAGAGGTAAGGCAGAACTGAGAACAGGTAGGAAAAGAGAGGCAAAGGAGGAGGAAAGAAGAGAGGGAAGAGAAGCGAAAAAGAGACGAAATAGGGGTGGAAGAACTGGAGTCAAGAAGGAAGGAGACCGGAGACGGAAGCCGAAAAGAGAATAGGAAGAAAGAGAGGGACACCCTAATATATAATACTATATTATTATTTTGAAAGACATGAAAACCAAAATAGAAAAAATAGTATAAAAAACTAGTTATATAAGGCTTTTTACCGCACTTGTCGATTTGAAAACTCTGCGTGTGGCAAAATCATGCTTTATGAAACTTGTGCTTTAATATACTATTAAAAAATTATTTTTGTATTAGTGCAAAATTATTATTATTATTTTAAATATTATGCGTGGCGGCAAATGAAATATTTTTATTTTGACGGTATTATTGCCAAAAATATGTCAGATCACTTTTGTCCTCCAGGGCTTCTTCCAGAGTTATTGGTTGAAAAATGGGGCATCGAAGGATGACTAGATTAACGATTAACAATATATTCATCAAAAATCAGCAAGACATCTAGCATTCGAGCCCTTTGTTGACCTCTGTCACTTACTAAATATCTACGACACAAAAATTTTTATGAAAATTTACATTGCACTTTATTCTGAAATGTTGTTACCATACCTATATTATTTTATGTAGTAATTGTAAAAATGACTGCTGAGGAGTTCAGAACTTTATTTCTCGTTTTATAAATTAATATTCCAGTTTTCTAGAATCCTAAAAATGTTAATGCTGTGTACAATACACCTAATTGTCTTAGTAAAAAATAGCGGTCTTTTAAAATCAGAAACGAGATACGAACAGTATCCGTATCTTAGTCATAATGATGGGTGTCAACAGGGTACGGTTGACGGCACGAGGGGAAGAGAGTGTTATACCTTCTGCCTCTTATCTGCTCAGAGAAAGAAACACTTTAATGCTATCACCTGGATTCTTGTATGGTCTAATTGGATAGCGGACTGTTATAGTCGAATCAATAAAAGTTAAACATGCCTTTGATTAATTTTATTTACCTGGCGGAACAACTTTGATATAGTACCGTCATCGGAGCGAACGTTCTTTTAGTGTACATCAGCTCCAGATTTATTTCCTAGTATTCTAACTTAAATGAGAATCTAATTTGGAGAGAGATGATGTTTTAAGATATTGTTAGAAACTAAAGGTTTTTGCGGGAAATCTAATCGCTCGATAACAAGGTATAATTCTTGGTAACGTTCCGGAGTACATAAAAATGTGGTGGCAATGCACTTCAGCTTTATGTTGCTGTATAATTCGATTACTGTAATGGAGCAATTAAAGTAATTAAATTTTCTTGGGAATAAGGACCTTAGTTTATTCTCTTAGAGTTGCATTACTTGATAATAAGTTTGAAACAGGTCGACCGACTGGCATGGCGTACTGTATTTCAATTCCAAATGTCTTGAGTTTGAATTACGGCATTATATACTAGGTTTGAAAAAAATAAAATAAATAAAAATAAAATACACCAATTTCGCGAGTAGCAATACTACTGCTAGTAATTAGAGAGAGAAAACAACGACAGGATATTTTTAATTGTAAAAGAAAATGCAATGGAATTGTGATTGGTCCGATACTATTTACGTTGCTGATTTAACCACTAATTTACAAAGCAGTCATCAAACGTACGCCGACGATATAAAGATGTATGTGGAAATCAGACCGAGTTCTTCAACTCAACAAGATCTTAACGAAATCATTGCAAGTGTGAAGACTGACTCCTACCGCTGAACACAACCAAATGCTGCTCTCTTCATGTAGGGAAAGACAATCCACGGTTGTCTACTCTATTGGCAACTCAGTGATATAACAAGTGAACGAAGTTATTGATCTGGGTGTTACTATAAACAGTAATCTTGAGTGGTCTTCGCATATCACAAAAATAGTAAAGAAAGCTAATTCTTTTCCAATCTTTCATGTGTTCTTTTCCGTAAAATTTACAGAAAACACTATATATATTCTGCAAAATCTCCAAAATTCAAAATCTACTACATATATTCGTCCACACTTGAAATATGCTTTTGTTGTTTGATCGCCGTATTTGTAGTGTGACGTATTTCTCCCTGAAGAAGTTCAATGGCGAGCTACGCGTATGCCTTCTGTACTTCAACATCTCCGCTATGAAGAATACCTTGAAGTTTTGAACTTGTCGACCCTTACCCAGCGCAGATCTCGTGGAGACCTTATCCAGATGTATCGTATCAGCACCGGAAAATTTTCAACAGATATGTCCACAATATATTCACTCAGTCTCAACAGCGCAACTCGTGGACATAGTAACTAAAACACGAGATTTACGAGAAGCAAAATAAGGAAAACTTCCTGTCGAAACGTGTCTTTGACTTCTGACACTCTCTCGGAGATATTTCGGCTCTGACAATTCATTCAAGGCCAAGGTTTTGACCATGTTTGAATAAAAGCTTTATATATTTTCATTATTTTTCTCTGTAACATTATTATTTCGTAATACTTTGTATTTTAGTTTTTATTTTTATTATATATATTTTGAGCTTAAGGCGCCTTTTGGCTTCAGATCTTTATACTTCTTAAAAAAACTGAAATTTCACAATCCCCAATATAAGTAAGAAGTCACATCATACTACAGCCTGCATCAAATTTTCAACTCAGCCTTTTCAAGAAGATCGACATCTTGGAACTTGAGGGCAAATACTTTGGATATAAGAAAATATATACAGCTCACACTGGAACAACAAAACAGGATCCGTACAGAGGCCAACATCAAAAAAATATGTAATTTTCACAGATCCCCTCAGCTCAATCCAAAGACTTCAGGATATTTCCCATAAATCTGCCATTCACCAGACTACGCAACAAAATTTTCATCAGGAAAAGTCATTTAAGTAGTATGTGCTCCATCGCACGTATGACTGTCAGTGAACGATCAGGCAGACAAAGTAGGCAAAGATGCCACAAGCCTATCATCAAATACTCTCCCAATTCCGCCAGATGATCAAATTCAATATTCGATTGTCAAAATAAAACAATTTATAAAAATAACTGGAATCAAGAATGCGACAATACCAGCAACAATAAATTGAGAAGAATAAAACCCACCATTAAGCAATGAACCATTCCTTTCAGCAGTAAAAAATCAAGTGGCTATCACAAGGTTAAGAATTGGTCATTTGAACTTTTCACTCCAACATCTTTTTGAGCAACGAGAACAACCATTTTGTGATACATGTGACACCCCTTTCACTGTCAACCACTTATTTCGATGTCAGAAATTCTCCTTACACAGAAAAAAACATAATATTAGCGATGATCCCAAAAATGGCCATAGGAAACAATATTAACAATAATAACAATTAAAAGAGTCACAATTGTTTAGTATAATATGAGTGTCTATTTGTGGTTTATTAAATCAAGATTTTACATATTTTGTGTATCTGTATCACATTTTCTTTACTATATTCTCATTGAAATGTAAGCAAATGTACCTAGGCACTAATAACCATTGTTGTTGATGCCTTTTTTTTAAATAAAAAAGCTATTCCATTTGACAGATAAAAATTCGCTCAGAATTTGATGTATACCTATATATTGTTACTAATATTATATAAAATTGTTTGTTTTGTATAAGAAACTAGTATTTTGTGTTGTTTACTTTGCCCATAAAGTGTTAATTACCGTACAGTGGCTATTTTGAATAATTTTGCTAGACAATTGCAGAATATTTATCAATCTTTTTATACATATTTTTGTATTAGAAATCCGCGAATCATATGTAAGTGTTTATGAACTGAGTGGAGCTGAACTGAATTATTATTCTCGCATAGTTCCCGAGCAGTGATAAAATGTCAGGCTGTCATTGATGGGGAATGGCGAAAGAATTTTGAAATTAATGCTGTGTGAAATATTTGTTGAAAATATTTTGATCTGAAATACTAACGATGACTAGTAGTCACATTTTATATTCAATTTTAAAATATTTATTAATTAAATATAAAGTATTTCTTTTTTATATAGTTCCCAATAGTAGCATTTTAAATTAACATAAAATGATATGTAAATATATCATTGAAATTTATTTTTATTGCCAGAAATGTGAAAGTACTGTAATTGAAAAATGTTTACAGATGCCAACTTGACAAAAAATAACAAAATAAATTAACTGTTGCTATATTTTAAAAACTTTATTAGATATTTTTATATACTTACTTATGTGACATGAAGATGGCAATAGCAACTTGATTATTTCATTTCTGTTTTCACATTAGTTTAAATAATGACTATGAAATATGGAAAATATGTAGAAGTCTTATTCGGTTTTAGGAAACTTTTGACGTAGACTACGTCTTTGTCCGCAGCTGGTATGAGGGCCATTCCCGACAATAACGCGTAACGAAATTAGAATAGATTTCAAACGCTTACTGCTACACGTAAAATTGTCATAAACACATGGCAATAGAATCACGTGATAGATCATTGATGTACGCGTGATGCTGCGACTTATTGCAACCACGAGTTTGGTCTTTGCTACTAAGGCAATTAACCAGGACAATTATAATTTTCTTAATGAAACCTCCTTACTTGAACACGATTCGAACCTGAGATCTTAACAACGGAGAACACGTGTGTTACCACTACGCTACGCCTGTTGGCTTCCTTACCTTTCTTTTATATTGCCATCTCTTTTTGCCATTTCGAATAAACGATATCTGTTTGGAGGTAGTGAAATCGTTGATTCAGTTTTGAATCTCAGTCACATCTTGAAAGCGCTGTCCAGCTAAAGAGTTCTGGATGGACCTGAATAAAGCATAATACGAAGATGCTAAGTCGGGTGAATATGCAGTGTAAGGGTGAAACTTCTAGCCCAAGTTAAAGTTGGTTTATTGAGTAGTATGAGAAACATGCTTTATATTTCGTCTGTCAAATGATAGAACTCATGAATATAACGCTTGGCAGTAATCGGTTCACCTAGTAGGAGGAGTTTGTAAAACAGTATACCTACTCTTCTGGTCCATTAGTTGCACAAAAGGAGCTTTTGGTATGGATGTTCGGTTTTGCCGTAGATTTTGTTCGTAAGGCGGGGGTCTAATCAAGAATTTTTGCCTTTCGAATTGTACATAATCCATTTTTTGTTGCCAATTAAAATTGTCCACAAAAAATTCTTCTTACCTTCTACGGAAAGCAATGAAGTGCATGTATTAAGCCAATTTGCAAGATTGTGTTCGAAGAGTCCATGTTCTGAACCCACTTTCTGAACTTTTGAAAGTTTTCCATCTCATGCAATTGTCTAAAATATGTTCCTTGAGCAACTCCTCAAATTCATCTTGTATCGACGATAGATTTTCATTCAATAATGCTTGAAAATTATTGGCCTTCACTATTCGCGGCATGGTCGATTACAGACATCAAAATTACTAACTTAAGACAACAGCTTCACCAAGAATAGAGCAAATTGATTGGCATGCTTTAGCTGCGTTTTGCCCTGTTGGAACTTGAACCGAGGGCAGTGTAAAAAATAGTTTAGCAGCTCATTGTGTTATAATTTTTTTAGAGGTTATGTTTATCTTTAAATCATGAAATACGATGTTTCACAAATTTCACAAACCCAGCAAAAACACATATGCGGGAATTACTGCACCACAAAAAAAGCTAAATCTGTTGGGTAACACCTAATAGTACGATACTTTTTTCCTTTCTAAGAACACTATACAATTCAAACCCAAAAGTAATATATTTTTACGAAGATTAAAACCTTATCTATATTGAAAAGTAATAAAACTTTTCAGTAGTACTAAGCTAAAATAATCACAAAAATATAAAATTTTCTTTGATTAAAGCCGACAAATTGAAGAAATCTGTTACATAAAAACAATCGTATCTTTTTATGCAGCCGCTGTTTTTTTATTCCAAAAAGATTACCATTCGAAATACTTCTAACTTCTTTCTCTTTTTATCTATTGGAGAAACGAAAACAGCAATATCTCTTTTTCGCGGAATGTGTTTTATATAATTGGCTTTAGAATATTCTCTCATTATTAGTCAAAGAAAGCGCTTCGGGAGTCGTATTTGAATTGGGAATTCCGATAAACAATTTAAAGTTATTTTAGTAAGACTATATGTGAACTAGTGGAATGCTGGATTACTACAAGTTCAAGAGAATCATTTAGCATCATAGATCTCCGTTTGATTATATATGGTGTTAATTATTGCCTTATAAGACTCAAGTACTATTGGCTGGTTGGAGTGTGCGCTGGTATAAAACCATTTAATATAGGTTAACAATTCACGCGAAATAATGTTGAATTCAGTGCACACTTCCTTTACTAGATAATCCAGACTTGTTCGAGAAACATGGAAATTCAACTCATTTTCTACTCTCGATTATTTCCAATGATTTTTTATATAAATTCTTTGGTTAAAGTTTTATAAATCTCATCTTTCTTTAACATGCAAGGCATGTCACACAAGTAATACGAAAATGATTTTCTTATTCTTGTGTTTTCCCATTATTAGTTTGCCGTTTTTAGGTGCCATCGACTCCTCATTAGGGATAGGAAAAAAACATTTTTGTTTTAAAAACATCGATGGTCAGCTGGCGACAGTATCGATAAAACATCGATGTCTACTACCGATGTCGATGTTTAAACTTTGAAATTCAGAAACTACCGCTAGAGGCGCGGGAATCTTAAAAATTTAATTTTTATTAAAATTAGTACACAAAATATAAGCGCCATCTATTGTGATATAACAATACTAATAGTGTTAGTTCTTATTCTTCTTAGCAGTTAGCAGAATACGAAAAAATAAGAAGAAACTTCTAATTTTTGCAAACAATGCGAACGATCAACGACGCCAACACACTTTTTCTTCTTGAGTCTTGTTGACACTTTCCCAGTTGTTATTCCTCCAATCCCTGGATTTTTGTAAGTTGTCATTAGCTATTTTTTTTATATATTGAAGTTGGCTTTTCCTGAACAAAATGATCAAAAGCTTCAATTAATCGGTAAAAGTAATAGAATTGAAAATCTAGTTCTGCCTAAACCAAAGGAACAGACTTTATTTCAACTTAAAAAAGCATAAAAATAATTGTGTATGACAGTGTTATTTTTATGTTAAATAATATAAAATTAATATTAAGATTACTATATTAGTATTGTAATAAAATTCAATATTTCATTTTAAAAATGTAAAAATAGTAAGGTCTGTTCTTTTGGTTTAGGCGGAACTAGATTTTCAATTCTAGTTACTTTTACCGATTGATTGAAGCTTTTGATCATTTTGTTCAGGAAAAGTCAACTTCAATATATAAAAAAATATCTAATGACAAATTACAAAAATGAAAATTGCTGTTAGTTCCGCCTAATCGTTTGGAATAGACTGTAGGTACAAATTAGGATTATTATATTGGGTATAATAATATTAATATGAAATTAATTACTATTAAAAAGGAATATTTCTATTTCAAAATCTAATAAATGATTTTTGTGTATTATGTGTTACTTTTTTCGTATTTTATCTTTACATTATTAAATAAAACCTATATAATATAAATAAATAGCTTTTTTTTAATATTAATAAAACATCGATGTTTTTTCAACATCGATAGTAAGGGTCGATGTTAACTTCGATGTTAAACATCGATGTTTTGCCTTCGATGTACAACTCTACTCCTCACCTTCTTAGATAAGTTTTACTTATCCACATTGATACTTCGCAACACAAATATGTATAAATTTTTATAACTTGGGCCTCAAATTTTCTCACCCACCAAACCACGCGGGGTATGCGGGCCCCCTAGCTATAGTGCTGAGTATACATGATTCATGGAAAGATTAGATAACTAACATATCAAGATGGAGGCTTTATGTGAGTAAGATCAAAAGTTAACGATTGATTGTGCTCAAAGAAGGAAACGCAAAAGGTGAAATGTAATAACTAAAAATGCAATATTCTACCTTTGGAGAAATATTAAACTTTTAAGAATGTATTATATTTATATATTGGTCCGAGAAATGCGCACCCAATTAAAATTCAAATTACCTTTATTCAAACGAATAACCTACAAAATATTTAGTCAATATTGATAAAATCAACAATCAAACCTCACATCTCCATGACTACCAGTAATAAATAGCCAAGTGACCATCAGTAACAAGGACTTCTCAAGAAAACAAGTCTCAACAACGCAAGAGCAAGCCAGATGCCCGAACATTCGACCGCAATACTCCGAGAATGTCCACCAATTCTCTTTCCATCCTACTCCAACTAACACAACCGTCCTTCTTCAACTGTGATTTATATAAAATACTCTCCGATTATTTTTTGTTCCCTGAATGTTTACCTAAGGTTTATATTGTAAAGTGTCCTTTAGGAATTGCCGACGATGGCTGCCGATTTCCCACAGTCACGCGTGTTGCGTCATGCCATTAAATATTGAGCTATCTGTCAAAGAATGAACCAAGACCGCAGACCGGTAACTAAATGCGAGTAGAGACGATGGATTTTATAGCCGAATTGGTGAATTTCAATCAGGTTATCGTAATTCCGGGTTACTTCATCATGACGCGACTTTGGAAACGTCATCGTTTTTATGTTACACAAACTGGACTTTTGTCCTTGCTGCAGATTTAGTCACAGATAAACTTCCTACTGAATAAATATGTGATTTTTTTTTAGACTTCATGAATTTAGTTAGAAATGTTAAGTGTGCAGTAGGAATGCAGGATGTAAGGATAAAAAAATGCAACAAAGTTACATTTTTAGAATAATAGTGCATACTCTTGAAATCTAATAAAACATTTATATCTCAAAGAGTTATTCTATTTCCGTATAACAGATTGTTGTAAGTGTTATATTCTCGGTTATGTGAATACTCTGCTAAATGAACTATCCACAATAGTGAACAGTCAAAATTTAATATGAGGGTCTATAGAGTTCTATGTGATGAGCAAACAGGTACAACTAAACCGGCCCGAGCAAATTACGACATCGGCTCAAGAGTACAATACAAAATAATATAATAATAATACATTTTTTTTTCCTCGATAATATGGGTGTGAATAACTTTTTTGTAGAAATAAATACTTATAAATAATAAACACATACTTTGAAATAAAAAATGCATCGCATTTCCACTATTTGCTTTAACCAGTCTCATATTTTATTTTTTTGAAAATATCGTCAATCACGCCATCATAACAAATATTTACGAAAAAGTATCTTCCACTAGCCATCAATATGAACTTCTTAATCTATTTTTTATAAACTTTAGTTTAGAAAAACGTCGCAGGCTATCTGTGTTACTGATAAAGTTAATATATATTTGTAGGCATCTAGAGCATGCGCGCACCTATTAATTTTTCTGAGAGGGGAGCTCAGAAGACTAAATTGTTTTGAAAGGGAAATTATACGGCTACAAGTGGTAGCAAAAGGCACTTAATTTTCCAAAATACAAGTGATGACCTAAATAAAGATCCTCATTTCCAAAATATGAGTGCTGACCTGAAAAAAGTTCTCACTTCGAAAATACAAGTAATAACCTAGAACAAAGATCATCGGTCATCACTGGTATTTTGGCTGTATGGGAACAAGCCCATGAGATACGCCCCCCCCCCCCATATATACGTCAATTTTTGAGTGCTATGTGCATATAGCCTGTAATTTTGTATCACTTGATATCAACAATAAATGGAATTTTTACAGCTCTTGCAAAGTGGCACATTGTTTTTGTTTTCAATTTCTATTTCATCTTCCTCACTTTGTATTATTTTTTCATTTTCATATTCTTCTTTCTCGTCTACTGTTTTGTCCAAATGGTAATAAGAAAAATTATTCAGAGATTTTTTAAAATCTTCCCAATTTGTCATTGATCTTTGCTAACATCATTTTTTAGCAGTTCAACCTATTTGAAGGTATTCCATTTATTACCTTGTTAAAAGTGCATAAAAGGACATAAAAGTGCAATGTCAACATAAAGTATTCCATTATTGCTTATTATTAAATCTTTGTTCTGAAAACTAATATATCGAAAATTACAAATTACAAAATTCTTTTACAAATTTTGAATAGGATTATCAATTACTTTTCTTAATTATTTTTCAGTAAAATTAGTATTTATTTTTATTACAATCTCTTCATGTATGTTAAGCAAATTTGAAGACCATGTAATAAATGTACGTGCAGATTTTTTAACTGTTTCCATATCGCAACTAATCTTTTTCAAAGCAGTTACAGCATTCAAAATAATTTCATGAGATCAAAATCCAATCTACTGGTTTGACATTATTTCGATATGGGTCAAATAAACACAAAAAATTTTAAAAATATATGAGCTATTAAAATAGCTTCATATTTTAAGAAATTTTGTAGTAACTTTAAGGTATTTACTTGAATTTGTAGCGAATTATGGAACAATGGTCTTATTTTTCTAAAAGTTCGGTTTAACCGGCCCGTCTCTCATTTGCCCGATAGCCCGCCGGACATATCCAGTTCTAGTGATGATAATAAGTGAAGACTAGGGAGATAATAATAAACAAACATTTAGGGCCAGTTTCTGAAAACCTAGTTAACTATAACCAAATAGTTAGAAAATGGTTGCTACGGTTATTTATGGGATTGTTATATTGTAACCGAGTTTCACCAAAAGATTAAACTCAGCTAAGCTTTCAGAAACCGTCCCTCAATGAAATAATTTTATCGGAGGCTGTAGAAGCATTTAATAAGGCTATTCTTTGAAACGGAAGAAATATTATTGATGACTTTTACTTGTGTTGTGAAAATGTAGGGGAAAGGCATTAGTAAAAAGTTTGACTGTCAAGAAAGTTAAAACAAGAATACCCAATATTTTAATGTACCTACTATAAACATGGCATAACATTAATTGAACACTTCTGAATGAATTCTTATTTACTTATATGTATATTTATTTGTGGATATTTCAGTGAGACAGTGTTCAATTGTTTTCTATTTGAATGCAGCCCGCAACAAATACATGAACTGATGTGTAGTAGCCAAATCACAACATGTCAAACGATATTATATGCAATCTTCACACGCCTCCTTAGCCGAATTGTTTAGGACTAAGCCTGGTTTATAATAAGGCCATAGCATAAACGCATATGGATTGAACAATGGATTTGACCCTTCAAAACATCTGTTTGTAATAAACAGAACAAAGAGAGTGGTGTAATTTTTATGCTTATGTTCCATAACAAATCTATTATAAACCAGGCTTAAGTCGTGATATTTTTAGGATGCTAGTTCTATTATCGGTGTGGTTGTATTATGATATCAATTTTCTAAGTTATTTTTATCGCATTTAGAATTTCAGTTTTTCTGAATGATCTCTTAGAGCTATCGCCTTATGGATTTAGATTAGTTTCCGTTTTTTTTTTTATTTTTTTTTTTATTTTTTCTTTTGAAAACGGCGTCAGAAAGGGCGTTTGAAAACGGCCAAGACAGGTGAGATGGTGGATGGGTGACTTTCTTCTTCGTTAAAAACTGCCGAAGCATAATAAAAGTTTGTGTTAGTGCGTTGTCGTGATGCAACATCCATGATTTATTTTTTCCTTCTATCAAGGAGTTGTTTCTTTATTGTCTCGCGCAATCGTTTCAGAACCCCAAGATAAAATTACTATATACTGTTTCACCTGTTGATACGCATTGACGATGCATATTCCTTGATCACCAAAAAATGTGCTCAACATGGTTTTTCAATTTAATTTCTACTTGCCGAATTTTCTTCAGTCTCGGAGAACTAGGTGTTTTTCACCTCATAACTTTAAATCCAACTTTCATCACCTGTGATAATATTATCTATGAAGTCACCCTGACTTCATGAAAAGGTAGAAACCCTTTCTGCCCTTTCAAGAAGATGGGGTTTCAAAAAATGGTCTAGTTAGAATTTAGAATATACAACTGGGTCATATGCTACGAATCCCTGATGAGTTTTCATTTTCTCAAAAATTTCTTATTAAATTCGTTCACTTTACCTCTACGACAATGGTAAACGTAAACTCCACTCTTTATAAGAGTTTATTTTTTTGCTGTTTCAGCGTTATATCCAAAATATCTACATGTGTCTATTTATATTCGAGCCTGTCACATCATTAGAATCAGCTGCTAAAATTATTATGACAGTTTTGTAACTTGATATCTGAGAGTGTCTGCCACGTTAAACGAATATGAATGCTAAAGTTGTTTAGACTGAGAGTTAGGCAAATTTATTTTTTGTATAGTATTATAAACTATATTTTTTACAACAATGAATTTTTAATATTATTTTGTTATTTAAAAACTTAAGTATTCGTTTATTTTCAAACATTATAATTCGTCTTGAAAATTAAACCTACTCTGATAAGCTGGTGCACAATAATTAGTGTCCAACAATAAAATCCAACTTTTACTATTCAAAATCTTGCTGACAATTAAGGGTACTCTGGGCCAATCAAGTAGGCATAACAAATTAAAAAAATTGAACAAGTATGGGGGTAAAGAAAATAGTTACTCCAAATAATTTATTTATCATATAATCACTGAAGACGAAAACTGTTTTCGAATCAAGAAAATGAACTACAATGATTGTCATATGATTTTTTCTACTCACCTATCAGAAAGTTATCGTTTTCTGTTGCCATAACAAAGTGGAAAATTGGTGTTTGCTGAGGAGTGTTTTGTATCCAAAGCAACCCAATCGAAAAATACTTTCCGCTCTAGCGCAGAAAGTATTTTCCGATTGGTCAATATAAATTAAATAATACAACACATTTAACTGTTATTGAATTTATACAGATGTTTTATTTTGGTACATTTGTTGCAGAAGCCTCCCCGATGTCTCAGCGAAATTTCCCTGCGTCCTTCTGGAACAGTCACTACCAGCCGGTGGGGACGGCGAGTGTTGGCGGCGGCCCTGGTGGCAGCGGCCATCATTCAGACCTCTACTCCGACCATTACCACCCCTCCGACCCCTGGTATCACCAGTACAGCACGCATCACAGGTAATACACTATCATGAAATATGAAAGAGTAAAAATTAGTACCATGAGTTCAAAAAGAAATTACATAAGGGTTGGCTATGGAAAATAAAAGTAATGTCAACAGCAAGCATTAAAATTATACTTTATCTCAAAAAGACTGATAGTAATAAAATATATTATTTGTAAAAAGTTATTGTTTTATCACACAGAAGCGACAAAATATGAATAGTTCGAAACGAAATATTGTTAAAAACAACCGAGTGTGCCGCACATATTATATGGGAATACGAACTAGGGTTAAACACAATAGACCATAAAAATTTGACCCTAAAATTTTAAGGAAAAATATGGTCACAGGGGTGTGTTTAATGATATGATAAATATGGTCACAGGCGTGCGTTTAATAAAATGATAAATAGTAATATAGAAATACACAAAACCAATTTAAACGTGTTTAAAATGTGCACGCCACTGGTAACTGCCTGACAAAATGATTTATTACTATCAGCCTTTTTGAGATAGAGTATAATTAATTGTCATCACTGTTGTAGTTGTTATAAGTTATTTATTGTTATATAAAGCTTGCAGTAGACATTATTTTATTTTTCCATAGCAAATCGGCGGCGGCGCTAGCTCTTAAAATCAGGGGGGCGGCAGAAAATTTTGAGTAAAATTTGAAGGGCCAGGAGATATTTGAAATAATGTTTTTACACGTGATGACCTAAAAAAAATGGTCCTCACTTCTGAAATACATTTTTCTCCAAGCAATTATTGGGGGGGGGGGCAACTGGGGCCAGACCAATTTTGCTCCCTCCTCCCCGCTAGTGCCGCTACTGTATCTAACTCTTATGTAATTTATTTTTGAACTCATGGTATAATTATCGATAGTATAAAATAATAGAACTCTTTCCAAATTCAAAAAGATTTAATTACCAAAGTCAAATATTGCTAATTAGAGCAGACAGTCGGGATATAGATAAAGGTAGATGATAAAGTTATCAAGTATCGAAAGAAAGGGAGTGTAGCAAGGAGTCGAACAGGAAAAGCGGCACAAATGGTGACTAAGCAAAAAAAAAAAAATAAATAAAAATAAATAAATAATTGTAAAAAGCATATTCATTTATGGACCTGACACCTGGACACTAATGAAAAAAAAAACAAGGGTCACACCAGTATTCTCTAATGACTTTTTTTTATGCTTGTTTGCTCCCTACGCAAACTTGACACACCTATTACGAAGCCCAGAGAAAACTCTGTGGAGAGGTGCAAAATATTAAGTTACGCCATTGTGGTTCATGGCTGTTTCGATTTTCTGTGTCTATTTGAATCTCCAGACTGCCTCTATCTACGAAACTATAGATCAGGGATCGCCATTTTTTTTAACTTCGCGGGCCGTAATTTGTATCTTGTTTTTATTTATTTGTCGCCGGCCGCATTCATCAACGAAAGTTACTGCAATTTTTATTTTTTATTATCTTAAATCCTTCTTTAAGCCGGTTTACACGTATTTACGTCGGCATAAATACGCCTAATGTGTTACAAGCTTAAAGCACCGCGGCAGTAAGGTGTGAGCTACGCTGGATACGATAAGTAAATATTATATTTTCTTACTGATGGGCAGCATAACATCGTTCGGCAGACCGCATTTGGCCCATGGGCCGTAGGTTGCCGACTCCTGCTGTAGAAGATTACTTTATATTTAATATATAACATTTACAGATACGAACTCTTTTTGCTCTAAAATGGAGTATACATCAAAAAGGTCCAAAATTTTTAATGAAATAGCTATAATTTACTAGAAACACGGTCAATAAATAGGGCAATAAGCAGTGGCGGCGCTAGCGTTGGGTCCGGGGGGGGTCTCCCCTAAAAGTTGCTCTGGCCCCCCTAGAATTGCTGGGAAAAAAATATATTTTAGAAGTGAGGACTTTTTTTTTAGGTCATTACTTGTATTTTCATATGTAAACGATAAAAAAATATTTCCTCCCCCCCCAAATTTTACTAAATTTTTTTTGCCCCCTCCCAGATTTTAAGAGCTAGCGCCGCCACTGGCAATAAGTTAGGTCCTTCTACACTCCAGATTGTTGGTATCCTACGAACACACATCTCTTTGGGGGTATTAGCAATATAACGATACTATTATTTTATATTTATGATTATGCAAATTTGTTTATATGTGATGTATGTTTGGTGTGATAGAGCGGTGCACGAGTACCATCACCACAACATGGCCCAGTACGGCGGGCTGCTGCTCCCCGGTTCGCGACTGCACATGGGCTCGCACGGCCAGTGCAAGGCCGTGGACTGGCAACACCCGCCTCTCGAGCCACCCTACTCCTCCTACCCCGGCATGTCAGGTCAGTAATCAACACCAACACCATATCATTAACTTAACACTACTACCAATAGTAAACTACTCAATTATACCTACTACTAGTATTTTAGAACACAAAATAGCTCCATTATGGTAGATATTATTATTTTGAAATATTGAAGATTTGGAAGATTGGAAATTTGTTATAAATTTGACTGTCAATATATGAGGAGGTAACAAACAAAACGCGATTTGTAATATTTGTATAATCCTATTTGTAAAAAGTTGGGAACCTAATATTGCGACATAGTTATTTTTAAGGCCCCAAACAAATAAATTCAAATATGTCGATATGTGTAAAAATACGAAAAATTGATTTAATTTTGAATTAAATTTGGATAAATCACGTTTGAATTAATTTAATGGACAAATGACGGTTTAAATCATGGTCCCCCTACCATCTTACATGTCAATATGTGTAAAAATACGAAAAATTGATTTAATTTTGAATTAAATTTGGATAAATCTCGTTTTGAATTAATTTAATGGACAAATGATGGGTTAAGTCCAGGGTCTCCCTACCTTTTTTTATCGATAGGCCCAAAAAATTCCTTTGCCGACCTCCAAATAATAGTTATACAAATAAGTTACCAGTTGTGTACCATAGCCAAAAAGTAAATCTTTTTCGGCCGAATCTGAATTTGAAGGCCAAGGCGCAGCTGAGGACTTCAAACAGATGAGGACAAAAAAGATCTTTTTGGCAAAGGTGCACATTATATTTTTTGGGCGACCATCAGTAATTTTTATTAGAAAAATTAATTTTACTTATTTACATTGGATAATTTATGGTTATTGAATAATTAGTACAATTATAAATGATTGACTTCAGTTATTTCCGTGTAACCATGAAGATCGTCTAACTTAAGAAATGACGAATCAGCCCAGACTGAAAAAGATTTACTTTTTGGCTAGTACTATATGATAAAAAAGAACTGAATTTGACAATTTTTGACAAGAACTGAATTGAGACAATGATTGCATTTTATATCTGGAAACCAGATTGACATCAGAAGACAACTCGATCAGCTTTTCTTTTTGACGAGGATCAAGTGCACATGACTTTATATCTTCCAAGAATGGATTATTACTCTAGAGGTTACCTTTACGAGGATCCTCATTTTCAAGGAAATAATTATTAAAATTTTCAGCTAATGCTCTTAAATGTTGACTTACTATGTTGAATATGACTTTCTGGTTGACATCAGCTGGAATCAAAAATTCTTCCAAAAGTAGAAACATTTCTATATCTTCCTCTTGTAAGCGACTATTCCAAAAAGCTAACTTCTTTTTGAACGTATCCATTTTATTTCTTAAATTAAAAATATTTGTTATCGACCCCTGCAGACAAATATTAACTTCATTGGGCAGACTAAATATGTCCGCCATGTAAATAAGTTTTGCCAGTACACAAATCCACGGCAATCTGGAAACACGATCTAAAGAAGTATGAAAAATAGCCACGAGAGACGTTAGTAAATATTAAATAAATCATGGTTCAGACAAAAGTTATTTTCGGCGTCGACTAATAAAATGTGCATATACACGTGAACATGATTCGGTCGAAATTTTTCGCGGACCGGCACCGGTCCGAGGGCCACGCGTTAAAGAACACTGATTTAACGTATGAGGGAGACAGAATTTGGAACGTGAAAAGCATCGCCTTTGCGGCAATGTCCGGATCGTCCCCTCGGATCTTGAAAATCATGTTACCTCCTCATACGTTATGTGCTCGAAACCGACCTTTGTAGCGCAGAGGTAGTATCTCTGCTTTACGTGTCAAATGTCCCGGGCTGGAATCCCGCAGAGGGATAGATTGTATTCGTTGTTACCACTCATTAATTAACCCTAACCATTCGGCTAATAGGGCTGCAGCCTTAAAGCGCCAGTGCAATCTCACAATTAAGCCTAAAGCCTAGTTTATAACAGATACATAGCACAAGACATGCCTAGAAATGAGTACAAAGGAAGAGACTGTGCTGAGCATCTGTTTCTAACAAACAGAACAAAGAAAGTCTTACGAATTTTATATTATAATGCATGTGCTATATATCCATTATAAATGAGGCTTAAAGCCTGGTTTATAATAGATCCATAACATAAGGCATAGCAGGGGCATAAGATGAGTACAAAGGTTATCATTGTTCTGAACATCTCTTCATAATGAACAGAACAAAGATAGTCCTATTTTTATATTATGCTTGTGATATGAATTTATTATAAGTAAGACTTTATTATATGATCAAAATTCTTCTTTGGTCCACTTTTTCCACTTTTTGGTCCAATTTTCATTTGAGAGGTGGGGTGGAGGTGTACATAATCCCCCCTCCCTAAGATACAAAATTGCAAAGTATTTTTTGAAAATTTCTGCTTTCCGTTCTTTTCCATGACGCATTACAGAATTAAAATATAAGATCTGCATTAATTTCACTTAAATAAAATTTAATAATTGTTTTGAAATATCTCCCCTATCATCTGTAATTCGCACTCAAGATTAAATCTGTAAACTGTATAAGTTATTGATGAAAAAAGTGATGAGTCACGAATGTAGGGTAAATGAAACGTTGGCACAATTCTAAATGAATTTTTGAGAGAATAATGAGGCACAGTAACCTCCTGCCTCACCTCATGCTATCCTGTCATGAACGCTGATTAGCAATAGTCCGAAAGAATACAATCTTTATTTCATAAAAATTAGGCGGCAATTTACTTTCAGTTATATCGTGACTCTTTATTTAAAATATGTTGTAGTGAGAATTCAAATCGCATTCTCTATTGTGTCTAATGATTTAATTAAATTTAAGAATTTGGTAATGAGCACGGCAGATGTTCTCATGTTTTTACCAAAATTTCGTAAATCGTCATAGTCCTAGATTAATATAAATACAATTCTTTCTCCTAATTAAAAATTTCTTCCCATCTTTACTCTACCATTTGACCGTTATTGAATAACGCGTTCGGTTACAATACATTATTCATGGCATTTCTAATTAAATTTAGAAGTGTGAGATGCTTGCACGAAATAGTACTAGATGGCGTTTGGAGTAGTAGGTGCGCACGTAGGGTTGCCAACTTTTATCAGCATTAGAATTTTTAATCCAATATTAGACATAATCCTCCTTTAGATTGTTGGTCTGCTTTTGATCGTTAACACCTCTGTCCCGCTACTTTCTTGCAGCTTTTACGATGCCGCTTCTCCATCCCATACTATACTCTGCTTGCGGAGAACATGCAGTCAATGTAAACATTAAACTACGACAGTTTTGAGACCCCCCCCCCTAGCACTTAAAAAATATGTGTTTTTAGTGTTTTCAAAGAACATACTTGAGTTGTTACTTCTTTACTTGAGTTTTAGAGCTCATGAGCTTTTATTTTTTAGTCATCGCTTCCAAAATGAAAGCGATGATCTTTTTTAGGGTTTTGTAGGTATGACCATCATACCAATATAAAAAAAAAAAAGAAACATTATAACGTCACTCTACGTCACTGAAATTGTTGCCCAATGCCTTAACATAAAAAGTTGAAATTAGGCATGCTTATACAACTCTTTGGCCTACATATAGAAAAAATACTGAGAGTTCAAAACAACACATCCCGAGATAAATATAAACAATTATGTATGTAATAAAAAAATATATTTACCGACAGCCAACATGTATAAGGGAGGTATTGTGATCATACCGATTTTGACATTTCGAGATTTCGATGGATTTTCACGAATTGAGGTCCCTACATAACGTTTTGACTATTTTTAGCATGATGTCTGTCGGTCTGTCTGTCCGTCCGTCCGTCTGTCTGTCTGTGTACACGTGCAGAGCAAATTCGGCTAAAAGGATTTTTATGAAACTGCATATTTATGCTTCTGACATCGGAAATTTTACAGAAATTATTCGAAATTTTTCGTTTTATCAAAAAACGTCTCAAATAAAGGTTATTAGTTATTGCTTTTATAGCAACTTTTGTTCAATAATTTTTTCGAAATATTTTTCTGTTGTGAAATATTCACAAAAATCTTAAAATTGACACGAGTAAACTCCCATTTTTAGTCAACCGATTTTTACCAAAAGTTGATCAACTCGTGCCATTGATGGCAGAAGCTTAAATATGAAGTTTCATAAAAATCCTTTCAGCCGAATTTGCTCTGCACGTGTTCACAGACAGACGGACGGAAAGACGAACAGACAGACAGACAGACAGACAGACAGACAGGCGGACGGACAGACAGACCGACAGACATCATGCTAAAAATAGTCAAAACGTTATGTAGGGACCTCAATTCGTGGAGATCCATCGAAATCACGAAATGTCAAAATCGGTATGATCACAATACCTCCCTTATATATGTTGGCGGTCGGTAAAAATTATCGATACCAGTATCGAATCGAAAAAAATATCGATATTTTCAAGTATCGAAAGGAAAAATGAAAAATCGTACAGTGTATAAAAAAAAAAAACAAGATACGATACAGTACTGGGTTAAATGTGCTGATAATAATAAATTATCTGAAGAATTAGTATCGCCAACGGAGTGGCCAACCGCATTAAGTCGTGCGGTTTTAGACTGTTAGAAACAGGCGTGACGGGGCGGCCGGTGGTTCGAGCCTGCTTCGTTGGTTACATTACTCTCATTTTCAGAATCATTCACACCTCATCCAGGTGTAGGAGCTCGCCACCTGGCATCGGCGATTAGCCTCGTTGCAGAAATAAAGGCCGATGTAAAATAAATAATATAATAATAATAATAATAAAGAAGAATTAGTATCGATACTAATCACGATATCGAATGAAAAATATCGATACTGGTATCGTATCAATAGTATTGAAATATACCTATATATACATATGGGTTTGTAATGTAAGAACTAGAGGTGGGAAATGCGAATCTTTTTAAAGATTCGTTTAGTATTCAGTACTCTCTAGAAAAGATTAGAAAAGTACACGTAGTACGTGTGTGTATCACGTACACGTACCCACATTGTACTGCGCAGTGTCTCGAGTTTGCCGTTCAGCTTTCGCTCGTGTCATGTTCTAAGTTCACCCATCCAGACTCAGCCTACATACCAGACTACACATATAGATGTACGTATGTTCCACACTACACACCGAAAGAGTACTTTCGTCTATGCTACACACCTAAGTTCTATGCTCGATCCTCGTTCCGTTCCGTTCCATATCGAGTCACACTCGCTAGCATTGGTTCGTGAGTTCGCGTACTGAAGATTCGTTCGCTGCTTATTAAAAGATTCGGTCGTATCATTTCACTGCAACGATTCTTTTGAAACGAATCGTTCGCAAACGACACATCTGTAGTAGGAACTGCCGTGAGATGTTCAGAAGAGAACAGAGACATGCAAAGAACAACAAAGATAACGCCAACTGTAGCCCACAATATTACCACAAAACCACTGCGTATCCATGTGTGAAGTCAAATCCTAAAATACATACATACGTAGGCATAATATGAAAGTAAAATATAAAACGTGAAATTGTTCTCGGAAGTAAAATTTTCAGTTTTTATAACATATTTATTTTAAAAATTATCATTTAGCGACAAGCACCACTGACCTAAATTATTTTCAAATAAATTCATAAATTCGGCTAGACAAACTAATGTTTTGATAATCATGACGAAACGGAAACAGTAATGATACAAGAATACCATCATCTTATAAAAAATATATACCGCAGATGTATATTATCTAAATCAAAACTAAACCTGTCGATTATATTAATTTCAAATGCTATTATTTCTATTACTTATAGATATATTCGAATTATATTTCTATCAGTTCTAACGATTGGTGTCTGTCAGCTGCTGCATAAACAGCGAAATTCCTTTTTTCAAATCAGTTATTCATGCCAAATGTCAACGGTGGATAGCTACGATCATAGATAAATACCTTGTCGGCATATTAGCATCGTTTTGATTTGAGCCAATTTGGTAATGGGTTAGTATAAAAAAGAGTAGTGTGTTTAACTTGAAAGGCGTCTAATTTGAACGTGCCAAGTTCAGCTGCACACCAGTGGCGTTGGACATAATGAGTATATGATCGTTTTCTGCTTATTTTTAGTGTCTCGTAGGTATAATGTACAATATAATTTGTGGTTAGGTAGCATGCTTATAGGGTCCTTTGACCTACATATAGAAAAAATACTAAAACCCATCGAACGAAAAATATATACTTTCTGTATATGAGGGTTACCTTTTATGTTTTTACAAACGACTACTAGACAGCAATATTGAAATGTGTCTTACTATATTCGTAAAATTTGACATTTGTTATTGCGAAATCAGTGGAAGCTTATAAATTGACCGAGTAGTTTGTTGACAGTGAGCGTTTAAAATAAACAAGTTTGTGAAAAAATGAATATTACTCGTGAAGGTTTTCGTTGGATGATTTTAGTAAAAGCCTAACTCAACAGCAATGCATAGATTCGCTTCGTTCAACTTTTGGTAATGAAGCACCATCAGAAAAGACTGTTCACAATTGGTTTGCAGAATTGCGTCGTGGTCGTGCGTTCGTCAGTGATGAATCTCGGGAAGGTCGACCAAAATCGCTTGTGATTCAAAAAAACATCGATGTTGTGCGAAAAATGATTGAAGAAGATCGGCATGTGACTTACCGTGAGATAGAGGCATCCTTTGGCATATCGCAGACTGCAATACATTCGATTTTGCATGAACATTAAGCTGTGAAAAAGATCTGTTCCCGATGGAATCCGCATAATTTGACCGAAGCTCAAAAAAGGCTCGTGTTGATTGGTGTAATGCTAAAGATTGGTGTAGGGGAATGCTAAAAAAAATCAACCTAGGCACTGCATAATCCGTATACAACAACGTTACAGGTGACGAAACTTGGATTTATTCATATGAACCGGAAACTAAGCAACAATCCACGGTATGGATCTTCCACGATGAACCGAAACCCACAAAAGTTGTTCGTTCACGACGCACTTCCAAGAAATTGATCGCCTGTTTTTTCGGTTGACTGAACATGTCGCAACAATTCCTTTAGAGGATCGGAGAACAGTTAATACTGAATGGTGTACAACAATTTGTTTGCCAGAAGTCATCGACAAAATCAGGAAAAATCCAAAAACCAAAATAACCAAAAACTTCGCGTCATTCTTCATCATGACAATGCAAGATCATACACAGCATGTCAAACAATTGATTATTTGAAGGAGAATCCGTATTCACCGAATTTATCCCCTAACGACTATTTTTGTTCCCCAATGTCAAACAAAAAATGCGTGGTTAGCGATTTTCATCACCTCAAGAAGCTGTTAAAGCCTTCGAAAACCGAGTTTTAGAGATACCAACTTCAGAGTAGAAAAAATGTCTCGACAGTGGAATTGACCTTTCACTTTGGCCTTTTACGAGGAAAAGTTTACTATAGGGCAGTCGGCGAATCACTGCAGTTGCGTCACTGTGAACGTTGCATGTTTTTGTGACGTCATGTTTAGTATGTCAACATAGCATCCATTTAACGAATGTAATATTCGTACGCTGTCACTTGTATCGTAATGAAATGAAAATATAAGAATATGAACAGAATAGAAATAAATACATTATTCTAATAGGCTAAGTAGTCCTAAAAAGGGCTGATGTGATCAAAAATATGACCAAGGAAAGGAAAATAGAAATACGTTGAATTTAAACTAAAAAGCTATGTACTACACACAATATCAATTGGAAACTATAAGAAAATGTATAACTAAACATAAAACTGCTAAATAAACAACAAACTAAATAATAAAGGTTTTTAGAAATTACTATAAGTTAGATATGTGAACACAAGTATCAAAACTAGTGCTGTCAGAAATCGACTTTGACGGAACCGGTTCCAAAAAAAATGGTTTCGGGTTTACTCGGTTATCCGGTTACCCGGTTTCGGAATCGGGTATCCGGCTAACGCGAAAATTACAAACCCGGTTTTACCCGAAAATCGGAACCAGGTACCCGAAAAATCGGTTTCGGTGCTCAACACTACTAGGAATTTAGGAAGCTCGCACTATTTTCTGTCTGACTTTATTTTATGGTTTCGGTTCCCAGCACTAATTTTAATATATTTATGTTTACAGTTTACTTACATCAACATCGGTAATTTTTATTCATTCGAATTCCTCTGGTATTTTCCCGACCCTAGAACCGTATCTAAACTAGGAACTCGAAATCGCATATCTGGAACCGGGTATTCAAAACCGGGTATTCGAAACCGGGTATCCGGAACCGGGTATCCAGAACCGGGCATTCGGAACCTGGTATTTGGAACCGGGTAATCGGAACCGGGTAATCGGAACCGGATATCCGGAATCGGGTATCCGGTTAACGCGAAAATTACAAACCCGGTTTTATCCGAAACCGGAACCGGGTACCCGAAAAACTGGTTGGTAAGGGTAACTCCAGAGATCTGAAGATAGTTACATACTTTCATAAACCGCTACCTAATATATGATACGATCAAATATGATGCCTCAGGAATTGTCTAACTGCATTTTTTGAACGATATTATTCTCTTTGCGCTATGTAAATATGAGTAATATTTCTCAAACTGCAACACTATGGGACTGTTCAGTGCCCTCTCAAAAAAGTTTTAAGTGTAGGTACTTTAGATAAATAGTTAAAACAATTCCAACTGTTTTAAATGCTTAACAAATGAAACCGCTTCTTTTCATGTTTGTTTTATTGTTATTTAATATTCTGTTAGCGGCTTCAAAACAGAACAATAAGGTGGGTATAAAGGAAACGTATTTCGAAGTTATATATTTAACGTTAGAAGTCTTTACTTCTCGTATCTGTATTATCATCTGAACTCGTAATAGCTCAATCTTCAAAGGGATTCTTATAACAGACACCTTCACAGACGTTAACCGCGAAATCAAGAACTTTAGAGCTCATCTTCATCTCGACTTTAAAATGAATATTATGAAATGCACAGGGGTGACGTGGTTATATTAACTTTGTACCAACAGGGTGGCCAAAAATTAACCTGACAATTTCCATTTTATATAATTCCTGTAATAAATACAAAACAATAAATATATTTGTATAAATACTTTAATTGAACCTTGCAATTATTTGTGGAATATAATGTTGGCCAAATGCTTGCCTCTTGCTGCCACGCAAATGTAAACTCTTTCAATATCATACGCCCGCAGATTTTTTCAAAGGGGAGGGCAAAATATGAAAGCATATTTTTGAAAATATTTAGTAATTTATTAAATTAACTTTCATAAATACCGTACATTATTTAAATAGAAATTGAAGGAGTCTGCGAACATTGGCAAATACGCATTAATGTTTTTTTTTTTTTTTTATAAAATCAAGGCCCGAGGTGTGCAAAAGTGGAGAGGCCCCTTAATGCAAACTTGAAACGAGTAAATACACATGAACTTATTATTTATTTATTTTTTTATAGTAAATATAAAACAGACATAGTTTAAAATATACAAATTTAAAAATAAATAAATCTGAGAACAAAAAAAAAAAAACAAAATGGTTTAAAATAAAACACTTAAAAATGGACCCTACAAGGGGGCAAGTGACACCCTTGCCCCTTTCTGCGGGCACCCATGGCTACAAAACACATTACATTCCAGTATACATCTATCACTATTAACGACATATATAATTTTCATCTTTCAAGAAAGTTTCTCATGGCATTTATACAAATTTATGGTGATATTTAAACTATTGCCAATCGAATATTGTCCTTTAGATGCACAATCGACGTTGACTTGTTGGCATAGACACGTCTTTTGAGATAAATCAACAAAAAAGTCTGGAGCGGTTAAATCTGGAGATCTTGGCGACTAGTTGATGTCACTGCCTCTGAAAATTAACCGGTCTGTATACATTCTCTCTAAAATAATGTAGCTCGTGTTGTAACATATAACGTCATCTTGATGAAATAACATGTTGTTCAAACTAGAGATGGGAATTTCGGCTCAGTTTGCGGAACCGGATCAGTGGAGGTCGTTCAGTTTGCTGAGCCGGTTTATTGATCCGGATCAGTGATCCGGCTAAGTAAACATGTTTCCGAGACACAGGTCGGTCGTTCGTTCGTAGGTAGAACGGTGCTTGGCCCCGGCTCTTGCATATGAACTGTAAACATGTTCCCGAGACACAGGTCGGTCAGTTGTCGGTCGGTCGGTCGTTCGTTCGTATGTAGAACGTCGCTTAGAACCGGCTCTTGCATTATATGAACTGTAAACATGTTCCCGGGACACAGTCGGTCAGTTGTCGGTCGTTCGTTTGTAGGTAGAACTTCGTTTAGCCCAATTTCTTGCATTATATGAACTGTAAACATTTTCCCGAGACACAGGTCGGTCAGTTGTCGGTCGTTCGTTCAACACGGTTGTAGGTTTGCAATATGTAGGTAGGTAAAACGTCGCTCAGCTGGCTCTTGCATTAAATGAACAAGTTAAATAAATAAAAATCTATAGAAGTGAATTATCTAATATTTTTGAAACAAACAATTCACTTTATGTAGCTACTGTATTTTAAACCAGATGTGTTAAGTTTATGGCGACGTTTATTGCCCTTATAAATCGGACAACTGGAATTTGAGCAATATTTTTAATATTTTTATATAGTATGGTTGTAAGAAAATACAGACTAAGCCTATTAGTTTCAAATAAACTGCTCTACAAATTGATGACAAAATACACTTTATGATAATACATTACAAGCCGAGTTCTCGCGAAGTTCAACATGACATCGATCCAGATCCGGATCACTCCGGTCACTGCTCGCAATCGCCCGACCAATCGTATCTTTGAAACTTGAAACTATACAGTGGCCGTGAGCCGGCTCATTTCAATTTGGTGAACCGTGTCACTTCGGTCAGTGTACTGAGCCGGCTCAGTGAGCCGGTTCATTCATGAACGACCCATCTCTAGTTCAAACTCAATTCATCTAATTGATCTGACAGAAAGTTTTCGATCGTCGTTTCGATCTGTGAGGATTACACCACAGTTATCCAAGACTTACGTCGTTCTAGGATTTAGAGAAATTGGTTAAAACAATTATTAGATATTTTATTTTTACTAGATAAATGGCGACCCTTTCGAAATGAATATTAACGATCCACCCCTGAGTGGAGATAAGAATAAGGCAGGAGTTAAGGGTGTAGAGCACGCATATCGTCCGTGTATACAGATACATACACCTGAACTGAACGTAGCAATATTTTAGTAGATGTCTTTGATGTGGCGCTTCTCTTTGTAGGAAGCCGACGCTTTGTGATGCGGATGTGAATAAAAACTCGCTGACATTCTAGATATTTTGTAATAATCTTCGCATTTCCCCCTACATAACGTTGGAAAAACAATTCTTTCTACCTTCACAAAATGAGGGAAAAACAAATATTCTACAATGGTTCACATTTGTAAAATATAACACAAAATATTAAGAAAGAATACATACATAACAAAAAACATGATTTAGAAACCCCGAGTTTTAGTAGACAAAAATTCAATGAAGTAGATATTATCACAACTTTAGGAGCAGGCCAAATACCAAAGTTTCTCATATAAAACTAATAATGATGTAATAAAACTCGTACGGCTTGTTGGATAATGTATTTATTGTAGGAACACAATGTTTCGCTAAATAATATTTAGTTTCTTCAGGTGCTATTGTCTTATAATACAAAATGAATAGACAAATTTGGCGTATAGTATCAAAATGTGGTGGAATTCATAAGTAGCAACAATATAAGATGTTGGTGACCATAGGAAGATATAAAGTTATTCATCGACGTGTTACCCGAGTAAAGCTGGTTTGGTAAATGATGTTAGCGATAGAGGAAAGATGGAATTTACGTAATGCTTAGAAAATAAGCTGTGTCCAGCTTTTTCCCGACGTTAAAATTAAAACTGAAGTAAAAACTGCCAAATATCTCAATGTTTTAATGTGAAATATTAATGACTATGACTAATAAATATAAATGCTAAAACCTAAATGTGATACAGTTCGTTCCTAACAAAATACGACAAGAGGCCCAGGAACAAATTTTCAAAAAGGTTTCAGTTCCAATTCTCCGTTTGTTGCCAACGATGGAAAGAAGTAAATTAAGAGCGTAACAAATGAGATTCCTAAACACTTACAGCAAGAAATCGAAAATTTGGTAGAATTAGGAATATAACATATAGAGCATGTTAAAAGGGCTCCCGTAAAGCAAATAGTTGAAGCCGGACGAGGTGATATGAAGATGTTTGCAGAATAGGCAATAAAATAGAGGAATAAAGGATTTTTGAGATAAGGTCACCAAGAAGACACATTTGAGGAAAATTAAGAAGAACATGGAGAAACTAAATTTGGCAAGAAATGTAGAACAGGACACCGCAAAAGTAATACTCAAAGTGCAATAACCTGACACCAACAACTGGTAGAAAAACTTAAAGATTAAGTAAAGTATGCGATAATAAATACTTACAATTTCTGTTCTTTTCATATCATTTCATTTTTAATGAGAGCAATTTAAATTTGAGTCGTAAAGATAGTTATTGTTATTCCAGGAACATGAGAATAAATTCTCATTACTCGTAATTAAAAATATCCTAATTGCATTTACAGTGAGTTAAACATTGGCGCTGTGAACACAAAAGCACGAAACTTCTAAAGCGCAAACTGCATTAATTTGTTTACGAGTCCAACGCAATGGGACACAAAGAATATTAATCATGCAAAACCACATAGTTACTCACAGTTGCGCAGTAAATTGCTATTGCGATTTCATATCTGTGCATGTCTGCCAACAATAAATGCCCTCTCTGATGGTGCATACGCCGACGGTAGCCTTTTATCAAATACTCTATCTGTTTGTGTGTAGTAGGCATATTGTATGCGGACAGAATGCTATGCGTTTACAGTCACCTGAACGCTAAACTCATTTATCAGTTTAGATGGATGAGCGCATGTACTTTGTAATGATCTCAACTTTGACAAATAGTTAATTATGCTGAATTTCAACACGAGTTCTACACTATTTTACTTCTACCATCATTCAAATGTTAGGAAAACTTGTGCCTTCCTTTCTTAAGGCGTGTGCAATAGATTAAAGTTGATCAAATCTATGATAGCTTAAACAAAAACTTTTTATTACTTACTTTAACTTTTCCACATTTCGTTGCGAAGCTTGTGTGTTTTTTAGTCCTGTTCAGATTTTTGAATATCCAAACATCAGTGGCGCAGCCAAGGGGGGGGGGGGCTCCCAGGACCAGCAGATTACACGGTGTTGCTCGGGGAGTTGAAGATAAAATTTGTTAACCACAAACAGTGGTGTAGCCAAGGGGGGCGGCAACGGGCCTGGGCCCCTCTCAGGACCAGCAGGTTACACCGCACTGCTCGGGGAGTTGAAGATAAAATTTGTTAAACACAACCAGTGGCGCAGCCAAAGAAGGGGATGATGGGCCTGGGTCACTCCCAGGACCAGCAGATTACACGGCGCTGCTCGGAGAGTTGAAGATAAAATTTGTTAACCACAACAGTAGTTAATTTTTAAATTACTTCATTATAAACAATATTGGATTTTTTTTTTCGTTTAAATAAACATTATTTTAAGATTTCCTACTCTTGATAGGGGCTGTTATTGTTCAAGTGAAAATACATCACCAAATATGCTCCAACGAATTATATGAAGGGGAGCTTTGATCCTTTTTCCCCCTGACACATCGACTAAAACATTCGCCCAGTTAAATGACAAAACTGTTTTAAACAACTAATTACTCGATTCAGATAAGATAAAGTGGAAATCTGACTTCGGTATAACCTTCACACGAGTCTGTTTGTTCGGTACAAATTGTGGCCAAGCGGCTGATTTAGAGAACTGAACATAAGTAAGAAAAATATTGAGACTAAGTAAGAAATATATCCCGCGAAAAATATAAATAAATATGTATTTATCGAAGAAAAAATCAAGTGAAAATTTTTGATACATGGATTAACAATTACATTTTTTTATCAACAAATAATGGAATTATTATTTGATATAAACATCAATATCCAACAGCAGGGGTGTCGAACTGATTTGGGTCGTAGTCTATTTTACATACAAAATGATAAGCAGTGACGGAACTCTAAATATCCCGAAGGGTTTCTTGACATTTTTTATAAACAGAAAAGGGAAAGAGAGTATATTTCACATTTTTAAATATATTTTTCCCCTAAGTAAGCTCAAGTGATTTTGATTACCGCTTCAGGGGCCACAAAAAATAAAGTTTAGGGCCGTATGTGGCCCGCGTGCCCTCGAATTTTGATTCGACCCTCCCCAAGACAAAATCCTGGCTGCGCCACTGCCAAACATTATCCTGTTTTGTGCAAGTGATTTCACCTCATTCCATTTAACACCTCTATCTTCCATTGGTTGTTTCATCTCGCCATGTCATATTTTTCTTGGTGTTTCAACTATTCTTTTTATAGAAGTTTCGCTTCAAAAGTTTTATGAACCTGCCATTGTAGCTGCCCTTCCTGTATTTATTTTCCATTATGGTGTTTGTAGCTTTCCTCGGAATTTTAGACATATCGTCACGAGATACGAAAAATTATTTTTTCTGGTTTCCTATCTAAATTTTCTGTATTAATATTATGTAACTCAAACGTTTTAATTTCCTCACTGATTATATTTTCCTAATATGGTAGTATGCAAATGGGAAGCTTTGCGTAATGCGAGTAATTAGATATTATTAAAAACCCTTCCCTTTAGAAAATAATTTATTTTGAGCCACACCCGATAGAAAAACTGTTGGGTGCGCCCCTAATTCTAAATATCAAATACCGTACATACTATTAGTGACAGAATGTAGATTTTTGTACCTGACTATTCAACAATGGCGTCGAACTCTTGATAACAGGGCGTAAATACAAATGGGTTTCTCAATCTTTTTACTCTCGTGGCACATTTTCCAAAGAAGAAAATTTTCACGCCACTCCTAGGAAGTCGTAAAAGAAAAATTTTAGAATACTGACGCCCCTGTATTCAGGATATATCATAAAAAAATCAGCTGTAGCCACCACAGGACCGACCGCCATCACAAAGTACTTTTGTTAAATAAATTTTTTCGAAATATTTCTCTGTTGTGAAATATTCGCAAAAATCTTAAAACCGACACGAATAAACTCCCATTTCTAGTTAACCGATTTTTATCAAAAGTTGATCAACTCGTACTATTGATGACAAAAGCTTAAATATGAAGTTTCATAAAAATCCTCTTAGCCGAATTTGCTCTGCACGTGTACACGGACCGACAGACAGACCGACAGACAGACAGACTGACAGACAGATAGACAGATAGACAGATAGACAGATAGAGAGACAGACAGACAGACATCATGCTGAAAATAGTCAAAACGTTATGTATCGAAATTTCAAAATTGGTATGATCAGAATACCTCCCTTATATATGTTGGCGGTCGGTAAAAAGGTCCTCACTTTTAAAATACAAGTGGTGACCAAAAAAAAAAAGGTCCTCACTTCTATTTTAAGAAAAACGCGTAACAACCATTCCAATCCACATGTTTTTGATGCTCTTGGGGGGGCTCATCACTTATAGACCGGGAGCTCATGACATTTTTGGTCTCCGATTTCATACAGCATGCCTTTTGGAGGAGAGAATATTTACCCTGTGACAACAAAAAAGGGATGGTACTAAACCCCTGCACGCTTACCGGTCATAGGGAAAATTGCTTTTCCACTTGCACAAAATTTTTGTGTTTTTCTCTGATTTAACATTGCTTGCCCTTTTGTCAAAAGAAAGTTATAACAAATTTAAAGTCTTTTAATTATAGGCATGCTGTATGAAAACGCGGAAAATCATATTTTTTTATTACAAGATCACATGACCGTTTGAGCCCTTTGGGACCCTCCGAATCGCATGCATATATTTAAAAGACTTTAAATTTGTTATAACTTTCTTTTGACAAAAGGGCAAGCAATATTAAATCAGAGAAAAACACAAAATTTTTGTGCAAGTGGAAATGCAATTTTCCCTATGACCGGAAAGCGTGCAGGGGTTTAGTACCATCCCTTTTTTGTTGTCACAGGGTAAATATTCTCTCCTCCAAAAGGCATGCTGTATGAAATCGGAGACCAAAAATGTCATGAGCTCCCGGTCTATTATATTTTAATAAAAACACGTTAAAACCACGTGTTTTTGGAGCTCTTCGGGGTGGGGCGGAGCCCAAGCCTGTGAGCCCCCCTGGGTCCGTGCCTGCTGTAATCTAATGTACAAATAAAAAAGTTCAATTTTTTTTGGTAATTTCGCGATTTTTCATGGTCGATATTTCGAAATAGGCTGATCAAGAGTTGGTCACTCTATTGGTGATAGTTCTTTACTTAGATGTGCCCTATCTACCTATACTACGACTGTTGTGTGAACTGTGCGTATGAAACATAATAAGCTTATTTGCCAAATAAACCATACAAAACTAAAAATTAAATTAATTATTCCCCGTATAAAATAATCTTGCAACTATAATTATAATCACGAACAATTTTTTAGAGTTTTGCAACAAAAGCCGAGCCGTCAGAGAAGTCATTATCACTTCTTGTTTGTCTCTACCAAGAATTTAGACCGTAAAATCGAAACGATCATATAAAATAATAATATATAAGTAATAGGAATTCCACTGCAATAAAAACACTACGAGAGATGAGTTTTTATATAGGGCGATGTTTAACCGAACTACCGCCACATTTCGTGGCGCTGAGATCAGTTTTTCGTGCGTCTGATCCGCCATTATAATCCTTGTAACATATAACATTAAGAACGTATGATGGAGTTAGGAGTTAAAAGCTGCCGATATATGTCATTTGGGGTTTTTGTTTGCATTTTTCCATGGCGGCCTCTTTTGACAATATATAAGTGAGTCCCAGTATACTTTATATCTTGCATTATGCTGGTAGGGTAGCTGAAGACTGTCTTTTCATTGTGTTTTTATTATATTGGCAACATTGTTCGTTTTAAGACAACTGTTCGTTTCGTGGTTTCATTATAACGGGAATGTACTACAAGGAAACGCATTTTCTGTTCTCTTCCGAGAAAAAGTTAATTACAAATCGGGAAACGTTTTATTGATTGAATTAAATTAAAGGTCTTCATTATACTGACGTAAGACTTACGTAATCATGCTTAAATACATACGTCAATTTACTTATTTCAGACCTTTAAATATTACTTAATGGCATGCGTTCATTGTTTACGTTTGTATTTGACGTTTTACAACACTTTACAGTTCAAAGGTGTGCACCCAGAATTTTTTCATAGGAGGGGACTTAATAGCCAAAATTTTTATTATAGTGACTCAGAAGCCAATACTTGGGGTTTTGAAGTCTTGGGGGGCTCACGTTCAATTATGAAACGTCAGACCCCCTTGTGCATGTCTGCAGTATACACAGTCTAAAGTAGTGTTTCTCAACTTTTTTAACCCGTTACTTTTTCACTATATGTAAAAATAGCATTCCCTCCTTTCAAGGATCTTTCGACACAAAAGGTGTATTCCAAATAACATGCATTTAATATCGAAATTCTTCTATATTATTTTATTCTATATAAATATATATATATACAGTGGTGGTAAAAAGTCTTGCATTGCTCTGCAGATTTTATGTTTCTCAAATATTTTTGTTGTTTATACCGGTATTTTAAATATTTATTTGTATAATAATATTTTCCACATAGTTAGTAATATTCCTACTTTTCAGGAAGTTGCGGTATAATTATGTAATAATTAGTCCACTAGTAACCTCCAATAACCTAATTATGCAAATGTCTAAAGAAAGGATTCGGTTTCGAGATTATGGATGATTTACTCTATTTAACACAAATTAAGAGGGATTTACTGCATTCTTAAACTTAAAGTCTGTTCCTTTGATTTAGGTGGAACTAGATTTTCAATTTTGGTTACTTTTACCGATTGATTGAAGCTTTTGATCATTATGTTCAGGAAAAGCCAACTTCAATATATAAAAAAATAGCTAATAACAAGTTACAAACATGAAAATTCCGGTTAATTCCGCCTAATCATTTGGAAAAGACTGTACTATATAAGATTTTTGCAATATTTTAAGGTATTATGATATTATTTTTATTTTTATTATATGCTTTTTATTATTAGACACGTACATATGCTAGAGCAAGAAAACTATGGGTGATTGCAAAATTTGCAAAACATTGGATTCAACATGTAATACATCTTGAAAATAAAACTTTTAAAACTACACAATTCCATTTAAAAATGCACATATAAGCCAAAACATGTTTTTTCGGTTCTCACATCTTGGTCCAGTAACCAAACATAAAATAAGGGGCCGTCCATAAAAAAAAATCTTTTAAATTGAACCACAATCCTCTAAAATATTTTCTATATATTTCCATCTAATCATATAAAACACAAGTGTCTGACATGATAAAAATCATTCTGTGATGAAAACATTTCAATTTACTTTTTAAATTTGTTCAAGTTTATCAAGCACAGATTATTTATTTCATTTGTCATTTTCGTGTGTGTGCTGCATGCGAACCGCGGACCTTAGTTTGCCCACCTTTGGTGTCAATAAATCATAAAATCGTACAATCAGAGGTACTATACATCTAGCGCTACCTAGCAGATCTATATTTATTATAAATGCCGATTAATCAGTATCGGTCGATAAGGCAACGCCCATTAATCGGTCAATTTGCCTATCAGTGCAATCCTATTTGTCAAAATGATTTCCTTCCTTCACTTCTTCACTCTCGGTAATCAATATTTTGTTATTTTCTTCAAATATTTTGTTTCAAAATTAGATTAGCCAAAGCATAGATATTGCGAACATAACAATTTTAAAAATACAATTCATGCTCTGCTAGATTAGTTTTTTTTTTTTTAGTCATATTGCACTATTCTGAAGACGAATTTTAATTTTTGTTCAATGAAACAATCTTCCTTCAACATTTTCTTTTGAGCAGTCAGCTGGGTCGACTTTTAACCTCTCACATAAATCCTGCATTTTAAACCGTTAGGAGTCAAGTTTTTTCCAGTCAGGGTTGGTATTCTGAATATATTCTGACCAGTATTAGATCTTCGGTTAGCTGATCCCTACATCTTTTGCCAGATTTTTCCATTACTCACGAATGCCCAATTGTCATTTCCAAATTCTCTTTATCATTTTGTCCATCCTCATCCTACCTCTTATTTCCTGTGCTACACACTCTTGAGTATAGTTCTTAGATATCCTAATTCCTTCAATATACAGTTATTAAAAACTAGAGGCCAAAAAGTCTTCAAAATAATACGGTAGTTCATAATTTTGCCCACATAAGATTTATTATGCTAATATTTTACAGAGTGGTTTAAATAATTAATGATTATCATTGGACATTAATTACTACATTTAATATCATAAACGTCATTAAAAAATGATATTGTAAAATATAAATTTTACAGTTCATTTTTTGTTCGCGACGTATAATTTATACTACAATTTCTAGAAGTTGGCACAAAATTCCAGTATTTAATAACAACCTTTTAAAATGTATTTGTATTAATAATATTGTTATAAATATTTATATTAGTTCAAATTATAAAAAAAAATAAAATAAATAAATAAAGAAAACTGAAGAAATTCTGCCTTTTTCTATTTAAAATAAAAGAGTCGCCCTTTTTCAGTTAAGAGCCTCATGCAGCTCTGGAGCCGCCTCTTCTCGACCCCTGTTTTACACAAATTCCATTTTCAACAGTCATCCTCATAAAGTTTATTTGAAAATTTTATTGTCCATTTCAGCTGAACTTTAAAGATTACATTTGATATGTCAAGGTTATCAAAACAAAGTGTAAAAAAATACCAGTGAACAATTCGCGTGGACACAATAAAAAAGTAGGTTTCGGTGTTCGTGTTTAAAGTTTGCATCCATATGGATGTGATTTTGTATGGGAACAAGTACTTTACCTACATTCGTATACATGTCTCTATTACATTGTGCAACATAAAAACTGAACAAGTTTTGACGATTTTATGTGGCCTTCTCAAGAATGTTGGTGTCCGAAATTAAATTCTTTGTTTTATAAAAGGAAAATCCAGTTTTTGTTTCTTTTTATTTTATCGTGTTTATGTAAATTGAAAATTTATTCCGGATGTTCTTTTGTAGCGTAACCAGCAAGGTATCTTTAAAAAGCAGATATGTTTTGACTAACAAAAACAGTTGTTAGGGATGCATCTTTAATGCTTATGTTTATCAAATTTTATGGAAGTTTTATTATTTTATGTTAGGTTGTTGCAAAAGTATATGAGATTTTTTTGCAATTTTTATTTATTTATATAAAATAAGTGGTATATTGTATTTAATCAAAATATTTGCATTTGAATCTATGACCTTTTGCTATCTGTCAGGCAACAAACGGATCCCGCGTTGAAAGAACGTATCATCCTTTGACGTAATCCAATCATCCACCCATTTTCACACATCTTCGGCATTCGAAAAGCGCTCCCTGATAACGCTTGCCGCATCGTTCAGAATTGGTGGTAATCAGAAGAGGCAATGTTTGCTGATTAAGCAGGGTGAGAGAGGACTTCCCATTCCATGCCTAACAGCGCCTTCTGGACTCTTTGGCAAATGTCAGACGTTGACGAGGTCTTGTTACCATTTGATATGGTTGTAGCAGTTCATAATAGATTACTCCTTCCTGAACTCACCAGATACATAGCAGAACCTTATGGCCATACCTCACATTTATTGCTTGTCATGTATTATTTTAAATTCAAAATAGCCAACATACAAAAACTAAATTTTTTTGTTTCAAACAATCATTCTAAAGCACACGTATAGCCATCTATATGCGAACACATGAACTTTTGCAACAACCTAATAATATAGTATGATCGAAAGTCGTCTATAAAGCCATGGAATTTATTTAAAAAAATATATAGGAGATATGTTAGCAATATCAGTGTCCAGTAACTGACGTTTGACGTTCGACTTTGAGGTTATATCTAAAACAAACATTTTCGTAAAAAAATATTTGTATTATAATTGAAAAGAACATATTATGATCTCTCAAAATGTTTTTTTATTCATTTAAGTATCCGTCAAAAACGAGAAACAGTAGAGAATTACCAATTTTACATTTAAAAAAATAACGTTTAAGGCCTACTACACGTCTAATTTTTTCGATTATATTGTCTTAATCATTTGTTCATTTTTCTTCATCTTCATCATTTCTAGCGCTACAGTATCGTGGGGGCCTGTGCCTCCTTCAACATTACCTCCTAACTTTCTTTATTTTTTGTCAACTCTGGCCACTTATGTTATTTTCAGCTTTTCTACGTATCTCTGTCTCTAATTGCCCCGGAACAAACCTGTTTTGTGAAAGGACATGGTGATCGCGAACAAATATTAAACATCAGTCTCCTTATTGAAAAGGCAAAGGAGTAATATGTAGCGATGTACTTATGTTTTGTCGACTACTAGAAGGCATTCTACCACGTGCGTTGGGCAAAACTATGGCACGCTCTATCAAATATGGGCGTCTCCGTTCATCCCACTAACATTATTAGGCAAATCTACGAACAGAGCCTTGCTGTTATGAAGATAGACAACACCATATCACGGAAATGTCAGATACGAGAAGGTGTTCATCAGGGTTGTGTACTATCGCCCCTGTTGTACGATATTTATAGTGAACATCTTATGAGATCTGTATTGGATGAATGGAATGGTGGCATCTCAGTAGGAGGACATAAAATATCAAACCTTCGATTCGCCGATGACACTCTACTTGTTGCTGAATGTAAAGAAGAACTTGAAAATCTCTTGGACAAGCTGAAGATTATTAGTGCAGATTACAGGTTGAAAACAAACTGTTACAAGACTAAAATTACGATCATTGTTCTTGCAAACGAGTCTATCGGAAAACCGCAAAGAATTGCTTATTGTGAAGTTGTTGACAGTATGTTATAGGCTCACTTATCCACAGTTCAGGTACTTATGAATTTGAAATACGCCGGCGCATTAAACCGGCGCGCGTTGCAATGAGCAACCTGACCAAGATTTGGAAAAACGAAAATTATCCTGTCAAACCAAATGTGCACTGGTAAACTCCCTTGTCTTCTCTGTTGTCAGTTACGTCTTTGAAACTTGGTTAATCAGAGCAGCAGATAGGCGTCGCAAGGCGCATTTGATATGTGTTGTTGGCGCCACATGTTACGAAAACTATGGAAGATAAGCATCCAAATCGTCAATTCTTGGAGAAATTAATCCTACCCAGCGCCTTTTAAGTCTAACCTCTGTAAGAATACTAAAAATTACTATACTATAAAATTCTTTGGGCATGTAACCCGCCACAATATTTTGGAGAAATTAATTCTTCAGAGGAAACTAGAAGGAAAGCGTTTCCGCGGTAGATCACCTTCTCGACAGACAGATCTTATATTCAACAAGACGAGTCTCGTGACAATTGTTAGAGATGCTGAATATCAAGTTACTGGGCATCTGTTGGTTCAAAGAGTATTAAACAAAGAGGACACATAATCATGTGATCACTACACATCGTTCGCGATGTTAGATTAAGAAGAAGATGTATATCTCAACGTCGTCTTAATATTTCTTCTTCAGTTTGCGTGCTTTGCGCCTCCTTAGTGATGTCTTTTTAACACGATAACCAACGCAATTTTGAAAATTTCGATGACCCTTTAGCCATACATTTTTTGTGTGTGTATTTTAATGAAATTATCATAAAATTATCATATACAGTAGACCCCCACCGAAAATCTGTCCCACTGAACGGCTAATCGCATAACGACCGGACTTCATCATTGCTCATCACAATATGACCAAATCTCACGGAACGATCAACTGTGACTGAAGAGAAGAAATATAGTGAGCAGGAGGAAGTTGAATTAAATTCGTTTGATTAAACCTTAAAACCATATTGTCAAAGTGAGCTTCAGTTTTATTTTATGCTATTGAAATTATAACTATATTTTATAGTTATAATTAATATGTGATATTAATTTGCTTATATGAAAGCAATGGTTTCATCTTTTTTGTTGGACATTATATGCAAATTAAACTGAACAAAAACAAAAAAAGTCAATATTTCATGCTTCTAATGAACTTTAATGCACCAATTATAATAAAATCCATTAATCTCTTACTTGAAATATTATGATTTTTAACAATGCGTGATATTTTTTGAAGAAGTATTCGATTTGTTCGAGTTATTACTATATTTTCTGTTTGTTTATTCTAAACTTTAACCGTAACATGCTGGCAAATTCCAGATAATGTGAGCAAATCTAGTTTTAAGGCGTTCCTTACTTTCTCTAAACGTGAAAATAAAAAAGCAGTGTGTGAACAGTTTGAAAATTCTTGTGAGTGCCGTAATAGTATTATAAAAACAGTTCACATGTCAAAAGTAACATGAAATAATATTTCAGGTTCTCCCGTCATCGCGTCACTGTTTAATCCGTCAGAAAGCAGACAGATGAACAACTTTGCTCGCTCCTTCACTTATTTCTAATTCTAAGAATTCTTCCGTAATTAATAATTAAACTTGTCGCATTTGATTTACAAAGAATGGTTACTTTACCGGTGAATACTTACATCGCAAGTATCAACTTGAATTTATTGTATTTTTATTCAGTTCATGTTGTTAAGTTACTGTATTTCTCGGTACGGAAATACAAATTTTATTGTTGAATACAGTGAATTAATGCGGTGTTTTCTCGCAAATGCGGGTTTAAAAAACAAATGATTGACGACTGATTGAGCGCTATTAGTTACTTGTGTACACCTGTACTTTTAACAAGGTATTATTAATTTTTAATTGTGTGGAAAATTATCGTTTCCGATATGTGAACTTCAGAGGTTGATTTCTTCAGAGATATTTAATTGAAATATTTAATATAATTACTGTGATTTATGGTATTATTAATTAACATTTCATTTTTTAATAAGGGATAGCTGTTGTTTATAGTAAATCGATTATTGGAAAGATGCTTTTGTCGTACGGGAGCACTTCCGTGTTCTGGAAAACAAGTTTAATGTGCTATTGAGGAAACACTGGAAAATTAGCTAAGTCTGTGTGAAGCCTAAGTTAAATGTAAGAGGAAGGTACCTCAAAAAACACAAAATCAAAGATATTCCAAACAATGATCTAGAACAGAGGTTCTTAAGCTTATGTAGTCCGATGACCCCTCTTGAACAACTTTTTTTTTGCGGACCACATCCCAACCCTAAGCATTTTACGTCGTTCTTGAGATTTAATTTCTGGCGCAATAATCTGATAGGCACTACGTTATAATAAATATTGGTAAAAATGTATCGCTGGTTATTTTAATAAATGGTCTTGTGCATTTATAAAGATGAACATTTTTATTAGCACAATAAAATAGTAGTAAAAAGAATTTAAAAAGTTACAAATTATAACACGTTAAACTCATACAAACATTTCTTGGCCAAAATAGATCTTATTATAATATGGTTTCTGTAAAAAATTTGCAGTTGAATAAAAATAATTGAATTTTTACTAATTATTGTTTAGTTATGTCAATATCTAGTTAGATAACAATAAATACAAAAAGTCTTGACCATGTAGGATTTTCATAAATAATTATTAATAAATTAAAATTTAAATTTAAATTAATTAAAATTTAAATTTATTAATTTATTATGTCATTTGCATAAAAGCAAAAAGTTGGGGGATATATAGTTAATGTCAAAATAGTTTCGCGGACCCCCGGTAATGGCTTCGTGGGCCCCCAAGGGTCCGCAGACCCTAGTTTAAGAACCGCGGATCTACAATTTGTCCAACATACTGCCCGTCTGCTACTACTCCTCTGTCGTCAAGTGATTTTTGGAATTGCTCCCCTCCCACTGCCCTTAATTAATTTTCAGAATTTCTTCTCTCGTTGTCAAGTGATTTTTTAAACTTTTACCCCCCTTAAGTTTTTTAGATTTTCAGGGTGGTCTTCGATAATCTACTCTTAAAGAGTTTTCATTTGCTACCCAGTAGCGGATCTGGACTTTCTGGAGCTTCAAGCTAATAATCCTTTTATGAAACCTTTACTGCAACATTTTACATAAGAATAAGTAAAGGGTTAGAAAAGATTTATCGTGCGTTAATATAAACCACAATATTGAATTGGTACCAATTTATTATTATTATTAAATACAATGGAACGAAACCAGAGCTCCATAATAGCAACAAAGAAAATAACAATTACAAAAAACATAGAATAAATTAATGGTTTACAAAAATTGTACAACACTAAAAAACGTTTTTTAAAACAGGTAAAGGTACAGTTTATTTTTAAAATTGTTAATAGTGGTATCATCGATAACATAGTTCGGCAAGGTACTCCAGGTATCGAACACTGGATTAGTGAAGAAGTTAGCACGAACACACTTGATAAAACAGTACTTCTTCAGTTTAAATCTATGTTCACGCAGTCTGTTATCGTTTTTAGGGTTTTGTAGGTATGACCAAAAAACCCTTATACCGTCATTTTGTCGTCTGTCTGTCTGTCTGTCTGTCTGTCTGTCTGTCTGTCTGTTCGGTAAAAATTGTAGCCAAACGGCTAAACCTAGAGAGTTGAAATTTGGCATGCTTATACAACTCTTTGACCCGCACATAGGAAAAATACTAAAACATCTAAAAAACATATCCCTCTAAAAATATAAACAAATATGTGCTCATCGAAAAAAAATATATTTTTTTTTAAATTCTGAGTAGGGTATCAAATGAAAGCCCTTAGTACGTGGATTAACGATCAAAATTTTATTTTAGCAAAATAAATTATTTTGATGCGATTTTTGCCAAAATTGTACAAAAAAAATTTTGTCCCACACCCTGTAGCCCAGATGGTTTAAACTAAAAATCTGAAAAAATTCTAAGTAATGTACATTGGTGTGAACCAGAATAGTACAACAGGAATTTTTGATCAGATTATGTTTTCGGAAAATAACGCATTTTTTGTGTTTTTAACTAAAATATGTTAACTATTTAATACGTTGTGTAATATACCAGACCAGTAGCTCTCGTAGCGTGGTTGGATTTGTCGTACGCTTAATAATATAAGTTAACTTGCAAACTAGGGTTCGAATCCTGTTGATATTATTTTTTATTTTTTTTTTTTGCATTTTTATTTTGTTTAAATTATTTTGTTAAAATTCTAGTTATATTTGGTAAATGTTGCATTTAATTTTTAAAAGCGTAAATTTAATAACCAGTGGAAAGTGTTGAAATTATAATTTAATTCTATGTTTGACGAAATCAAAGGGCGGGACTTATGATGTAAGCAACCAATGGAAGCCATAGGTGCAATTTTCAAAATCTTAATGAACTTTGGTGTATAAAAAAAAATACTGCATATATTTAGAAACTTAAATAATGGTATTAGGCATTCGAATTAAAATTCATAAAAAAATATTTTGACATAAAATTTATTTTGGCATCCCAAATAATCATCGTTCAGTTACTAAATACCTGCAAAACCCAGAAATGTGTGAAAATTCACACTTCACATCAATTTTTTAGGATAAATAATGACGACACATCACAAGAAAACGAATTGGACACAAGTCGATACATAGTTATTAAGTCACAACGAACACGTAGATCCACCAACTTGATGAGCTCTAATTCACGTAATCGGGCTTCATATGATGGCCTGCTATACCCATATGGAATTCGGGTTGCTCTGCGTTGCACATTTTCAATAAGGTTAATATCTTTCGACAAATATGGTGACCAAATGGCAAAACCAAACTCCAGATGAGGCCGAACATACATTTTGTAGAGAGAACAGAACAAAGTAGGACATGGACGATAGAAAGATTTATTTATTAAGATTATTATTTAATTCGCTTTCTTTGCACATTTAAGCACATGTCTGGACCATTTCTGGTTTGAAGTAATCGTAATCCCAAGATCTGATTGTTCATAAACAGATTTAATTTGTTGTCCATTTATTTGGAACTAAACAAATGGATTGTTCAACCTAATATACAGTACGGCCGTTTTTTGTTTTTAGGGTATTATCCACTTATTTGACCAGTCCATCAACTTATCCAGATCGTCTTAAAGAATTACTGCATTCGTAAAAGAATTATTATATAATTTGGTGTCATCAGCACAAAAAAAGCATGTGAAATAAATTTTGGATTTCAGTTTAACAACATATATTAGAAGTCCAATTACTGAACCTTGTGGTACACCACTGAGGACTTTTTCAGGGTTAGAAAGAGTGGGCGACCACTGTTACTTCAAAATTCATTTCCAATAATATTTAAGGATGAGTCTTTCATATAAACGTAACCACGATATTATTTTTTATCTTTGTTGAGACTTTGTATTATAAATTTGAAGAAATTCTGTCCATGTTGAGTCGAGATTATCGGATAGTAATTTTGTATAATCTTAAGAGTAGTTTAACAGCTAAAGAGCTATAAAGAAATATAAGGTATATTCCATGATGACTGTCCATTCTGAACAACTGCTAAGCGGTGGTATAAAATTTTCAACATGCCAATTTTGAACTAGAAGATGATTCACGTTCTGGGTGACCTGAGAATGTTGTAATACCGAAAAATGTAGCTGATGTTAAAAGAATTATAAAAAAAATATCGCCATGTAACATAAATTCTCAAAATGACTCAAAAACGAAGTAATACACTTTTGTTTTTGACTATTACTTAATATTTCATATTAAAAATACTCGGACAAATCTCTGTCTACTACGATAAACGAGAGAGCAATGATGATCCACTTGGCTGGGATACCTGTACATATTTTTCGAGTGATATGTTTTTCGAAGTCTCTAAGTTCAGCCATGCGACCACATGTGCACTATCGTACAGACATACGAGTATAGGTACGAGGGTTGCCTTTTACATTTCAGGATTTTAGATCAAAAACAATTATTTATTAACAAAAGTGGTTTTATTATTTTTCAAAATATTCTCCATGAAGATCCAATACACTTTTTCATGCATTTGAACCTATTTTCGAAGCACTTTTTCCACACCGATTGAGGCATTTTCCACTCCGATTGTTAAATTATGTGGGATCCAACGCGACCAATTTTTCCAACGGCCAAATGTTCATGCAATTGTGAATGTATGTTGGTCCCACTAATGCCCAATGATACCTCAATCTCACGATAAGTCACATGACGATCTTGCAGTATCAGTTCACGCACAGCATCAATGTTTTCCGATAGAACAACTGATTTTGGACGACCTTCACGAAATTTGTCCTTAAGCGAAATACGGCCACGGTTGAAGTCGGCGAACCATCGATAAACAGTAATCCTTGATGGTGATTCATCACCAAAAGTCGAATTAAGTTCATCGATGCACTGTTGTTGGATTAATCCGCGTCGAAAGTTGTAAAAAAGAATCGCTCGAAAATGTTCACGATTTAATTCCATTTTTAGCCAAGATGATTTTTAGCGGTCGTATGTCAAAACGTTCTCAGTAAGTATACCGTCAAAATGTCAAATTTTACGATAGAAGCGTCAGTTGCCAGATGGCAGCACTAGTTTAGCGTAATCCCGAAATATAAAAGGCAACCCTCGTATAAGAGCATCTTTCTGATATCAACGAAATCCAATAAATTATCATTTTTCAATATATTAGTAAATAATATTTTATCGTAGACAGACTGACCACATGCGTGACGGTATAATGACTTCCCCATTTTATCTACGAGAGCCTAAAAATATATCGATTTAAAATTAAATTTGTTATCAGATTTCCCGCATGTTTCTTAATTACTGAAATTTAATAAGATTCTTTAAAGAACTTGAAAAAATTTACGATTTTAATTTTCTACTAAAAACAACTAAATTAGGCATATATCAGTCAAGGGAATAATTAATTCTACAGAATTTATTGATAGTGGCTTGCGACTCCTTTCCTTATTACGAAAATTAAATTACTAATAACATTCACCGGAAAAATAATTTCAGAATCTATTACATTTTTAATTGTCAATTAATGAAGTCTTCCCGGGGTGCAAATTACAAATTATAGCCTGCAAAAACAGTTTTGAATATACAATGCGGATATAACTTTTAACTGTTGAATGTTAGGTAGTACCTACCAAGGTATTAAGATGACTGTTCTTAATAGGCAAGACCAAGCCAGGCGCGCAAAGATTTCAGTCTTGAGGAGCGCTTTCTAACTTATAGATCAGGGGTCGACAACCTATTTTACGTCGCGGGCTCAATTCAGTGACTTTTTTCTTTCTTGTTACGTCGCGGGCCGTATTCAGGACCAAAAATGTTTAGCAGGGCATACTTCCTTTTGTCATTTCAATTATTTACAATCTTCAGTTTTTGTTTAAGGCGTTTTACACATGTTTACGTCGGCCTAAATACGTTTAATGTGTAAGAAACTTAAAGTGGTGCGGCAGTAGTGTGTTCTATGCTAGATAGGAAAAGTAACCATTGTATTTTATTATTGGTGGTCTGCATAAAATCGTTCGGCGGATCGCATATTTCCGCCGGCGGCCCGTGGCCGCTTGTCGAACACCCCTGTTATAGACCATAAGTGGGATATGAGTCGGCAAAGATATATCCCCGTCTTTAGGATTTCGTAGGCCTTTCTAAACCCTAAACCGCCACCAATGCTAGTCTATCTGTCTCTCTGTATGGTGCAATTTGTGGTAAAAACATCTAAAACTAGAGATTTGAAATTTAGCATGCATATACAAAATACGGATGTATAGAGTGTAACTGTAAATGTGGGCAATTGACATTTAACATGGGATATATGTTTTTATTTTGCCCATACTATTTTCAGGTAATAAAGTTTTCTATGTGTGTCTAGGGAATAGTTGTCAATCCGATTGAGGTAAAATATTCCCATTTAATGAAAGTAATTGGTAGAAAATACTATAAAACACAATTTTTATTGTTTTTATTTATATTTATGTTCGTTCCAAAATTACTAATGTCAAAATAGCTCAAACAGTAATGTTTTAATAGTTGAGTTCATTGGTTTAATTGGAACTAGATTTTCAAAATTTGTAATTTTTACCGATTGAATGAAGCTTTTGATAATTTTGTTCAGCAAAAATCCACTTCAGTTGGTAAAAAGTTACTTAGTGACAACTTAAGAAAATTAAAATTCCATTTAGTTCCGCTTAAACGTTTGGAATAGCCTATACTTAGTAATCTGATGACCGTTATTCAAATACCAGAGCCATCCGTAAATGAAAAATTGAACTACTGACTTATCAAAAACAAAATATTTGAGGTTAGATTGTACAGAAATAATGTAATTTACATAATATTTACATAAAACCAAATTTTAAAACGGAGAAATAAAGGCCGATACATTGTTTTCAAGCCACTGCTGGGTAATCTTCGTCTTATGGGCTGGCACTAAATCTTGATGGAAACTCCAGTTCTGTCACGTTCTGTCGGTTGAATCAATATTCAAAAACTTTTCATGGAAATCTTTTTAAAATATCTTTCGTAATTCTATTGACGAGTGGCCGAAGAGACTAAGATCTGTGTAACGGTCATTTTGTATTATGTACGAAAAGAAAAGTAAAATATTTTTAAGCCTTTTTCAGAAATCCATTGAAAAGTATTTATGGTGACTAGGTATATAACAGTATAATACTAAGATTTTGAGCAAATAAGAAATATATTGCGTAAACTGTAAAAAAAAATATCGAAAATATATGACTAACTTTTAAGAATCTACAAAAAAGTTCAGGAGGGCATATTCCCAGAACAACAGGTAACTACCAACAAGCATTGTCATGTTTTCATTTTCGACATAAATTATAACGATCAGTTCACTGTTGAATATCGTGGGCTACGATGATATTCAAAGATGTATAAAGAAAAAATACTTCGATGGCAAGAACATATATTAAACTGAAAAATTCCTTTTAGCCTTTAGACCTAATATTGATAGAATAGGAGTAATTATGGAGAGAACATAATTAATAAATTAACCTGACGTCGTGTGATTTGAACGTACCCCTAGTTGAGAACTACTGTTTTATAATATGATATATAAGTTTTTAGCATCTCGCGTACAGATAATATATACGGTTTTTGAAAACTTTCTCATGTTTCAATTTTCCCAACAATCGTCATGTTCTGAACTTTTCCAAACAATATTGTATGTACGCACGCATTCCAGTTCTATCGCTGGTGGCGGATCCGGTTGTAATTTTCTCGATAACATGTCGAAGACGAGCTCCACACTACTTGCTCTCGTACGTATATTATGAATGATGTCTTGTTCTAAGAATTCAGACTATTTGCAATCTTGTCTTATTACAATAACTCGGTCTCACTTTCCCAATGCAATTGCTTCGAGCTTCTACCTGGAACTATGTTTTTACTCAGTGCCTGATCGGCGATGCTGCCTCACTACCAAACGGGTTATTTTCGATACTGATATTGATGGCCGCCGCGTTTCATATGTATTTAATATAGATGCTGCTTTTTTATATACGTTTGATGACGTTTCCAGTAAATTATGCGGCGAAAATTGCCTCTTTATTTCATGGTACAAAGTATCATTATCAACAATGGCTTGACAACCCAGGAGGGGTCTTGACCTTCTCAACCCAGGCTGTGGAGTCGCCATCGGAAGTAATTTTGTGCTATTGGAGTCGGAATCGGTAAAGATGACCAGTCACTGAACTCCGCCCTCATCATAAGTTTCAGATATTACGTAAATCGTAAACATCCTACTTTTTAAATATGAGATGAAAAGTAGTGCGAATGAATATGAAAGAATTTTTTAAATTGAATTTAATTTTAATTTCTCTACATAATCAGCTCTTGATATATATGCACTTAGCCCAGCGATGCTAGCGCATCTCTGTACTTGCCATAAAGTTATTTTTTCCTTGCTCACCAGATAATCATTTACCAAATATTCATGTGGCAGATCTGGCGAATAAGGTGGATGATCAACTACTTTAAAATTTAATTATTCCAGTTTTCTAGTTGACTGCTACTGACACGAATGCCACTGTATGGGCACGTGCATTGTGATGGTGGTAGAGGATTTTCTTTTTGACCAAACCATGCATTTTTCGTGAATTTTATTCAACATATGGTCAATAAATTCAGCATAGGGTTGTCCGTTAATTGTTTGGTTCTTTCAATGATAGTCTATATATAAGATCCGATAGTCTATAATCGATATGATCTTTCTGGCTGATGCGATCACTTTTGCCTTCTTGGAGTAAGAGTTCCGCGATAAATTCACTGTTCGGACCTGGATATGTTTCTTGGTCTCTGGCGTATAATAATAGATTTACGTCTCATCCATGGCCACGAAGCAACACCAAAATCTATTGAATTTTTTTAAAACCTATCCATACTAGCCTGAGAAAGTTGATATCGAATGAGTTTGTTCTCCGCAGAGAGCAAATGCGGCAACCACTTTGTAGATAGCTTCCACATATCCAGTTCCTCGGTTAAATTAAATTGTACGCGTTCCTTAGGATATGCCAGCTGTCTCTGCTACCTCTGACAAATTTAGTCGTTGCTTTTTGAAATAGTATAGTGCATTTTTGTCTACAATTTCCGGTGTTGTAGCTGTTTTCAGACTTCTGCTATAGCGATCATTTTTGACACTGAATCTTCCTCTTTTAAACTCATTCACTCAGTGGCAAATGGTTGCATACGAAGGCGCATCATCGTTCAATGCATTAATTATATCACCATGGATTTACGTCGTCAACAACTCTTAAAAAAAAAAGAAAAATAAAACACATGAATTTTCCCAAATAGAGACCACGTAAACGAAAACGAAGGGGTTACAGTTTATGTAAAACCATATTTCATCTTAACGCTTATAAACCCCGGAGATTAAAAGTTTCTTACACAAAACTAATTAAAATAAAATTAGTAACAATCTCTACATCAAAATATATATTAAATCAGTGGTTCTCAACCAGTGGTCTGCCAAGTGGACCGCCTCAAGGCTTATAAATGATTATTTGTGAGTTTTTTGTAAATTGTTTTATGATTTTTGTTCATTTATCAGTGATACATATACAATAAATTGGTTTAATAGTAAATTTATTTTTTGTGGTCCGAGGTAGAAAATTAAATATTCTACTGGTCCGTGGTACGTTTTCGGTTCGAAAACACTGTATTGGATAGACAGAAATTCACTGCAAATTTTAATGTATAAATTGTTACAAATGTTTCTAATTGTTACTTTTGTATATCCAACATTACATTTGTATTTTGTATAACAACAAATTTTCTCAAAGCGAGGAAAAAATATTGTATTTAAGCTATTTCTGAAAACAAATTTATTGATAATTAAGAGATTAGATTAAATTTATTAATTTAATATTTCTGTAGCATATATTAAAATAACTTATTTTGTAAAATCATGTTACAGATTTATTAAAAGTCAGCACGCACAAGGAAAAGATATGTTTTAAATGTCTTAATAAGCCCGATAAAACTTATTTGTTATCTATTTTATGTAGAAACATTTTATAAATAAATATATAAAAATGATATATTAGAAAAAGTATGTATGTTATATTAGGTGCTATTTTTGAGTCCAGAACTAACGATACTAATACAATAGCGGACTAGGCAAAAGAACTAGATAAATAAACCTTTTATAGGTCTTGGCCTATCAAAAGATGATTTCACTTATTTTTGTTTGGAATAAACTTTTAATTTTTTATTTTTATATCAATATATGTACTTATTAGCTGCCCCTCCCGGTTTCGCTCGGGGATAGTTCGTTATTATTGACCTATATTTTTTTGGAATTTACACATACTCGTAAGTAACTAATTAGGTGACAGGACAGAAGACAATGCTGTAAACGCCGACGGAGTGGCCGAGCTCGTTAAATCGCGCAGTTTTGACTAGTCTGAATTGTGAGGTTGCTAGTTCATTTTCCCGTTGGTGATATTCATTATTAACATCAGTCCCATCCCCCCCCCCCTTGCATCGGCGATTAGCCTCGTTGCAGAAATAGGTCGATGCAAAATAAATAAATTTAAAAAAATATGCTGTAAACAAGTGAAAGGCCAGGATTAAACTGAACAGTATTACTTATCAAAGAGACTCTTTAAAAACAATGCTTTTAGTAGTATTATTAAGCGCTAGCAGATAAAAGTTGTTGCTTGACACGCGAACGCGCTACATAGAATTGCCCCTTCGAGAAGCATAGACTCCGCAAAACAACGCCAGTTATCTTCAGGATGTGACACTGTGACTTCAGAAAAGTGTATGAATCGTGTATCTACTTTGACACTGACGAAACGTATGTTGTCGCTGATAATTTCAAGAAAATGCGTTAAATATGAATGGAAAACATGAATTTCATTCCACCCGCGCGCACAAATTTCATTATAACTTTGAAACTCCTGAAACGACTTTAATAAAATACAGTTGAAAACCTGACCACATGACGAATGTGGCTATAAACATATAGAAAAGAAAAGAAAATTGGATCAGAAGTTCTCAAGGGAAATTTTAAAAATAATATTTCTTTATTTTTGTTGATATTGTTGTCCTTGAACAATTTGAGGGGGTGTGCATGACCCTAATCCCCTTATTCGGTACGCCACTGCACATTTTAATAAAAGGGCGCAGTTTGGTTGTATTTGTATCGGGCGCCAAAAGGGTTTGCACCGGCTCTGATCACACCAGCCAAGTTTGGAGAACAGTTTGCCAATAGTTAGCTGTTTGGAGATTCTATTCGTGCATTCGTCCCAGGTGTCCAAAAAAAAATAACAGTTGCCATGCAAAAATGAAAATCAAATGTCAAAGTTTATTTTCAGGTTGAACATAAATTTACAAAATAAAATAATATAATATTACATCTAAATTAAATTTTCAAATAAATTTCCATTATTAGCTAAACAAAAGCCTAATTTATTGTAGAAATTTATGTTTACATTTGCAATAGTCCGTGGATTAATATTATTGTGCATGGCAACTGTTACAGTCTGTTTCAAACGGTTAGCCGGAACTAAATGGGAATTTCGTTCTTTTAGGTTGTCACGAAAAAGGACCTTGCTTGAGTTATTTCATTTTTCACGTTGGAATGTCTAAATTTAAAATTCCAACAATGAAACCATGGAAACGAATGACAAATGTCAAAATTAAATTATTTTTCTTACATATTTTAATGACAAAAAAATAAATAAATGGGATATTTGTATTAAGAATGACACAAAAAATCAAAATATAAAGAAAATGACATTTTAAAATGATATTAACCTTAACCAAAAAATGTTTGTTGCAAGTGTGATTTACAAAGCTTAAACAAAACGGCCGAAAAGCATGATTTAAACGATGAAAGTAACTAGATTGCAAAATCTAGTTCCGCCCAACCGTTTGGAACAGACTTTACTTTCAGATATACATAAATACAAAAAGTATTGTGTGCCTTTTTTCAAACAGATTGGGTTTTTTTTTTTAATTAGGCATAATGTGTTGTGACTAAATTATTGAACAATTTTTATCAATAAACCTTTTGTCGTAAACTCATAGTAGAGATAGAATATGCAATGGAAAATTTAACATGGGAAAGCTCTATGTTGCAAGTCGAAAAAGGACGTACGGTATTTGCTGGTGCAGCACTCTGCATTAAGCCTGTTTGTAGCACTCGTAGGGAAGAAAGTTAAAAAGGTATGATGTAAAACAGGCTTTAATTCATTTAAGAAGAAAATCATCACGCTTGGTATCTCGATTCTAGGTTCGTATCTAGAGGTCAAAATTGGATATGAAAAATGTTCGTATCTCGAAAATTTCGTATGTAGAGCAGTCCATAAGTCTAGGTCTGACTGTGTTTTGTATTAATGACGAATCTAAATGTTACTATGTTCATTTTTTTTCAAGAATGATATACATTTACAATTTTAAATTTCCTTTGTAAGTAAAAAATTGTAAACACGTTTATTATCTTTTAACGTATAAATCTTTATTAATAGCCATAATATCTGATAGAAAACACATAATACGCTGAAAGAAATATCATTATTCTTTGAGGTATTATTCTGAATGTCCAGTAATGAAATGGAATAAGCAATCCACATAATAAAGTCGTTGAATCACGCCACTGCAAAAGTTGCACGCCGTTGGATCACACTTGAGAATATTGCACGAATAATTTTTCCATCACATTCCGATGAAATTGTGTACAATTTCATAACGAAAATATTCTAGTTGAAGATTGTGTACTGTGCAAAACGCGTCTGACTCTGTGGAATCTTGTTGGTATTATGGGAATATGTGGAATTTAAAAAATCTGGGAACAACGTGTTTATGGGTTATACTCTATCTTAAAGTGTTGAATTACTTTGATAAACCTATGTTTTTACTGAATTGCAAATTGTTCGTAATTATTATTAAAATAATCATCATTTAATCGATTTTCTTCATATTATTTTTACTTTTATATATTCTTAGTACTTACATACAACTAGCTGGAGTCAGGCGCGCAACCGAAAGAGGCTCACTGACTTGAGACCCCCCCTCCCAAGAGCTTCAAGAACTTGTAGTTCTTACGTGTTTTGGTCAAAATGCAAAGGAGGACCTTTTTTTTTGGTCATCATTTGTATCTTAGTTTTTTTTAATAATTTAAATAATTTCGTCTTCTGAACCCCTCCCAAGAAAAATTGCTGGATGCGCGTAAATATTTTTATAATGTTAAATAAATAATAAGTAAGATACTTCGTTTATAGGTAGCCAGCTCTCCCCATAACTCCCCAAATATATATCTTATTAAAAACTGCATTAAACAGACAGAAATAGTTTATTTACTCATATTCATTTTGACTGTTAAGTAAATGACGAATGAAATATTTCAACCTTATAGGTAACACTCCTCTTGCCCCCTACATAATCTTCTTATTTAGGACTGCAAGAGAAAAAAAAATGTTTCTTTATATTTACATTTTTGATGTAAAGTAAATAATAAGTGAGATATTTCAATATTTTAGTTTTAGGGTGTAGATACCCCTGTAATAATAATAATAATTATTATTGGCGCGACAGCCTGAAGTGAGCCTAGGCCTCCTGTTTCTAGGTTTCATAACCATGTTTTTAATCTATGTACATTTAGGAGTAATATAGTCAGTATTGCGTCCATTTTTTAGCGTACACAGGAAGGCACCTATAGTTTAATGCCGATTGCGAACGGCTAAGCAGAACCTGTAGTTTGTATAAATATTTTTACACAAATTATTTGACATAAGCAGGAATTAAACTCACGTCCGTGCCCTTGATTAGTGGACAAATAGCAGGTACAAACGTTTTTACGTTTGCAGCTACAGGCTAGCTTACCCCTGTAATTCCCCAAATATTCATTCGATTGTAAAGTACAAACAACGAAAAATATTTGTTTTCTTATTTTAAACAACTGTTGTTATATACAATTTTGCTGTTAAGTCTACAATAAGGGAGATATTTCAAAAGTTTAGCTTTGAAAAATGCATAGAAATAAAAGATTTATGTTCTTATTACAAACTACGAGGGTCATTTTTGAAATAAGAACCGTTTGCGTATCCTATCCGCGTATAGCGTACCTCGCAGTCGTTTTACCGACTAATGCCTTCTCTGATCAGTTGCCAACGTTGTCAGTCAGTCTGAAGTTACTAGCGGAGGTAGACGATATTGTGCGGCAATATAATTTCAGTCATTACTGATCCCACCGATGGCGAAGTACGCGCTGTGATTCGGTTTTTAAATTAAAAAATCATCCTACCGAAATCCATTGGCAACTCGCTGAAGTGCATGGAAAAGGTGAGATGAATGAAGGAAATGTGCGAAAGTGGTGTCGTGTTTTTAATGGCGGAAGAACAAACAAGCATGATGAGGAACGTTCTTGCGTTTCAACCGTAATCACGGACGAACTGAAAGCAGAAAGTTTAAATGGGAATATATCGACCACCCACCTTATAGCATGGACCTGGCACCTTCCGACTATTACCTCTTTACAAAATTGAAAGGATTTTTAGGCGGAAAACGGATGCAAACAGATGATGCCGACACTGTCAACGTTTGGTTAAATGGACTGGCGGCAGAATTCTACGACAAGGGGATCATTAAACTCATCGTCCGATCGGAAAAATGCCTCGAGCGAAACGGGGATTACGTCGAAAAATAGCGAAAGGATGTTGGTTATTATAGGAATAAAAATTTTGAAAAACATTAGTTGTGTTCATTTTAAAACCAGATCGATTCATATTTAAAAAATGACCCTAGTATTTTTAGGGCAGAAGTGATGAATCACTTCTCGTGATCGCTGAAGACGGAAACAGATTGTTGAGCAGTTTCCAAAACGTCCGAAAATATTTTATATAACACATGAAGTATTATATCTTTTTGATACTAATACTCATTATATTGTACTATTCTAATCTAGTACTACCAGCAATGGCAAACGACCAAAATAACGTTGTCCGCATTAATATTGGACCATTGCAAAATAATTTCAAAGATATTACCTAGTATTTTTGTCATATACGATTTTGCTGTTAAGTAGTACGATAATAATAAGAGATATATATGTAGATTTAAGTTTTAGACTACTAGAGGGGCTACAGGCTTAAGCCACTCTCTCAAGAGCTAAAAAAAAAACATGTAGTTTCAATTGTTTTAAGGAATACACTTGAATTCTAGAGCTCATAAGCCTTATTTTCATCATCACTCATATTTTTAAAGTGAAGATTTGTTTTTTAGGTCATCACTGGTATTTTTGATGCGAAGACTTTTTTTTTGGTCATCACCTATATTTCCGAAGTGACAACCTTTTTTTAACAACACTTGTATTTTTGGCCAGCACTTGTTGCCGAGTAATTTCCCGAATCCTGCCCTTTTAAAACATTTTTAGTATTCTGAACCCCCCCAAATAAATTTCAGGGTGCGCGCCTCTTTTGGGTTGTCCCCCCATAACTTCCCAAATATTCATCTTATTAAAAAAATGCATTGAATTAAAAAAGATTTGTTTTCTTATTATAAACAATTTAGTTGTGTATATTTTTCTGTTAAGTCAATAATAATCGGAGGCAAAGGGTTAAAGTTAATGAACAATTACAGAATTAATTGGCAGTACTCGTATTATAACAATAATACGTCTATTTCATAAAATTTCAGTCTACTTTACAATTCAGGTAACATTACCAGCAAACCTAATAGGTCTCTCACGATCCAAACATAGGCTAAAGATATTTATTTTATTTTAATGCTCCTTATAAAACCCTAACAGTAAATTACTATTGACCACCAACAGTTTCAAAGAACTCATATAGCAATAAATATAAAAAACATTAACAACAATTAAATTTTTATAACTCGCAGTACAAAACTAATTCCATAGTTGCTAGTTACATGTGTCTAATCTAATAAAGGTTAGTTCACATAAATTTAGTAAAAAGTAAAGGTTGACTTATAAAGGACATAAAAGTATAAAATTTTATTTGTTTCGTTAATGGATCAAATCTTGGAAAAGGCATAAAGTGTGCCACTGTGCCGACTATTTATCTTTTATGACCTTAAACCAAAAATGATCTTCTAATTAAATAGTAATTAAGTATATAAAAGAAAAACGCAACAACAATTTACATTCATTAAAATAAATAATTAATCTTCTCAGTCGGTTACTATATTTTTTATTCAGAATTGTTTTAAGATTTACAATAAAACATATTTTATGAAAAGGGAAACCTTTCACCATTTCTTTGATAGTGTAATTCTGTTTTTAAAAGAGACATTAAATAATAATTAAATTTGCATTATAATCTGTCACATGGCAATAGTATACTATAATGTTCAGTTCTGATATTTATGGAAATAACTAATAGCCGTAAGAATTTGATTTTCTCAACATTTATCTTTAGTCATAATTCAATGATAACGGCGAAATATTTATCATAAATCATTTAGATACATAAAAAATTGAAAAAGATTGATAAACTTAAAATTTGTCGACAAAGTAGAGTGAAATAGATTCTAAGCGCTGACGAATTATATTCTTAAGGATTGTTTCCAATTGACGTAGACGTAGAACTTATAAGTGAAATGTAGAACTTAGAACGCAGATTTTGTTGCTTTGATTTCCAATAAACTTAGAATATCGTGTCAAAACTCTTTTAGTTAACCTCTTTGTAAAAGAAGTTTCTTCAAAAATGTAAAATAACCAGAGAGTCGAACCGATTTTGACGTTTCGAGATTTCGATGGTTCTTCGCGAATTGAGGACCCTACATAACGTTTTGACTATTTTTAGCTTTACTTATACGATGTCTGTTGGTATGTCTGTCCGTCTGTATGTCTGTCTGTCTGTCTGTCTGTCCGTCCGTCTGTCTGTCTCAAATATTAAGTTATAACAAATTTAAAGTCTTTTAATTATAGGCATGCTGTATGAAAACGCGGAAAATCATATTTTTTTATTACAAGATCACATGACCGTTTGAGCCCTTTGGGACCCTCCGAATCGCATGAATATATTTAAAAGACTTTAAATTTGTTATAACTTTCTTTTGACAAAAGGGCAAGCAATATTAAATCAGAGAAAAGCACAAAAATTTGTGTTTAAGTGGAAATGCAATTTTCCCTATGACCAGAAAGCGTGCAGGGGTTTAGTACCATCCCTTTTTTGTTGTCACAGGGTAAATATTCTCTCCTCCAAAAGGCATGCTGTATGAAATCGGAGACCAAAAACTGTCATGAGCTCCCGGTCTACTACGTCTAATTGGAAATCGTAGCATGCATTTTCCTATTACTTATATTTTCAAGTAGATGTAGAATTCGGCTTCAATTATCCGCGATAGTACTCCCGACGTACTCACCTGATTTAGCAATGTTCAATTGCTACTTTTTGGGCTTGAAAAAGATTTATGGAGTAGAAGGTTTTCGTTTGGCGAAAAGTTTGATGCTGCAATTCATGATTATTTTAAAGGTATTCTGAAAGAAGATTGGTTGGGAGCTTTTAAGAAGTGGAAGGAAATAATAGCCAAGTATGTAACTGTTGAAGGGACTACTTTCAACATATTTAAAATAAAATGCTAATAAATGTTTACCATGTGTCTTATTCTCAATAATTCTTGTGTAACCGTCGTACCTCGTACCAGTAGATGTGTGGAAAAATGGAAAAATTTATTTAAAAATGACCTAGAACCAAACATATAATAATAAAGGTTTTCCTTTATATATTGGATAAAATTTGTTCAAAAGTAATAATTATCTGGTATTAAATAATTCATATATATATAATAGAGAAAAAAGTTAGAATTATTTTAATTGGTGGAAATGTTTAACAATAATTATACATAATTCATAACCAAGTCAATTAATATTTATCTAAAGCCTAAAGTTCATGTTTATAACACTTAGAAATATTAAAAATACACATTTTTATTATTACTACTAATTTACAGTTAACTAATAGTTAGTGTTGTCCTTCTGACGTAAATATTAGCGTAAGTATAGGTTACGTATCAGTAACACAAAATGATTGTGAAGGAGGACACTTCAATTTGCATTCATCATCGAATTTATTGGCTGGGTATTTTGTGTTTTACATAAGGGGAATGTGTTTTTTGATAACAAATAACATAACAAGACACGCACTTTTCATATACTTTATTTGTTTACCATTTATTTAAATTACGAGTTCCAAGAACGAACGATATTACACACGCACGGAAATAGGATATGCCTTTAATATACAGGGTGCTCCAGGAGGAATCTGGATGAACTTCAAGTGGGTATTATTATTAAAACCTTAATTAACAAATACCTGGATAATTTAGAAATAAACCAAAACTGTTTTTTCATTGAGGACATGTGTGGTCAAGTGCGCTATGCCACAGATGTTTGAAAATTTCAAGAGATTCAAACAGATTTTATTTATAACCTTTGTTTACATAGTTAATGGTTTTAAACAATGTATATTAACCGAATGACCGCTAACTGTAGATTGATATATGTCAAGATTAAAATTAAAGGCTGTAATATGTTCCTTTAATCTAATATTTTTGTCTATTTCAACCTTTCCAGATGAAATAATCCTTTTTGCCTCTTGTGGAACACTTTCGCCAGGAGAAATCCAATGTTCTGACTGTTCTTTCATTTCTGTTGTGTAGGGATGGCTCCAGGTTTCACCAATGAAGATGAAACACCTCAAAAACTCAATTGTATTGTGTTTAAACTTGTCCAAATATTCGAAAGGGTCACGGGATTCCATTTTTGATCCACTGTGAGCAGACGCTGCTCTCATTTTGCCGTTAGCTTTATCATGTCCAAATGTTCATGCAGGATATGAATCGCACGTTCGTCCGAAAAGTTTACCATCTTGGGTATCTCGACAGTCGACACGATATTATGCATTTTATTGACCATATCTTCAGTTGTGATCTCATTCGGACGTTTCGTGCGCTTAGCATCACTCGTGCTAAATCACTATTTGCCACTGTAGCAAATAAACACAAACATATCCGCTTCCAAACGCTGTTAAATATGTACAATTTGACAGATCTACTTCAAACCTAGTGTGTATGTCTACAAAGAATGGCAAGTGTCCGAAATAATATTGAACTTGCGATCTGAACGCCATCTTTTATCAGTCATTAATTTATCAAACATCCCTCGTATATATGGATATAAGACGTTTCGCTCGGTTGTTTGATTTTTACTTTGTTTATTTTAATGAAAGCAATAGGCAATCAATGTTGAATGCAAATATACATTCAATGGTTGAATTTTTGACCCGGTGCCTTTGCACGTGAAGCAGGGGCACTACTTCTAGGCCAGGGCTGGCGAACCTATGACACCCGTGCCAGTAGATGCTCGTGCAAATATATATATATATATATATATTGGCACGCAAACGATTTGAAAACGAAATGATTTTTATTGTACTATTATTTAAATTAAAAAGAAGCATATTGCGGAATATTGGACGAGTTTAGTGTATTTAACTGCTATGAATCAACAATCAACCTGTTTACTTTACCTGTTGTGATTATAGTCAAGTCTTGTCAGTTCCATTAACGAACAGCAAGCGAAATACTACGATCTGTAAGTCATATAACATACTCAACAGTTATTTTCGCTAAATCTGCCCATTTTTATTTTAAATAACAAATAAACTATAAAAATAACAGTTACCTGACATGTTCGGACTTAATCGTCCGATCACCAACGTTAAAATTATCCAGAGAATGATGCCAACCTAAAAAAAAAAAAGGAAAGAGGAACGAGGATAAATACCGTATCTTACAAAATATTATATAGACAAAGGTTGAAGAAATTTTTATCTAACTAAAAAGAAATTCTAAAAGATGGAAGATGATTACCTGGCTTGGTAACCTAAGCAAGTGGTTTGGAGAAACATCCACAGACCTATTTCGGAATGCGACAACGGATAAGATAAGAGATGAAGATTGGCACGCCATTACTTATTATATGTGGAAAAAGGATGTACGGGTTGCAGACATAAATAATACAACTAGATCTTGCTAACCTCTTTCCACATATGGTACACACGACCAACTACACATTACTTATTATATACGTAAATTTGTATTATTTGGTACATGAGCAAAAAGAGGCTCTCCACTCTTGATCTAGGTTACAGAGACCTGCCATACTGCAGTGTGTTTTTCATAATGTTCAAATCTTCGAAACTACAGGTTATGTATCAAAGAAATGAATATTCAAGCACACGACTAAAGCAGGTGCAATCCTCAATAAAAAGAACAAGTGCAACCCTATTCTCTGCAACTGATTTGTTTAATAATAAATCAAATATCAAATACTCCCCAGTTGAAAGAAGCACTCGGCCACCCCAGTGCACCTGTATTAAAAAAATAACCCCGAAATATTTACAATTCATTGCTTCACAACGATTTCAATAACACGCATATTTCTCTTTCATGGGGTCAAATAAATGAAACGTGTATATACGCTTCACCCCAACCGTAAATAAGTATGACAAAGAAGCTGAATATAAATTGTCATTGCGGGAAAAGAGATGGACTGAACTTAGGGTTGTTTGAAGGGGAATTAAATTTATTAACGTTGAACTTTGGACGTTTATTAAAGACCTAGAGAGACATCTTTTGTTAAAATATTTAATTAACGATCAAAATTAATCGAGTGGAAAATTTTTTATTTGGTAAATCAAAAAAATTGTTCACCTTTTTTTGTTATTTGGATGAATGGTTAAAAGAAAATCGAAAAGGAAATGGATTACTAAAGTTACAAAAATAATAAGGAAAGGAGGTAATATTTTCAAAGATATTCCAATACATTACTCTCCTAGTATGTATACAGAAAAATAAATTAACAATAAATAACTCTGTAAAAAATAACTTTTACAACTAGTCGTTCAAAAACTGATCACGATTCAAGAAAAATTCTTCCAGAAGCATCTTCAACCAAGATTCTCGGCGTGCACATAGATTGTCATCTCCAATTGTTAGAGCATATTAATGAGCTTTGTATAAAGCTAAATAGGATACTCTGTGGAATGTGGGTGATGAATGCTAAATATAGTAAATTTGTACCTAGAACTTTTCAAATCATTTACTTTTCAAATTTCCACTCGTTAGTACGATGTGGAATTATGTACTGGAGAAGATACTCTGAATGGCAAAATGTGTTCATATTACAAAATAGAGCTATAAGAATCTTGGCTTATCCAAAAAATCGAGACCATTTCCGGCCAGCTTTCAAATTTTTGGAAGAACTAACTGCTCCAAGTATTTATAATTGAAGGGGCTAGAAGTAAAAGGATTTAAGTGCACAATTTAAAGTTTCGAGAAAATTAGCTTCAAAGTTAATCGCTTTATGTAAATTATATATAAGATGAAATATTTCAAGTCCGATAGAGGCTGTTAGTAAAGCGAATTCTGCTGAAATCGTTTTACTACCTAATAATAATAACACTAGTATACAGTGTTTCTGCGCAAAAAGTTTTGAATAATGAATCTAATTTAATTTTCGATACTGAACTCGAATCTGACCTTGAAAATTTTCTATCACGTCAGGATTTGGAGATATACGAAAAAAACGTTTTTTTATATATAATGTATATTTTATTGAATATAATGTACAAATTAGAAATATTGAGCATTAACTTTTTGTCTTTTATATGATTTTGGATCTGTTTCACGTATTAGTGTCCAACAATAGTCACCAAGCATATTTTCATCCTAGTATCCTTGATAACGCTTCTCAAGTATCATTAAATCCTGTTGAAAACGTTCGCCTTGTTCATAGCTTGTTGCACCTAAGTTCTCTGGGAAGAAGTCAAGATGGGAATGTAAAAAATGAGACATTCGTGCACCTTGTGCTTTATAGTTTTTCAATAACTCTGCAACAATTTCCCTGTAATTGTCACTTTTTTGTTACCAAGAAAACTATCAACAATAGAATGAAATGATGACCAAGCGGCAGTTTTTTTCGTGGATAAACATCTCGCAAACTCGTCATCATGTAACAGTTTTCTAATTTGAGGACCCACAAATATTCCTTCTTTAATTTTCGCATAAGACAGTTGAGGAAATTTGGTCATCAAATATTTAAAAGCAGAACTGTTTACATCCAATGCTTTGACAAATTTTTTAATAAGACCAAGTTTAATATGAAGGTATGGAAGGAAAACATTTTTGGGGTCAATTAGAGGTTGATGTTTAATATTTTCTTTGTCAGGTGAGAAATTTAGCCTAGCAGGCCAAGTTTGTCTTTTGTAGTGCCGTTCGGTCGCACGACTATCCCATAGGCACAAAAAACAACAAAATTTAGTGAAACCACTTTGCAAATCAGTTACTAAACCAATCACTTTAAGTCACGGATTGAGTCACTTAGCTCTTCTTGTGTCACCAAATGTCTATTTAAAGTGTTTTTTTCCCACCAAGTGTATTCTTTTATGTCGCCACTACTCGCAGTCGCAATTGGTTCTATTGGCAATTGTTGAAAATCTGGGGTATCGTTGGAGGTATTACCAGGACAAATTGGCAATTTATCATCTTCTGAATGAATAACTGTAAAGTTATTTAACTCTAAGAGTGTAACTCTTGCCCATTTATGTAAAGTCACCCTACAAGAGTTACAAAAAACATGTGGTGTCCATTGTTTGTTTTGGTTACCAACCGCAAAACCAAAGTAATGTAAATAGGTAAATTTTAGCGATTCTATAATAACACAATTCTTTTTTCTGACAATATATTGTCCACAAACATAACAAAAATAGTTTAGATCAATTTTACACATTCTTCTCCACATTTTTATGCACTAATCTGCAACAAAACAACGTTTCTACGCGATATTGTTTAAAAAACCGCTACAACTACCTTAAATGACATGCAGTGCTGCCAACTAGCGATACCTGGAAAACTAGACGTGATTTGAATTCAGCGCACCGAAAAACTTTGGAAAATGTACATTTCACTCTTTGCGCAAAAAAAAAGTTAAATTTTGTATACTAGTGTAATGTTTAACTGACGAGATATGTACTTAACTCACATTCAGCAAAAATTGCACTTGAACCATTTTACTTTTAACCCCCTCAGTTATGAAATTTTAATTTTGACTTTTAAAAATCTATACTAATTTACTTTAAACAATTCGCTCGTCCACAATACTATACAAAAAAATCATATTAGAACAGATCAACACCATATCGCCTTATTTGAAAAAAGCATTAGCTACAATCCCTGTAAATTTTATAATCACTTACCTATTGATTTAAATCAAATAAGCAATATCACATTATTTAGGAGAGAAATAAAATCTATCTTTCTGAAAAATACATTATATTTGGTTGAAGATTTCTTTCAATTCAGTTATTAAAGCTTTCCAAATATTTATCTCATACTTCTTATCAAAAATCAAAGATTCTTGTCTAGTTCTATAGTTTAATTTATATTTTATCTGCATTTTGTTATAATAGTTATTAAATTTTTTAATTTGTAAGGAATAATTATTTTATTTGCATTTATAATTAAAATGGATTGTATCTGTAGAACTACATCTGTACATGTACGGATATTTAAGGCATACTAAAGCATTATTATTATTATAAAAGAAAAATGGAAGCCCATCTCTGCTCTTTAAGCTCGCGCTTGAAATGGTTCTTAGAAAAAACTACCAACTGTGGCCCAACTCAGTGACTATCATATATTCTAAAAAAAGAACTGTTAACTTTAACACTATGGACTTCATGGTACACTAAAAAATGAAATAGTGTACCATGAAGTCCATAATGTTAAAGTTAACAATACTTTTTTAGAGTAGGATTTTAAGGTATACACTACAGATGATTTGAATATTATTTCAAGAAATTAATATGTTTCAACGTTGTATACCTATTTTTTTTATATCGAAGTTCAAAAATTGGACTTAACATAAATATTTCATTGTCAAATAGACACAGTAATGGAAAGAAGACCAGCTTGCTGTGAAAATAGTAAAACCTTTTGTAAGAGTTTTTGTCTTCAAATACCTAAGTACCAAGGGCTCATTAAAGTTTTCATAGGCTATATATATATATTTTTTTTTTTCACTAGCCATAATATTTTCTTAGCCCATAGGTACTATGCCGAAGTACCTAATGAGGAGACGACAATGCTAAGTAGCATGTAAATTAGGTAAACTACAAGGCTTGGTAAATGTTATCACGCACGAGCGTTAAAAGTTCGTTCATTAGAAATTATTTTACATTTAAATTGTTACCTTCGAAATACTACCCATCTGCAGCTACACATCGCTGCCAGTGTCTGTTCTGAAAACAGATTTTTTAGGAATTGCTTTTAGATCAATTTCTGATGCATTTCTCTGCAATCCTTTAAAACGGTGCCCCTTTAACTAGCTCTCCAGTTTTGGGATCAAAAAGGAGTCATACCCTGGTCGGGTGAGTATAGTGGATGGGGAACGAGAGTGATTTTGATCTTCCAACAAAGTCACTTCCAAACTTCGCAATATCCATCTATTTTTCCACCTATTGGGTCGTTTCTTTCATATTGACTCACGTAAGCACCCCAAGATAAAAATATTTATCCACTGTTTCACTTATTTGTATTAATTCACGGTTAACTTAGAAACTGTACAAGCTTGATAAGATTTTTTCTATGTTTAAATATAAAAAAAAAAAACGATCGTAGAGAATGGTATTTTGAGGGATGCTAGTTCTGCGTATGAAAGGATTCTTCTGTGAGAATATTTTGGGCATGCGAAAATAATATGGTTGATGCCTTCGAATTTATAGTTAACAAATGTTAATTATACTAGTTAATTAAATTGAATAAATTATTATATGAAACTTGAAGTAATTATGAAAAGCAATATAAGGCAGTAATTATGAAAATTTATAAATCAATTACCACCATTTAAACCAATCAAAATAATTTTCACTTAAGAACTCAGTGATTGTTATTTTATTATTAGTTTAATGACGATTCGTCCTGGAGGTATCTTGGATACCTACATCTTTTGTTCTCAGTTCTCAGTTCTACGTTACATTCGTTCTCTTTATCCGCATAAAATGTGTCGTAATTTTTAAAATATATTTGCGGATTTCAAATAACTTTTATTTTTATATAGTTTTGTGTAGAATTGCTCAAAGAATACGTCAACATTTTTCCAACATGATTGTTTATAGTTCAGAACCTTCGTCGAAAAATACTATACTTGATGATAATGGAATGCTACTTTTTTTTTACAATTATAAATATCCTATTAGATAGCCAAAAATTCGTCGCAAATTTTGGTAATAATAATAATAATAAATCTTTATTTATGAATTGCAATTACATTTATCATTGCGTCACATAGTTAACTTAACCTAATATGCTTAGCAACTAGAAAAATTAAACATAAAAATTACGATATAAAGTAGAGTTCTCCCTGTTTGGGAAAGTTAGAAAAAATCCATTGAATAGACTGTAGGTTAATTTTCTGCAACTGTATTTATGTTTGAGTCAGTCTCATATTCTACAATATTATAGAATGCCTTTTTTATTAGGATTTTTTTAACATAGATTTAAATTTGACGTTTGTTAGACATTTGATTTCTTCAGGCAACTTAATAAATAAATTTATCACGTATTAAAAATAGATAATTATAGATGTCATGTAGGTTGTGATAAAAGCATGAGCATGTGCTTAATTTTAAAAGAACAAAATTGAATTTATTGATTTTACCAGCCACTGAATCAATATGAGCCTTCCAATTAATTTTGGTATCCAATTGAAAGACCAAAAATCTTGCTTATGTGCTATAATCTATTAGATTCAGTCATGGATTGTATGAAAAGAGTAAGTTTATTGTTTTGTTTGTATTCAGACTTAATTTATTGGCACAGAACCAAGCTTGTGCTTCTCTAATATTACTCTCCATGGAGTCACTAGCGTCTAAGAGACTCTTCCCTCGGTTAATAAAAGTTGTGCCGTCAGCGAATATCACGGTTTTAGAATTAATATGCAAAGGCAAGTCATTTATATAAAATAAAAATAAAATTGGGCCCAATATGGACCCTTGGGGCACTCCCGAATTAATATCTATACTACTAGATTTACTACTACGTTTATTACGGTATATAGATTGTTAATAATTTAATTTCAGGTTGCCAGTTTTGTATAAGAAACTTAGATGAGAACTATAGTGTCGTGCTTAAGATGTAGGCAAAGCACTTTGCTAGATTTGATAAAAAAAAAATCGCAGACTAGCGTTTTACATTTTTGATAATAAGAAACTATTTTACATTTAAGTTATTATCTTCCAACTACTGTCGTTCTGCAGCTACACATCGCTGACAGCGCCTTTTCTACTTCTAATAATAAATTTTTTAGGCGATTTTTGTAATTGCCTTTCGATCAGTTTGAGATATTTTTTATCTCTTTTGAAAATTGTATTTTTTTTATTGTGATTAAAAAAGTCACACTGAGCCAAATCAGGCGAGTATGATGGATGTGGAATAAGAATGTTCTTGGCCAAAGACTACCAAACCATAAAGGAAGTATGCGAGCTGAACATGTGCATTGTTCTGATAGTTGACTTTGATCAAAATGTGTTGACCGCGTTAATATTCCTATATCTTCTGTAACCTATCTAACAGTTAATTGTCAATTGGCAGGAATTAATTCATGGACCTCAATAACTTCTTCGTCAATTTTAAAAATTGAAAGACTATCATGCGGTAAATTTTTTATTATCTTCGACTGAATTTTTGTTATTTTTAACGTCCGAAACACTTAAAATATTAGAATTAGAATTGCTCTTACTAACCTATCTTCGACCTGGAGATGGAATTTGAAGTAGATATGTAAACAGAAGGGAATAAAATAAAATATCCTAACAGGAGACAATCTGTCAATAGTTATTTTATTCTTATTATCCTTTTTAGGAATCTCTTTTCCAATAAACCGTAACTAGAAACTAGCATTTACATTTTAAATCAGTGTACTCGTTTACCGGTTAAAGTCAAGTGTAATTGGAGCCATTTTACATTCAAAATGGTGGCGTGCGCGTGGTCTGAATTAAATCTCCAACAAACCCGACAATTTCATGTCAATAACAAGACAACTTAATGCTACAATTTCAATAATAACCTATAAAAAATAATAAATAAGCGGCGAATTTTTTAATAATTCTCTGTATATGATTAGTGTTGTGAAAGGTGTCAATGAAAGCCGACAGCAGCCTGATATTTCATACATGAAAGGAATTGTAAATATCGTATTAATATAAATCGGTGCATTTGGTGTTTTTGTTTTCGCTTCTGAACATTGATTCAAGAGATAACATATGTTAGATAAAGATAAAAACAAAGGCACATTTACAAATATTCTTTTTACGGTGTCGCTTTTTATCTGATTCTTGTGCTGACATCGTTCCAAACGACTAAATAATATTGTTTTAAGTGTTTGTCTGATATCATCAGTTTATGAAAATTCTAAATACTCGCATTTCTTATTGTAAAATGTGAAGTTTGATTAAAAAGTTTGTGGACTAGCGTCATGAAACTTTATTAATAAGATAATATTTGATATTTAAATTATTGCCTGAAATACTGCCCTTCTGCGGCTATACATCGCTGCAATCGGCTTTTCCCAGGAAAAACATTTTGTAGGCATTTTTTGTACTAACTTTTAGGTTTCCATTTTTTTTTTTTTATCATTTCAACCGTCTAAAAATGGGTGCTTTTAACGAACTCTTCAGGTTTGGGCATGAGCAGATTTACTATGACGCTAATGACGCTACTAGTGACGAGCCCACTATGGGGCCCCCAAAATTGACCGTCAAATCACTTTACGAACTTACATACATACGAGCGTTACCTTTTATGTTTTTACAAACGACCACTAGATGGAATTATTGAAATTTGTCATTACTATATTCGTAAAATTTGACATTTGTTATTATGAAATCAGTGGCAGCTTATAAATTGACCGTTTAGTTTGTTGACAGTGAACGTTTAAAAAACCAAGTTTGTGAAAAATAGATATTACTTGTGAAGGTTTTCGTTGGATGATTTTTTACGATTTTAGTAAAGGGCTAACTCAACAACAATGCATAGGTTTGCTGGGTTTAACTTTTGGTAATGAAACACCATCAGAAAAGACTGTTTACTATTGTTTTGCAGAATTTCGTCGCAGTCGTGCGTCCGTCAGTGTTGAATCACGTGAAGGTCGGCCAAAATTGGTTGTGATTCAAAAAACATCGATGCTGTGCGCAGAATGATTGAAGAAGATCGGCTTACCGTGAGATAGAAGCATCCTTTGGCATATTTCAGACAGTAATACATTCGATTTTGCATGAACATTTCGCTGTGAAAAAGATCTGTTCCCGATAGATTCCGCATAGTTTGACCGAAGCTCAAAAAAAAGGCTCGTGTTGATTGGTGTAAGGGAATGCTAAAAAAATTCAACCTAGGTACTGCAAAATCCGTATACAACATCATTATTTTATTTTATTCATATGAACTGGAAAATAAGCAACAATCCACTGTTTGGGTCTTCCAAGATGAACCGAAAACCACAAAAGTTGTTCGTTCACGAAGCACTTCCAAGAAAACGATCGCCTGTTTTTTCGGTTGTACAGGACATCTTGCAACAATTCCTTTAGAGGATCGGAGAACAGTTAATGCTTAATGGTATACAACAATTTGTTTGCCAGAAGTCATCGACAAAATCAGGAAAAACAACCAAAAAGTCGTATCATTCTTCATCATGACAATGCAAGCTTCCCCCCACAGTTTTCATCACCTCAAGAAGCTGTTATAGCCTTCGCAAAAGATATTTGTGAGATACCAACTTAAGAGTGGAAAAAATGTTTCGAGAATTGGTTTGAACACATCTAAAAGTGTATAAATCTTAAAGGTGAATATTTTGAAAGCAATAAAACAGTTTGTTTCAAAACAAATTTTTTCTTGCTTAGTTTTTGTAAAAACTTAAAAGGTAGCCCTCGTAGTTTCTTTTCTCATACACATTTTTGCTGTTAAATGATAAATGAGATATTTCAACCTTAAGTCTTAACTTAACCTTTAATTTTTTAACAACAGCTACATTTTCCGGAATTACTACTTCCTCAAGTCTTCCTCAGGTTTTATTTCAAAATTTTCAACATGGTGATGTTGAAAATTTTTATACCACCACTCAATAATTTTTAAGAATGAAAAATCATCATACCAAACATTTTTTCATAGCACTCTTTAGTTGCTAAACTATATTTAAAATGATAACAAAATTACTGTATAAGGTTAACGTGAAGATTTTAATAATTATAAATAAATACACTGTAGTTTTATTTATTTTCTAAATGTACATTTCGACATGCTAAGCAGTCATCTTCAGTAAAACAGCTCGACTAAAAATGTCTCCTTTGCACTTTCACTGTTTTACTGAAGATGACTGCTTACCATGTCGAAATGTACAATTAGAAAATTAATAAAACAAGTGAAGAAAAGATAGAGTGTATTTATTTATAATGATGCAAAATGATTGTCCGATAATCTCGGCTCGACATGGACAGCATTTTTTCAACTTTCATAAACAAAATCTCAAAACAGACTAAAGATAAAAAAATAAAATTAAAGCTGTGTTCATATGAAAAAATCATGTTTAAATTGGGACAAAATCGGTATCTTTATTTATTTATATTAGCGCACGACAATATTTTCTAGTGCCTAGGTATAATGTATATTCTTTTAATGTACATACTTTAATTTTGCAATAAAGATTTCGTGAAATTACCGATTTTTTGCTTTAAATTTTGCCCCAAAATGATTATTAACTTCAGGCCTTCGAAAGTCTAGATCTGGCACTGGTTTTGGGAGAAAAAAAAGTTTCGATGGGGAATGCGAGTGACTTTGTTCTTCACTAAAAACTGCCGAACCATATGTGGAAGCTGGTGCCTAGTCATGATTGTCAATATTTGCCAAAATGTCTTGACAAGATTCGTATGATATTTCTACTTTTTCTGCAACTTCTCTAGCAATCAATCATCGATTGACTGGCAATTTTTAATTGAATATCTTTTATCTTTAAAATGCCACAACCATTTGAAACGCGCAGTTCGACCCACAGCATATTCAGTTTAGTTCAAGTGTTTCCATCACCGTTTCTCCGATTTTGAAACAAAACTTCACAAGCTTAATCTTAAAAATCACCAGTGTAAAGAAAATTGTATTACTAAAACTGATGTAAAATTCGAAAGAAATAACTTAGTAAAACAAACGAAATTACAGTCAATTCACAGATGGCTTACTAGGTATTGCGGAACGCGCCTTGTCGTATATTTTTTTGATAAAACTTCGTACAGTATTAAAGGATATAATTTCAGCAACATTTACATTCCAAACATTTACGTACCGTATTAATACCTCATTAAACAAGTTGCATCAAGACTAAAATTCCATAGAACCATTGTATTTTTGCTAGTAACTATAACCCTATCTATTAACTATTCGAGAAGTAAATCCCTTGATCAAATTAACTTAGAATATTGTTCGTATAGATCCTAAAATTACATGGAATTCTATCTAAGCTACCGAAAGTTGTTTGTCCAGAACATAACTCGAATCCAGCACACTTGAATCAATAACTAGTTTGACCATCGCTGACCAATCGTATTGAAGCGCAACTGACCATCTCATCCCCACTCTCTCCCCACTACTGGAGCTTGAGCTTAGCGCAAGCTTTCATCTCTGTCGCACGTACGATACGGTACGGCGCTCTGGCCTTAGGGAGTTTGTAATTTTATAAACATCCTCTCTGGTGGCGTGGTTGCCTAGCGACCGCGCACTCGACATGGGGATTTGTTAATTGAGTGTATACTTGTGGAATTATACGGTTTAAGGGATATGCCCGAAGATTTAATAGAAATTTATTTGGTTGAAAGAGTAGAAAATTCCATATGCCCCTCAGAATACATGTATATACCTATATATATGTATGTATCTTATTCTTATACGGCTATCCTTACAGATGTTATCAATTATTAGGGCTATTTATATTTTATGAACGTCCAAGCAGGACAATGATGTAGAACTTTTGCCATACCAATCACGCAAATTTTTCATCAATTTCATGAGTGTTTCTGCGCCAAACAGTAAAATGGAGAACACATTGGTCTTTTGTAGCCCTATTTCGTTACATTTTAAATTGTGTTTTGAAGGTTTAAATCAAGGATGGAGAGTTGGCAGAAAAATAAACGACTCCCGACTCTCGACTCCTTTCACTCGTAAATCATAAAATAAAGCACAACTATCTACAGCAAACCAGTTTCGGAATAATTATTCCTTAAGGTAGAAGAATTATTCCCTAAGATAATTATTCCGAAATTGGTCAGCCGTAGATAGTTGTGCTTTATTTTATGTCCGATACCTGTACAACCTTTCCACTTTTACTCATTACGGACACGACCATCTTCACATTTTTCATAATATGTCACTTTTTCCTTTTCACATTTAGATTTTGGCTGCCAACAAGAAACATGAAATAACCTCGGAGTTCATTACAACTTGAGAAAATAAGAATTCCGTTTAGTTCTCCTACAGAAAAAGATAAAAATGGATATGTGTAAAAACAAAAGAATCTTTACTAAGTTGTGTTCGTTGTTGGTGTTTTATCATCCTTTGAATCAAAGAGTCAGGAGTCGATAGTTTTTCTGTCTTCCAACTGAGACTCCCGCAGCAAGTTATACTTACTGTTGAGGAGACAAGATAAAAATATCCTATATGAACAACATTACTTCAAAAAATACGTTTTGTTCGTCGTTAATAAGAAGTTTGAAGAATATGAAAAAATGTATTGGAAAAAGTAAGGAAAAGTAAATTTTATATCGATAATTTACTACTCTACTAGTTAATCAATTAAATAGAATTATATCCGGTCATTGTTTATAAAGCAGATTCGATTTTGGAGACAGGCAGGTACGATTTAAGATGCCCGAATCCTAAATGGTATATTTTACAATCTCATAAAAAAAAAATTAAAATATATGGACCGTTGTACACTGGTTGAGTAGCTGGTTATGAACCTACCGCTTTTTACATAGACTTTTTTAAGTGATCGTGTTATGACGCAAAATATCTTGATGATTAATTTATACAAAATATTGTATCTTTTCTACACGGCAGATCTCCCAACAACTGAAGATTATATTAGCCTGCCATGATGACCCGAATGAAGCCTCCCGATAGTTACAGGACATACTACACCTGAATATTTGCTAAAATTGTGCCGAATAAAAGTCAGTGAAAACAAATCCGTACATATTACATTCACAAGCAGAAAATAAATATGCCCAAACTCTTAACAAACAAGTTATTCCCCCAGCAAACAACGCAAAATATTTGCTATGATATCTAGATAGACGACCGACAAGGAGAAAACATATAATAGCCAAAAGAACGCAGCTTGGGCTGAAAATTAAAAAATTATACTGCTTTATTGGGAGAAGATCTCAGTTATCACTTAAAAACAGGCTGTTGCTGTATAAAGTATTTCTGAAACCAATCTGGTCTTATAGCATCCAGTTATGGGGAACAGCCAACAACTCTATTATGGATATCATTCAAAGTTTCCAGTCTAAAACTCAGAACAATTGGCGTCGCCCCGTGGTATGTAACAAACCACAACATACACCAAGACCTTCAAGTTATCACAGTACGTGAAGAAGTAGAAAACCAGAGCATCAAACATCTGGATAAACTGGAAGAACATCCAAATAGCAACGCCATTCAAATTTTAAGTACATAAGGCAGTACAATGACTACAGATATAAAGCCCTCTCGATCTCCCTTTTAGACTTAATTAGTTTTATCATCATAATCAACTTCATCATATTATTTCATGTCCATCCTAATTTAAGTACTATGTAAGTTTAATATATTTTGGTTATTGTCACTGGACCATATCCATTCAAGCTTCAAATGTTTCAACTTATTATTACTGTAATAAATTTTAAATAAACGTTAAAAAAAGTGTCATACAATTTTGCATACTCTCCCGCATATGCGTAATTTTGAAACGGTGTATTTGGATCTTTGAAATTCGAGGACACCTGTATACAAATCATTAAAGATCTGAATTTGAATGTGCCTAATTAACAATATTTATGAATTTCGCAAGCCATCAACAATGTAAGCAGTATTTACTAAACATGTATTCCACTGTTAATGATACTCCTGGGAAATTGAAACCTCCTACAATAAAATAAATGAATTTAATATTTCTTCATTTCTACATTTAACAAACTGTAACACGCTCGTCACGAATTTGTCTTATACTGTTACTTAGTGAAATGACGTCATTATAGTGTAGAAATCGTGTATTTCTATTTTACATTTAAAAAGTGCGAATTTCATTGTTTTATTACCGTGTACAATTAGTTTTATATTGTTGAGATTTTGTCATTTGTTGTTTTATTGTTAATTAGAGGTTTCAATGATTTTTTAAAAATCTTGAAATATTACACAATAGTTCACAATAAATTTCAGAGTAAATTTTATTGTAACTCTGTAATACTTTTTATTGACCCATTAAGAACTGAAAATAATTTATATTTAATCATTTTAAATAATAATTACTGCGAAGAAGTGAAATGATAATCCCACCAAATGATGGAAGACTTGATCAAGAACGGGCAGCTCTTCAGATCTTCTGCTTCCCTTTTAACGTGAATAAGATTTTAAAATCAGACCAGTAGAAGCTTTTTCTCACAAGAACTGTCCAATGATGTCATAGTATATGCAAAAAGTAATTACGTCATACCAATAGAAATACGACTTGTAGTCGGTTGCTTAGCAACGAAAAAATTGTACGAATTCTGGTTTCTACGTATGTGACGTCACTGGACACTTCTCATGGGAAGAGCACTTTACTAGGTGGCCAGTACAAATAGTTGAGCGTTACGAGAAAATGGGCATCGAATTGGGTCTAATAATTTTTATATTATCAATGCGAACCAAACCATCCTAGTGTTATTCGATAGCTGAGCGAACACAGACTTGTTACTGGCCCTGAATTAGTGCCACGATAACCGGTGCGAGGTGTGGGGGCCTTGTTTAGGGGAGATTTTCGCTGCGCCGCGCAAACTTCTAATCTGTATAACACGGGGTACCGAAGTGCAAAATTGATCTCAAAAGAAAGCTAACGTCGCGATCTGTTGATTTAAGACTTTAGAAATTAAATTAAATTACAGTGTTGGTTATAGAACTTTCGATCTCAGTTGAAAAATTTTAAAAACTGCACAAATTCAGCATATACTTGAAACACAAGCAGAAATCGATAGTATGCAATTACGTGAATATTATTTTAAATAAGGCTGAAGTATATATATTCAACCACGTCGAATGTCGACGACGGTGCTTCGCAGGTAGCTAAATAGCTACTATAAAGTCGTACGGGACTGAGATCGTTCATGGCTGTAGAGCCCGATATTTGAAGTGAAAACTCATCCGCATATAGGTACAACAAAATGGTCAGCTACTGTGTCCGATGTTCTCTGAGCACATTGTTTTGCTTCTCTCTCTAGTGATCTCTGCACGTTCGATCATTTTCCTCTCAAAAATATTTATTGCTTCAGAGGTCAACTTTCTCCAAGCAGGACGATTTGTAGCTGTTTGTTTCCAGGGGGAGTTCGTTAATATTCTTAGAATATTTTTGACGGAATCCTTATACCTTTTGCAAGGCGCCCCTGGATTTCTATTACCATGTTCGGAGTACAAGATCTGCTTAGGCAATCGACCATCTTCCATTCGGATAACGTGAGCTACCCATCTTACGTTGTTTTTGTACACCAATGCTTCAATGCTTAGAATACTGCTGTTTTTAGAACTTCTAGATTGGTTACGTAATCTTGCCACTTAATTTTAAGTATTGTTCTCAGACACCTCTGATGGAACTCTTCCAACTGGTGTATATGTTTTCTGTATATAAGCTGAAGTATACCGTAGTAAGTTACGTATTGATGTGGATGCTCAAAAATACGACTCAACATCAGCAAAAAACTAACCAAGTATATCATTATTGGTAGATAGTCATGAAAAATGACCCTTGTTGAAATGAATTCCATAAGAAAATGTCACACACCTTGTCCTGTCTAGAAGCACCAAGATAAGACTTTACTAAACCATAATATGGACCTTACCAAAGTGAGATCGACAACACCTATTTAAATTGATGGTAAATGGAGAAGCTGTAAGAGTGAAGATATCGGAGAATTATACTCAAAGTTAAGTATTACACAAGAAATTGGAGGTATCGTTGGTGCAGCGGACAGGACACCTGAATAGGACACAGAAGCAATGTATAATAGGATAGGACATATTGATACTTCATACAGGGATAATAAGAGTTGATTAAACGTCATATTGAGCACGTAACTGTTATATAGCGCCGGAGGTCAACAGAATTTAGCAACTTTGTCCTATAAGCTATTTAAGTGTCACTTAGCTATTATTATTTGTTATTATTATTGGTAACCTATTTAAAATAATTTTTAAACCGTTTTTGGAATGCATAAACTAAAACGTACATCCGCAGAACGATCCTAGATTCTCCCATTAAGGGATTCCATGTAATTAACGTCAGAAATAAACAGCTCAGCATTATCATAATAGGTAATTTATAAACAGCGGTGGTGCCATCTAGCGCCGACGACTGTAAGCTGTGGGTCGAGCGCGCGAACGCGGCATACATGTAAAGTTACACATTGAAAAACGCCGACTGTGATGATGTAAGGTTTACATTACATGCTGTTTTACAGGGAAAGTGTGCTTTATGGTAGAGGATTTCTGTTCGCAAGTGTGTAATTTATAGTTAACTCACTTTTAACTGGTTAGGAAACATGAGCTATATGCTGTATATATGTACTTGAGAATGTTGAGATATATGGATGTTTGGCCTGTTTTAATGTAAGACTTTGATGAATTGAATGTCACTTGAATGGAAATCATTAGATTTATGGCGGTGTTAATGAAATACAGAATAACTTACCTACTTAAAATGCTGATTGCCTATATATTGAGGTGAATTCAGATTGGGACATTTTTATTTCGATTTAAGTCGTTTGCAATGGTTTATACTAATACAGACAGTCCTCGATATTATTCTTTCAAAATATGTATATATTTTGAATTTAAGCATTTATTTTATCAACTAAAATATAATTGTACAAATATATCTAAAAGTATTGAACTAAATTTGTATTCCAATTTAACCTAAAGTGTAACTTATTACCTGTAGAACTATGAACGGTAAGCCCGCTCTAAGTCGGCTCTGGGCTGGTAGTACCAAACGGGATTATATATACCAAAAGGTTTATATGGGTAAAATAAGAACAATAACTCTTAAATTTTTCTGGTGTAAAAAATATATAATGTATGGCGATTATTCGTAATACGTCAACTTTTGCACTCAACTGATGGGTTTTAGCAAAAGCACATGTAATTTTGCTCAATCGATATTTGTAAGTGTTTTATTGTGCAGTCATTTGTAAGCAGCCCACGGGCATTTCGATGAATTTTGCACGTATTGTATTTTTACATGGATTTATATATAATCCACCTCGAGAGGGCACTGGGCACTAGAGGATTTATATATAAATACTGTAAGTAATATGAAGGATGTGCCTGATGCTATAACAATATTTTTCACACATTTGAAATATTCACAATATAAATAAGCAGCATCCTTAAACCTCTCCTTGAATTTCGCTATTTGTAGTCGGCTTCTTTTTTCCTCAAAACATCTATAACGACACTAAATCCACATCTAATTGTATGATTGTTTGACAATATGGCTCTGAAAAAATAATTAGGAGCTGCAACTAGGGTATACGGTGGTATATGATGTTTACCTTCTGCTTAGTTCTGAATGAATAGCGTAGATACACCCTGTGCTTTCAATTTTCGTAAAATTTCGATGGGTTAAAGAAACCTATTATTTTTTAAGTTTAATATACAGTGGAGCCTCTATATTCGTCAACCTCCATATTCGCAATATTCGATATTCGTCACATTTTGATGACAATTTTTGTCCCCCATATTCGTTAGTATTTTCCGTATTCGTCGTCTGGAGAGGAAGAATCGAGTGAAGCATCCATATGAAGGGCCAAAGTGCAGAATATGGTCGAAAAATAGCACCCAAATTTTGTTACAGTCAACCAAAATATAAATGCATTTAACGATAATGTGATTGACTACTTCAGAAAGGTTATACAGAACAGACAAAAACAGACAACATTGGACAAATTCCTTGTTAAAACGAGTGCTGCTAAATCATCGACAAAACAGACCTCATGTTCAGAATTGGAATTACTATTGGCTGTTTTGTTTTAATTGATATCAACTCTTGTTTTCAACATTAACTTTCCTCCTTTTCCACTTCTACCACTATATTTATCTATTTAGTACAATAAAGTTAAAGTTTAAACAACATTTTTTCTAAATTTTGTACCTCTTTTAGGATTTGGAAACAGATTAATATAATTTCAGTTATTTCTTATGGGAAAAATTGTTTCTATGTTTGTCATAATCTATATTCGTTACACCTCCAGGAACAGATTAATGACGAATATAGAGGTTCCACTGTCTTACAGTTTTTCTTTCTCACCTAACCAGAAGTTGTTTATGTTTTCTTCATTTCTGCAGCGGAATCTTGTAATTATTTTTGAATGTTTCCCGTCTTCAGTTAAATATCTTGTTTGTCCTATCGTTTGTATTTTACACTATTGTGCATTAAATCTTGATTTGAATATTATATTCTGTTGGTCTTGTATTTGTGTGTCTCTCTTTCTGTCGGTTAGCAAAATTATTACGTCTTCGTCTTGCTCTTTCTTTCTTACTCTTTCTTGCAGGCTATGTCCCCCTGTCTTTCATAATAGTTTTTCTTTCTTTCCACTAGTCTGTCTCTAAGTTTCTTGTCCCTCTCTACTACGCATTTTTTTAAAATTTCCTTGTTACTGTTTCTACCACCTTGTTCATTATTGTATTAAGACGCTTTTATCATAGGGCCTAGATTTATGGCAGCCGGTATAAACCAAGTGATTATGACTTGCCTGTCTTGAAGACCCCTTGCCCCCATCGCCACCCTTACAATCTTGAACCCAGCTTCTTGCTGGTCGCCTTGGTCATCTAGGCGCAGCAATCCACTCTTAGATATTTTTAGGCCATCGGACTTCTTCCATACGCTATAGATGTCCATGCAATAAGATTCGTTTGTTCTCTATCATTTTTATGATAGTGTTGTCAACGATCATAGTTGCACTTATGGTACATTTGAACGTGCCCAAGTTTTGAGATACCGCAGCTCCTTCTCCAAAAGTCCGTTACCACGACGCTCAGTCAAAATTTTTGTGAGCTCTCATGTTTCTGAAGCGTAGGTACAGATACTTTCGACAATAGTCTTTTAGATAACCATTTTGGTCCTTTTGGTTTTATTGTCGTTCCGCAATACCGGGTTTAACTGCCTGGTGACACTCTTTCTTTAACCTGTTTTATTATTTGTGTCATCCTCACTGTTCCCTCTGATTAATAGAGTGATGCCTAGATATTTGAAAAACTGGCAGTTTCTGATGATGTCATCAATTTTAGGTCTCTTCCCTGCTTCGCTAAGAACTCAATTTAAAAAATTTTTCAGCATGACGTCAATTATTTGACCATGTCATCTACTGACGGCGTGATTAACTAATGACATTATTAATAACGTTTTGTGCAACAGGGCTTCAGTCTTCGGCGAGTTTATTCAATGTCCAATTCAGTTGACTATTTGATCACACCTACCTAATTGGACGACCTAATTGGAGACTAGTGGGTCTTCTTTCCATCATCCGTGTTTAGGTAGTCGCCGGAGACACGCGTGTCTCAGCAACCATGTTCAAAATAATACATTTAGGTTATTGTATTTAATGGTCGTTGGAGATCTCCAGCGACTGGTGGCCATTAACTGCGTAAAGCTGCGATTTCAGTTAAATGTCAACATATCTTAAATCTTTGACAATTTCACCTTTAACTTTCGCTACGTATGATTGGCTGACCTCAGTAGGGCAAAGCTAGCGACTCTGCTTCTCATGCTAAAGGTCTCGGGTTCGATTCCCGGTCAGGGCATGGATATTTGTATTGGTCTTTATCACCTCATCCTCATTTAAAATAATAAAAAATAAATATAAATTAAAAAAAGTATTATATCATAAATATATCAACACTCCCAACCTGGATTAGGTCACCGTGGGAGTTGTAGACCCAAAACTTCGCTCTTCGGAATGAAAAGCTCGTGCCCAACATAAAATAGTAAAAACTACGTATGGTAGTAAAAACTACGGCTCGATGAGACTACTTTGGGACGTTTATGGGCTGAAGAAGATAGAAGATAGACCTATGGTGGATTCTCAACGGCTGTCTTTAATATATTGAGGGTTGTCTTCTGGTTTTCGGGATTTGAAAGCTTTTGATCGGGTTCCGGATGTGTTCACTACCTCTACGCTACCAAATCCAGCACAGTTGTCATTGAAACTTAGCATTTCATTAATTTTTATATTTATTGATTATTTCTCATCCTCTTTAAAAATTAAACACTAATTTTTTTGGAATAATTCCGGATATGTAAATATGTTTCCGGAAAAGAAAAAATTCCTCTAAATAACGTGAAATTATTGAACTTGTTATTAACCTAAAATAAAGTGTTGCGGATAATATTATATCTTGCACGTCATCGTGCCATTGAACACGGAAAGAAAATTTCGTCCAGCATTGTTAGAAAGTACCTATTTGTATTTACAGAAATGGCTTATTTATGGAAACTTATTTTGAAAGCAAGATAAGTGCGACAGAAGTCTTTTTACATTTACATTATTATATAATTAAAAACATTTACTTGAATTGATAAGATTAAATTGTAAAAAATATGCATTTTAAGTAATCAGTGTATTATTTAAGTTAGATTGTGTTTTAAATTTTTTGTGTTATCTTTATGTGTTATATGTTAATCAAAAAGTAGGAATTGTTAAATTTTCAATTAGATTTTTGCATTATGGTCTATTATTTCTATAAGCAGAAAATAAATGATCTATACAACAATTATAGAACCTATTTCTACATATTGTTCAGAAACCTGGATGCTAAAAAAAAAAACAACAGACAAAAGTTAAATGGTCTGGAGATGGACTTCCTAAGAAGTTAAAGGATATCTCACCTAGACCAATGCTTCTCAACTCAAAATTTGCCGCAGCCCTTATGATATAAATAATTTTTTAGTTATTAATACATATAAAAATTTATTATTGTATATACAAGTACTACGAGCCGTAAATTGCTATACAAGTGCTTGTACAAAAATATTATTAGCTATCCAGGCTGTATCAGACCACCAATCCACCCCTTTCACTTCGAAAACGCGATGTGTGAGCATTTTAGGAAAAAAAATGTCTATGACCAAGACTGGGAGACTGTTGTACCTTGGAACATTTTTTATGTTTTCTAAATTATCATATTGTACATATTTGTTTTTTAAATTTAATGCTAATGCAAAATAAACTTTGTTTTTTCCTCTATTAACTGGTGCACTTTTTATTTTATTACTTATTTTCTTTATTATTTTTTTAAATAAGAAAGGTAGAATGCTTTGCTCACGAGATGAGGCCAGTATGACACCAGTATGCGCAGAAACCAGAATTCGTACAGTCGCTTTGTTGCTAAGCAACGGACGTAGGACCAGCTACAAACTGCGTTTGCAATTGGTTTTACGTCACTCTTTGGCGCAGATACGATGTCGCCCCTGGCCTCAACTCCGGGGTCACGACAATTCGTCTACAGATTTTACGTCTACGATATTTCGTATACAGACATTAGGTATACAGACGTCTCGTCTATCACGACAATTTGTATACAGATTTTTCGTCTACCACGACATTTAGTATACCGACTTTATGTCTACCAGGTTAATTCGTCTATTAAAATAAAATTTTATTTTATTGTATTCTAAGCAATTTATAAAAAATAATTTTTAGAGGTATTAGTAAAAAGATGATACGGTGCTTTAAATTCAGTTATAATGCGAATAAAATTAAATGTATACAATAGGGGATACGCATAAAATTTATATTTCCTTAAAACTACATTTTTTTGATATTTTAATGTTAGTTATGTCACCTAACACAACAAAAATCACATTTTAATTAATATTATAGCCAAATTTTTTAATTAAAATATTGTAAATTTCAAATAAGCCGACCACGCCGCGAAGGTTGCCGAGTAGATACGACTGAGACTGTAAGGGTTTGACGTCACAGATACAGACAAAACATAATGTTTACGTGTTTATATTGTATTGTTTGAGAGTTTTGTATTTGTTTTTAAACAATTTTTCACGCATTTATTATTAAAATAATTTATAAAATATATGTACTCACATTAAAATGGTCTTCACAAACATAAAGTTTACTTTTTTCTGAAATATCGGTTTTATTTCGCCTCATAGCTTTTCTGTTGTTTTTCGTCATCAGGTAATGATATAAATTATTTTTTTGGATTTCTAATTGAACTATTTGTGCACATTGGTACTAAACAATATTTTCGACTATGTTTCGAAGTACTGGGGCCTGGATCTTCCATATTTTATATATTTTAATATAAAATATAATTCGGTAAACATGTATAAATTGTTTTTATAGAATTAAACTTTATTTTAATTAAAATCACTCTAACTTTACATAACCTATAAAAGTTATACAAACAAATAAGTTCACAACAGACTATGTACGGGTGTCAGGACAGAATTACACTGGACAAAATTACACGGGACAAAATTACACAGAAGAAAATCTTCGTATGTGTAAATTAAAGTAAATTAAATGTGTAATTTTGTCATAGTGTAATTTTCGTATGTGTAATTTCGTCCTTGTGTAATTTCTTCCCTGTGTAATTCTGTCTATGTGTAATTTCTTCTGTGTAATTTTGTCCCGTGTAATTTTGTCCAGTGAAATTTCGTCATGTAACCCTATGTACGCTGGGTAGACTAGTAGTGTCATGTGTCAGTTAGAAGGGTATGACGTCACACGTCGTTTTCGCGCGCTACATACATTTATGATTTTTTTAAGCCTTCAAATTAAAAATAAAAATTAAAAACTGTTTTTTATGTTTATATGCAACAAGAGGAATATAATAAAAAAAAATTAAAAAATCATGCCTATCCCCTATTTACAATTACACATGTAAATAACTACAAAAATGCAACAAACCAATATTTAAAAAAAAATGTTGCATTATAAACAAAAATATTTATTTATACAGGGCCGATTAAACAAACCCATTAAAATAAAAGTAGATTACATGTATTCGACTTTATTTCTTAAAGTAAAAGAAGTGCTGACTGTTTGCAGTATACAATAGCCTGTATAAATATTTCAATTTGAATACAAAAATATTTATAGATAATTAATGCCCTATTTATAAATAAAACTTGAATAACATTTCTAGATAAGCAAATTTTAATTGATTTTGAAGGTATATTTGACTCAAAGGTATGTTTGAAACAAAGTTTATTGAAATTAAAGTAATATCATAAAAAATACTCACTATAATCTCACTATAAACATAAATAACTAAACAAGTTTATTATATACAAATTGAAATATTTATATATTTTAGTAGACGAATTGACCTGGTAGACGTAATGTCAGTAGACATAAAGTCGGTAGTGGTAGTCGAAAAATCTGTATACGAATTGTGGTAAACGAGAAATTTGTATACCTAATGTCTGTATACGAAATGTCATAGACGTAAAGTCTGTAGACGAGTTGTCGTGGAACCCCTCAACTCCTGACAAATGCACTCTACAACAGTATTCCCTACTTGAGAAACTATTATTGAGGAACTATTCCCAGCTCAACTTTTGAAATTATCACCAGTCAGATTTTGTTTGAAGATTCGATACTTTTTCAAGCATAGCAACTTTACGTTTATTTTTAGGGCTTTACTGTTTCACTTTTTCCGACATTTATAATAATTCTGATTGAGATTTGGTTTTGTAAATAAAACTGTATTGGCTAATGGTTACTACAATTAAATATAAACTAGCATAAATCAACGATATTTATAAATTGGTTGTTACATCCAAACTTTTATCTGTCATTTGTTAAGTTGGCAGTGAAAAGTAACAAAAGACAGGGGGTGTTGAAGGTCTGTTTCTGTTGCTTTTTAATCCAGAAGGAAGTTTTAAAAGTTTCAATGTGTAGTCTTAACTCTAACAGAAAAAATCAAAATAACACAAAATTATGATAGAAATGAAATGATGTAACTAATTTAAATAAAAAAATACCTATTCTAATAAAAAAACAAGAGATATTTGGAAACAGTTTGTTTGCGTACCCATGTTTATTAAGTCTTTTCAACTTAATTTTTGTTATACTATGTGCCCGTAAAATTTGGTATCCTTTTTTAAGTTTTCGCTTACGAAATTTTGTCATTGCCGGCGGTAGACAAATACTAGTCTATTACGATTCACGGTAAGTTCATCGAAAATCAATTCATCGAAAATCAATTCATCGAAAATCAATTCATCGAATGATCAATTCATCGAAAAAAAATATTTTGTAAATATTTGAGAGGAATGCCGAGGGGATCGGAAAGCCAAAAAAGCAGTGGTCAATAACAGTTGAGAGACTACACTTATTAAATAACTACAATGTGCGGTGTTCAATGTACGGTGATTCTAAACAGGTGGCATTGTTATGTTAGTGTGAGTTTGTTTTGTCATTAAACTACATGATGGGTAGCTCGCTTCGCTCGGCTTCTTCTAACCAAACCCTTACTAACCTAACCTAAGATAGTGATGTGTCATTAAACTAGAAGATGGGTAGCTCGCTTCGCTCGGCTTCTTCTAACCAAACCCTTACTAACCTAACCTAACCTAAAATAGTGCTTTGTCCTTAAACTAGAAGATGGGTAACTCGCTCCGCTCGGTTTTAGACTTTTACTAACTAAACCTAACCTAATTACCTTGTTTTTAGATGCATAGTACTTTATTTTCCCCCATATTAGCCCAATTAAAATGCGTATCATTGTGTATGAATTTATAAAAATTATTTGCGTGCAATTGCTCATAACCTGTCTTATTAAACCTTAAAAACAAAAAATTTATTTGTTTTATTATATAAGTTTTCTTATTATATTTCTTTATTTATATTCAAACACTATGTCACTTTATTTACCTTTTTTTAAACCATATAAAAAATTATATGCAATTATTTCTTAGTCTGTCTACTTTTATTGACCACTACTTTTTTGACTTTCCGATCCCCTCGGCATTCCTCTCAAATATTTACAAAATATTTTTTTTCGATGAATTGATCATTCGATGAATTGATTTTCGATGAATTGATTTTCGATGACTTGATTTTCGATGAATTGATTTTCGATGAATTGATTTTCGATGAACTCGTCGGTTACCGTCTATTACACCATCTAGACCAGTGTTTCTGAACACTTGGTCTGCAGAAAAATTTTAGTGGTCCACGAAAGTTTTTGGATGTGTTTCTTGCGTTTTTTTTTTAAATTTTTTATGTAAATAATTTATATTTTGTATATTTTCTGTAAACTTTCTGTGATTTTCTACATATAAAATAAATGTATTTAGTAGCACAATAAATATATTTGTTTTCTCGCAAAAAAATAACCAACAATTATTATTAGTGGTCCGTGTTTGAAAATTATATATTTTACTGGTCCGCGATACGTTTTTGGTTGACAAACACTGATCTAGACGGCTGAGGACAGCACTTATTTTTTTTGTGGAACTAAAGAAGGTAACGCTGAACACACCCTTTTTCGGTACCCGGAATGGACCGAAGTCCTCGGAAGCGCCACACCTGAGACACAAGTCGGTAAGGTGCTGGCAGGAGAAGATATCTAGTCAGCAGTTGAGACCTACAGCAAAAATATATCAAAAAAAAGGGGACTGCAGATCGGGAAGGGCTAATCGTGTAGGGTAAGGTACTCAGATGACACCTAGATGGAAGAGGCACCCTGAAAATATGTTTCTCTAGCGGTTCCGGTGTGTCCTTCAGAAGACACAGGGAGGGGTTTTTTAGTCGGCAGAAATCCGAGAGCACCAAACAGCGCGGGGCTACCTGGTCTCTTCAGAAGATTTTCTCCCTTCCCCCGTAAAAAAAGACAATCTAGATAAAGAAATGAAAAGATTCTCTGTAGTTAAAGACAACTGACCTAAAACACATCTGACTAAAACAAAAAAGACAGGGACGACCGAATAAAGTTTCAAAGGAAAAAACTAGGACATGAACTTTCAGGCTAAGACATGAAAAAATGAGTTTAATACTGAGTGTATGAGATGTTAAAGATGCCTGAAACTGTCGGCGATAAATTGAAGCTTGTTAATAATCTCATATGTATATATTTTTTACATTCTGTTGTTGTCCAACATTTTAATAAAATATATTCATAATTAATACAGTGTTGCAATAATATTCCATTAGATTGATTAGATAAAACATGTAAAATGAAGAATGCGATATTTTGCATAAATATTTCAAGCTGACTATAAAAATTGTTTGGTCCATTTGATCTAGCTACAAATAATTAAAAACGCACACCTGCTTTTCATTTTAATTAACGTATGCCATTTTATTAAAATAGAATTTTCTATAGTGCTTTAAAACTGTTTTTAATTTAAATTTTATTTTAGTAATCATTTTTAATATCACCTATAAATAGTCATAGAATGTCAACAAATTTTTAGTTTTAATAATTATTAGTATCCACAACTGATGAAAAGTAGGAGCAAAAGGGGCGCAGACCTCAGGCGTTGAGATATACAAAACAAGCATTTAGTTATTTTGAAATTCGAATAAAGGGACGCAGTTGCTTGGTCTTGCTCGGGTGAAAAAGGGCTAGCACCGGCTCTATTAAGATTTCAAGCGGTCTTAACCGCTCCATCGCAATATTTTTCGACCGCTTTCCATTTAAGGTGAACTAATGACGTGCGTGGTAGATACACATGATTTTGAGATTTTCTTTAAGGGTATATATTTCGAGTATAGAATATACACGCCTGATAACGAACTCGAGAACGTAATATTTAATATTATTTTTAATAAATAGTCAAAAATAAAACTAAATATTAATTTTAAACTGATGATGATAAACAATAGGTTATAAATAAAATGTGCGGTACGCCGCTCATGTATAACTTCGTAAATACATGTTACATGCGTTACAAGTGACATTTCGAACAAAATTCAGTTCCCGGAATAAAATTTCATACATAATGGAATAAAAATAGTATATTTTATGGTCAGTCAATACTGATCACCCGGTAGTTAACAGAATACTTCTGAGCTTGATGTTAAAACATTTAAGAGGAATCAGTAATGAAGAAATAAAAGTACTTTTTTGTATCTTCATTTTCATTGAGAAATGGTGGATAATTTTATAGAAATGCAAATTCTATAATTCGCCTTCTTGTTGCTGATTATTGCAAGGATTAGAATGTTCTGTTTTCATTTCTAACTATTTCTGTATTTAGTCAGATCTCTTTTTCCGTTTTATATTATAAATTTGTTTTTAGCGCGTTAAAGCAATGCCTTAAGCACTTAGTTCGTTTGCTCTGTTTGACGGATTTAAGCTGTAAATTGCCCTAAAGAGAATCATTTAATGTCTGTGACATTTTCAGACTAATTAGAAAATAATTGTTAGCCGTGTCAATGTCAAAAATCTTCTATTAGAAGACAAATAAACCATAATACTTGTTTATATATTGATGGCCGAAAGTGTAAGTTTACACCCGTGTTCGAAGTTTGAGACTTATTTGTCCAAGGGTGTAAACTTTCTTTCGATCTAAGGTACGCATAACGTTTTACGCACAACTGGTAATTAATTTTGTATTTATTTTTAATATTTTATAACGTAGTTGCTATGGAATTGTTATGTGATTGTATGTTATGTAAACAATAAAATTGAAAAGTTATCTATGAACTTACGATCAACGGAAAATTATGAAAATATGCTGGATGAAAGGCCACTCAAATTTTGAGTTCAAAATCGAAGCCGATCTTCTAGCCAGAAGCAGCTGTAAATGACTAGAGAGAGGGCACTAAAATATTTTGTGCGGCCCGCGCCATCCTGTTATAAGGTCAATGCGGCCCACGGTCCAAAAAGTTTGCCCAGCGTTGCTCTAAACAGTAATGAGACTGTCAATCTTCAAATCTTTCATATACAAGTAATGGCAACAAGAATCCATATATTCTTTACAGTTCAAAGGATCATACTATGGTCAAATTCAAACTCTTCTTCCTAGAAAGCTTTGGCTTTCTTCTCACCAAAGAAGATCTTTTATATGCACGTTTATCCGGCTTAGATTTAATCACACCTTCTCTCCATATCATCTGCATAGAATTAATATGGTTTCGTCTACTTTCTGTCCGTGTGGTAATTTGTCTGTCAGCGATTCGAACCATTTATTGTTTTTATCGCAATCGTAACTTATTCATTCAAAATTTAGCTGTCCAAAAAATATACTTACCTACCCATATTCATACGCTTCTTGCTACTAACTCATTGTAACTAAAACATTCTAATCTCTTCATTTATACCTGGCTAATAGCCAAAGCAGCTAAAGCCAACAAATAAAAGGAAAAAAAAACTTGTCTATTATTTTAGTGAATTTTGTAATGGAAAGTGACAAAGAAATTATTATTCTGTTTGATACTTTCCAATTGTGTTTTTAATTTTCAAAGTTGAATTCAATTCTAATTTGTCAAATTCAATTATATTTAAAATGTGTTGAAAAGCTATTAGGTTTATCCATCAAATATTTAAATATTTCACTCCATTTATAATGGTGGGTTATTTCATCATTTTTTCGCTATTCCTCAAGCTTTTGATTAATAATATAATCTTAAATAAAACAAATTTCATTAAATAATTCACCACCATCAATATTCATATTTCTTCTATTTGAAATAAAAGTAATGTTTTCCTCAACAATCGTCCACAATGAAATGTATCGCAGTAGGTTCCATTCGAATTACTTATCTTCTAAGAACGCGATGTGTCAGTGAATCTGTAATGTAATTTCTGTACTTTAAATGGCAAAACAAATAATAAAGGACAAAAGTGGGTTTTTGAGAAATAAATAAATCTAAAGGATAATCCACTAAAATAAAAAAAACTGTCATCTATAATAAAGGACGTACACTCGAATAAAAGTAGTCTTAACTTTAACACTATGGACTTCATGGTACACTATTTAATTTTTTTATTGTACCAGGTCCATAGTGTTAAAGTTACCACTACTTTTTTTTTACTCATTATCGATATTCTCAAAATCAGTAAACAAAAATTATTTTTATAAAAGACTGTTTTATCAGATTCTAATGGTCTGTTTTCTTGTTGCAGGTTTAGAAGCCCAGGTGCAGGAATCCTCTAAAGACTTATATTGGTTTTGAAGAAAAGTGTAAATTAAGTGCAAATATTAAAATTATGTAAAGTACAAACATTGAAAATTAATTTAAATGAAATAAACCCTACAGTGTAAAGAATGAAGCGTAAGAAGAGGACTTGAAATATTAAAGCAAAGTGATTGTGGTTAACTATATAAAGTTAAACGTAAGAATTACACGTAGTGCTAAATGTTCCTTTTTAATATTCAATATATTGGGATTTAACAGTTACATTCTTAAAATTGTATTTTTTTCGAAAAATATATGACTGCAGACTGTAGTTAATAAGAAACATAGACAACACATATTCCGGTTACTTAAATTTTAATAGTTTGACAAATAATTATCAGCATTAAGGGAATAAATTAAAATTATGTACGTAACAAGGGAATAAAATATACGTACTATATTTTGCATACGGACAGGAGCGCCAAGAGCGGACCCGGATCCCGGAAAAATTCTAATTCTGGACCCGGGCGAAGGGTCCAAATTCTCCTCTCCCGAGAACAATAATAACGGGCTCAATGTTAAATGAAAAACTACGTTTAGGTAAAAATTGTTCTTTATTTTTTCGGTAATATATGTATATGTGACGTACCCATTGTCCACGCGGGAGCTACCTATAGAAATAGCACACAAGGGCTAAAATACTGTTAACAGATGACAGCAATATCCATAAATAATCGAACAAGCTAGGATACGGTTACATTAAGCTACTAAATTAATTTAGGCATAAAATATTTTTATTGCTTAAATTAATTTATTCTTGGACGACTACAACCTCTATATACCAACCTCAGACCAGATAAAAATTAGGTGGTGCTCAATGTAAATTGCCAAATACGAGTATTTGGCGGTTAACGTGTTTTGGCTACTAGGTTTTAGTAAAGAGAACAAAAGTCAAAAACATACGAGAATGGTCACAAATAATGGTTGATTAGTGGATGGACAGAAATTTAAAAATTGTGGATACTGGAGAGGTTAAGGCGATATTTTGGCTCTTTTGGGCAATTATTTTGGATTCTAGCACTTATTTTATTTAAAATTCCCTTAGATATGGAAATCATGTAGCCGGCAAACCTGTGGAAAACGTTTAATCATTTAAACTTGCTGTTTGACCGCTAAGCAAGGGTGTGGATGTGAGTTCAACTCCTGTGTTTGTCAAATAATTTGTGTAAAAAATATGTATACAAGTTTTGCTTAGCCGTTCGCAATCGGCTATGAACTGTAAATGTGTTTCAGTTTACGCAATACAAATGATATAATACTAGCCATAAGACTTATGAAGGTACACAGATTAAAAATATGGTCATGAAACCTTGAAATAGGAGGCCTAGGCTCACATCTAGCTTTCGGGCCAATGCTGATGATTGATATCATGTTTATAACTATTATTTTAAAATTTGCTATGCTTCACAAAAAAAGTTCTAATTGAAATAATGTCATAATTGATTTTTTTTTTGATTTGGTTTTTTATATACTGCTTATGATAAAACTTAATAATTATTGATATTACATTTTTGCGTAATTATTATGGTAAACCTACAATGTGTATAAAGTACCGGATAAATACTTTGTAATTATTTTTAAATAGAAGTCTAGACAAGCAACTCGTGTCTAATTTTTTGTGAAGTCGTGTTTTTGTGATATACTCACTAATATAACATGTTTATTTTACCTTGTGGAAAATTCTGTAGTTTTCAAATTTGAAGAGCGTTCGTGCAAAAAGAAACATGTCCATTATCAAGAAAAATTTAGTTTTGATTTTACTTTTTGAATTTAGATTTGTCCTCTTTAGTATGGTTTTTATCCATGGACTATTTCAGAATCCAAAATTCCGAATAAATCATGCCGTATCTTCTATTAAATGCCAGTTAAACAAGAAACTGAATAAAAGTAGAAATATCCCAGTGCAATTTCTCTGCTTCTAAGCAGCATGGCATTTTCCGAAAGCCAATTGTTTTACTTGATCACCTGTTTAGACTTGTCATTTATTTGTCTTGTACAAGCCTGAGTTGTTCATTTCTTATTTTGTGTTATATAGTTTAGAAGTAAGCTTAAGCCATAATAGAGAAGCAAAACGTGCATGAACAAAGAATTCGTACAAAAACAGACATAGCCAAATTTTACTGTATATTTATTGTTTATTTATCTGACTCGTCACGTTACTAAATATATTTCTTTTTGTGTAATGAATCCGAGTTTTCAAATTCAATTTTTTAAACAGAAAGGATTACGAGATATGTTTCTTTTTCAGTTTTCTGAAAATCAGTTTTATGTGGGCGTCAAGCGCGCACCTAGATTTATTTCTTAGGGGTGCTCATAAGCCAATTTTTTTTTCTTGTGGTGGGTTCATGATCTTTTACAATTCAAATGTGTCCCTTAAAACGTGTTTTTTGAGTGCTTGAAGGGGGCACACGGGCTTGACCCCTCCCTCGGGTTTATGCCTTATGGGCATGTTCTTTTTTGCAGAAACACTTATTTATAAATTGTTTTAGGTTAATTGCAAATTAAAAACATCACTTCGAATAATTTGAAACGTTGTCGCAAAGACATTTTAAACAATTTATTTAAAAATGGGACTTGTTTTGCAAAATTCAAAATCTTACACTCTCAGAGCGTTCAGAATGAATATGAGATAATTGCTATTTTAAATTTTCATTTATAGAAAATCTACCATACCGTATTTTTCTTCTTTAAAACTTTGTTCGTAATAGCATCTGATCATTCAAATATATATATTTAGAGGTAATTCGTTTCAGTCCATATTCTAAAGCAGTGGTCCTTAATCAGATGAGCATGCACCCCATAGTGGTGTAAACCAGAGTTCTGCCCATATTATTTTAATATTCTTATTATTATAATTTATAATTACACCTAGTAAAATTTCATATAGATTTATAGTTTATTGATTTCTGATGTATCATACATACATATATTTGAAATTCAAATCATTATTAAATAAATGAGTAGGAGCATCGAGATACGGGGAAGCCGTTGAGAATTATCGGGGCCAGACAAGCTGCAGGGCCCGGTACTGGATTCTAGTTTTTACAAATCATTATTTAATTTTATAATTTGCAATTTTTTTGCATAATTTATTTTTTTTGCCGGTAATTGCAATACTTACTAATAATTGAAATAATAGCGTATAAGTGACTAGGCCCCAGGCCCGATTTGACTGCACACTTTGTTTATTTATTTAGCTGTCATCACTTATCAGTTGTCGTCAGTATTTTGAGCCCTTTATGGCATTTCTCTCAGTAGCTTCAGCGTAGATAATAAGTAATGGATAATTAGAGAACAGATGAAGTACAACTTTTATATACGCGCAACTGTTATCTTAAATCGGGCCCGTTATATCGTTGTTCGGGGGGCTATGCGGAATTATTGATTTTCCGGGGTAGGGCCAGTTCTCGGCGGATCTTTAAATGAACTTCCCATTTACCATTCATTTTATAAAATTTGATTTCTTACTGGGGGTGCGAGAACACATTTTGAGATTTTAAGGGGTACCGGTAACCAAGAAGATTAAGAACCACTGATATAAAGTAAAGATAACATCCAATACAATGATTTAAATAAGAAAAATAATACTCCCTCCTTTCCAAAATAAGTGTCAGATTTTAGTTTTTTTAATGGATTATTGAAATAATGAAATTAAATGTATCAGTAGCTATTTATTTAAATTAGTCCGCGATTTGGGTTTCTTCGCCATTCGCCATTAAATCATTACAGCACAAAGAGTCCCCGTCCAGTATTGATGAACTTATTGCGGCCGTGCATAAAACATGGGATGAAATAACCGCAGAAAAACTAGACAATTGTTTCATTACACTGCAGAAGTGTATGGAATTGACCATGCTTCATAGAGGAGGCAACGATTACAAGCTTCCTCATATTTAGTTTAGTTGTGAAAATATACGTTATATATCCCTTTGCATATTTTTTATGAAATTGGACACTTCTTTTGGAACAAATAAAATTCCTAAATCGGACACTTATTTTGGAACGGAGAGAGTACAAAATAAAAAATGTAGGTGGAAAGTTAATATAAAATTAATTTATTTGACATTTATACCCAGTACATTTGTAGCATAAACAATTTTTTCTTATACTCTGTTCAAAATCAAGAAGTAGTTCACGGGATAATTTTGTCGAACTCTCGTCGTTCGTTGACTGTTGAGCAGTTTATGGGATAGCCAATAGGGTGGCGACTTTAATCTTTTACGTGATTTATTACTATTTTTGCATTTCGAACAGGGTATAGTTTAAACGTGTGGTTCTCAACCAGGGTGCCGTGGCACCCAAGAGTTGCGTAGGTATATGAAAGGGGTACCGTGAAATTCGTCGAAGTTTTACAGATATATTACGGAGATATGAGGGTAGGGTGCCTTTTATATATTTTATATAAAGATGTCGCTACTTTAAAAAGGTTGAAAAACGCTGATTCAAACTATAAATATACTTTCCCGAATAAATATCATAACACACATGAAATGCTTTTCTTGTCCTAGGGAAAAATCTTATGTACATGATTACCTACGTGAAAAGCATAACGACAAGCAAAAAGCATGGACATGTTACGTTGGCCAACAGTATTGCTCCGCGTTCGTTGAAACACTTGTTTTCGTTTTAGTATCCTTGTTATTCATAAAAACTGCTCGTTGGCGCTACCCCATTGTACATTTCTTCACATAAAAATTGTCTGAAAAAAGAAATGCGTTACAGAACGCACTTTTTATACCTACGTATATACGTCGGTAGTTATTATTATTTTATTTATTATTTAAATAATATATTTGAGAGATGTGATGTATCCTACACATCGATGCGTTTTATATGCTTTAAATTTGTGTATGTAGAAAGCATACCTATTGTTATACAACCTGTAAATAATTTTAAGATGTAACTGTATAGTTTCAATAATGTTATATTATATTTTGCAATAATGACTTCCGTACTGATTTAAATATTTTAAAATTCTCTGTAGGCAATTCACTTTTAACTAGAATCAAACAAAATACATGAATGAGAATTTTCAAATATAAAATCAAACATAAGTTATAAGCTTATTGTAAAATGCCATTGTAAAAAGACGTTCTTAAAAAGAATAAAATAAATAAAATTGTATTATAAATTATAAAATCACGCAGAAATAAAATGTTTAATAAATACATGAAGGACCTTTAAGAAATGACAAATTTAAATTATAACCACCTGTATTCTATGGAATTGTTATTTAACTATGAAAATATGTGATGATTATGTTTAGGTTTTAAAGGTACAGCATCAATAGTTTTGGATTTAATAAAATCAATTAATTTAATTTTTATTTATCATTTTATTTTACCTTTTATTGTCCCATACTCCTTAATTTACTAGGGCGACATTCATCATATCGCCAGCGTCTTTACCACTTCTGAAAACACATTCTGTGAACACTTTTTGGAATCACTTTCAGATCAGTTTTCAATTTCCTTATATTTTTTTAAAATTTTGTGTTTAGTCGTTTGGAAATGGCATCCTTTTAACAAACTCTTCAGTTTTGGAAACAATACAAAGTCATACGGGCCCAAGTCAGGTGAGTAGGTTGGATTGGAAACACTAGTAACTTTGATTATCGCCAGAAACTGCCAAATCATAAGGGAAATATAAATTGATGCTTTGTCGATATTGAGGAAAATGTCTTTTTACTTATTATTATATTATTACTCCCTCCGTCCGAAAATATGATTTACATTTACAATTTTAATTAATCAGAACGATTTTATTTATGAAATAGTTACAAATATCTAGTAAAACAAAGAATAATACAAAAAGTTTTAATTTAACAAGGACGTGGCTGTCTCGACTGCTTGTATGAAACATGACAATGTTGTTTGTAATCGTCCCTTACGATGCAGTTTTGCCTTATTAATGTACGGAAACTTATAGGAATTCCCTCCTTTTGTTAATATGATTACTTCTAGACAAGTTTGCAATGTTATAAAAACATTATCAAGGGTTTGTAGGGTTTGCAGTTCGTCGTTTGTATTCAGTGTATGTTGTAAGGATTGTATAGAACTGAAAAAGCCAATATCCAATACATTAAAATCTGGATTATTTGGCGGTTGTGATTTAATTCGATTTGGAACTTCTTCCTTGCAATTCAACTCAATTTTGATCAAAATTCGCCATTTTGATAGAACAGCGGGTGTCACTTTAATTTGTCTACAATACTGCGATTTCATTACTGTAAATTACTTTTCACATATGCAAAACTATTTGCACGCTATTTGTTTATTAGTTGCCTAGCAACCACTTATTTCAGTGTTTCCCAATCTTTTTACTCTCGTGGCACATTTTCTAAACAAGAAAAATTTCGTGGCACACCACGTAGTCATAGAAGAAGAAATTTATAACGCTAGTTTTTTACCGACCGCCAACATATATAAGGGAGGTATTGTGACCATACCAATTTTGACATTTCGAGATTTCGATGGATCTCCACGAATTGATGTTACATAAAGTTTTGACTATTTTTAGCATGATGTCTGTTTGTCTGTCTGTCTGTCGGTCTGTCTGTCGGTGCGTGTACACGTTCAGAGCAAATTCGGCTAAAAGGATTTTTATGAAACATCATATTTAAGCTTTTGACCTCAGTGGCACGAGTTGATCAACTCTTGGTAAAAATGGGTTAACTAGAAATTGTAGTTTACTCGTGTTGGTTTTAAGATTTTTGTGAATATTTCACAACAATTTTTATTTGAGACATTTTTTGATAAAGCAGCATAAATTAAACAAGTACTTTGTGATGGCAGTCGGTCCTGTGGTGGCCACAGCTGATTTTTTTCTCTAAGATTTTGCGGCACACTAATGTGCCACGGCACATCTTTTAGGAAACACTGACTTATTTAGAAATAAAAACAAAACAAGATCAAGATAATATTAATTTTATTAATCCCACATTTTTTAAATTAATATATACCGTATTTTCGGACAGAAGGAGTACTATATATTAATAATATACCTACTTCTTCTGCTACTTCTCGTACAGTCAATAGTCGTTTGGTACGGATTAAATTACAAACCTGGATAACCTTTACATCGGTTTTAGAAATTGACGGACTGTCCGATCTTTTATCATCTTTGATTGAATTTCTACCATCTCTAAAACGCTCGAACCACTTAAAACAAGAAAATCGACTCAGAGTAAGCTGCGAGTAAGGGTAAGTTTCAAAGTAAGTAATATTGTTTTTATAGTAAACAACACTAATCCAAACAAAAAATCACTCCCGTGCTTACATGTCTGTCCACACTGTTGTATATGAATAAGATGCATTCACTATCCAGTCGAATTCCTGAATTTTCAAAATTGGTTACCTCCTCACACTCTTACTTTAATATTAGGTAACTAATAATGTAGCTGAGGACCATAAGCCTAACAAAATGATGTAGTGGAACACGCTTACAGGTGAACAGATAAAGAGGCTATATAGAAGAGGCAACCATTATGACTGTGGTTGTGGTACAGGTGAGAATTTGCTGCTTGATTTTAATTATTTAAATAAAAAAAAAAAAAAAAACTGGAACCCTAAAATCAATAAAAATAGGTCTATTTGGTAAGGATAATAAACGGACCATAAACGGCTAAGAATTCGCTGGTGTATATATGTAAACGCTTTCTAGCGTTTGTAATAATATCAATTAAAACACACAGATTCAAGTACAAACGAGCATTTATTACAACGTCTATTTACAATCTGTCACATGTAATAATAATAATAATAATAATTTTATTTAGTGCTTGTACAAGTTTTCACACGTTTACACCAGTCAAAGATCATACATAATTATTCGAAATATAAATTGAAATATAAATTATAAAATTACAATACAATTGCCAGATGGGTAATTAAACAGAGAAGGATTTTTAGTATTTGCTCCAATCAATGCTGTAGTACTCATCAGTGCTGTACAGACAGTTTTCAAGAAAAACCTCTCTAAGTTTTTTCTTGAAGGTCCTGTTATTAACATTTCTGACAGCAGAAGGCAAATGTATGAAGGCTGAAGGTATATGCAGTGTCGTAGTAATGGGGGACAGGAGGGAACAAATTACCTGAGCGCCGGCATTCAGGGGGCGCCTGAATGTCAAAGTGAGAGGTGATTTTCAATTAGGGGCGCTGATTTACCTGGTTGTCTCCGGGCGCAGGAATACCACGCTACGCCACTGTGTATATGTCATCATATTATAGTTTCTATTGTTACATATTACATCTTTACAAGGGACGATCAACAACTAGTCCTGATCCTAACACGGCCGTCATGAACTTACCGCGGCCTCGCGGCATCATCTGCATTTAACTGCAAAATAAAACAACTTGCTATTCTAACATAGCCGGCCTGCTCCTGCCACGTCCTCGCGGCATCTTCAAAATTTAATAACTGCAAAATAAAATAGAGGAAATGAAAACATAATGTTAGTTTTGCTCGACTCCTTGAGGTTCCTGACCATCCAGAGTTTCGCCGAACTCCTTGAAGTCCCTGAACACTCAGAGTCAAACAAAACAAACAGAGCTCCTTGAGGTCCTTGACTATCCAGAGTTCCCCTGAGCTCTTTGAGGTCCCTGACCATCCAGAGCCAAACACAACTCCTTGAGGTCCCTGACCATCCAGAGTCAAACACTCATTACGACTAACACGTGCCAAATCATCTGCATTGTACAGTGTGTCTTGCGGTACTCAACAAGCTATCAATTCTCAACTTAACTATCTATCAGTTTATTTATATTATCACAAGAGCACATGTGTTCTTGTGATTGTGATGTGACGTGGCCCTGCCATGCTTGCAATAATTATTTTTCTGTGTTTTTTACATGACTGAAGATGTGCAACTGTATACACGAAACGTATCTGTAATGTTTTAATTACTGTTTTAATAAATTGACGAATATACAAGATAGTGTTTTATTTATATATATATATATATATACAAAATAAGAAATAGCAGGGTGTTAGTTCTTTTTTTTTATTTGAGTTGTTAATATATATATATATATATATATATATATATATATATATATATATATATATATATATATAATCAGTACAGCCGTTCTTTAGTTTTGAGAGAACATAGGCTCTCCCTAGAACAGTCCTTGTTGGCACCCCTATTTTAAAATTTCTATTATTATTAAAAAATATATATGAAAATGGTTTTTTTAAAGGTAAAAAAAAATTGCATTATTCCTTAACCATCCGATAACTGAGACAGTAAACCGTTAGTGAAGACTTAGAACTAGTAAATGTAATCCTGGACAACCTAGAACGAAACGAAGAGACAACATCCAAAAAGCTGCAGGAAAGCAGTAAATCGGAATAGCTAACAAATGATAGCAGTGGAACCAACTGAAGAAGGCGTATGTTCAATATTGAACCAAATAACGATGATGAATATGTAGGGTTGCCAACTCTATAGTGTTCCAAAAAAGGACACCCTGGGAAGAGGTGGAAAACTTACTGCCTAGTGGATGTTTTTGCTTAAGATGCATTTTTAGTAGGCAGTAAAGCAATTCGTAAATATCTCGAAAACCAAACGTTTTTTTCTTATCTAATTTTTAATATAGTTTTTACTTAATACTTTTTTTTTAATTAAATGGATTTAAATAAAAAATTAAAACAAAATAAAAGTTATTCAAAAAATCGTCTTGTGGTTTGTAGCTTAAAGTACGCTTTAAAAATTAATAACGTTTCTAAATAAAGTTTTTTTTTTTTTTAAATGTAGTATGCATTCACAAGTCTAGCGATCTGTCCTATCCTAGACAGGACAGAAAAAATACTTGCTAAAAATACATAAAAGTTTTGTTCAAGGAATATTAATACAAACTAAATGACCAATTCCTTGTAAATAGTTTAATTTCACAAACATATTATCACAATTAATCACAAACAAATAATCAATATTATATATTTTTTATTTATTTTTAAAATCATATTTTCTTGATCTTTGGAAAATTTTAGGCTGTATCACTTTTTATTTTTTCTCCAAAATCCAACCAGTTATCTTTTAAATTAAAATAATTGATAAGTTCGCTCTTTATAAGTTCAACTGAACATTGATCCCTATCTTTACGCCATTTAGCATCCATGATACTAAAAACTCAATAAACTTCGGCAATAAGCTGAAGTTCCGAGGATATACAATACAAAAGATATTAATTTTAAAATATTTTTAAACTTATCAGAATTGTTTAAAAATACATGCCATTTGCTGCTGGTACTTGTACATTTAGAAAACAGTTTGGAACTAGAAATATGTAGTTTCAAAATTATTACGAAGCACTACCAGTTCTTCATAAAAAATCAATATTTAAATAAAGCCTTTCTTTCAAATCTAAATTATCGATTATTTCAACAAAGTCTTCATATTTAGGGCATGCATTGTCGGTAAAGCAGAAACAAGAGAACTTTCCATAAATTGGTTTTTTTTTTTTTTCAAAATCAAACTTTTTTTCCAATCACTGATTTACAGATATATAAAATGATTCAAAATAGTCTTTCATTTTTTGATGTTCTTGTTTATTCAAACTTTTAAGACGTTGATTAACTATGTAACCGAAAAATTCTTCATCATATTTTATTTGTAATTTTTCCTAACATAGAAGACATCTGATGCACATGTTTCATTACTTTTCAATTGCAAAATTAAACATTTCCATCTATGCTGAACAAATAGTAAATATATTTCAACAAATTGTGGAATTTCTTCGGAATCGTCATCAGTCGCAAGAATTTTGAAAATTTGTTTGGAACAATCTTTTGGTTTGATTAAGAAATAAGATTGCAAAGCTTTGCAAGAAATTAAAATGCAATCTACATGAATAATTTCTCTATGCAAAATTATAATTAGCATTGTCTGCGCTAAAAGCTGATACTTTATTCCAATCGATTTCCAATTAGTACAATTGTCACTTTTGGTCACGTTTGGCACATATATGTTATTAAAAAATTGTATGCACATTGGAAACATTTTCATGTTTCTATAATTTGATGCATCAATTTGAAGAGAAAAAAATAGAGGTGGATCCTCTATTGTTTGAGATCTCCCTGATGTTTAAGATAAGTAATTACTATTTCTAAGGCTCTTTTCCCGAGGAAATATTGATTGTAATTAACGAAAATTGAAAATATAATAAAATAAATTTGACTAGTACCTGAAATATCTGAAAAAATGATAAAAGGCGTCTTTTTCTAATTTAAAAAAGGACAGGGACAGACAGATGTTCAAAAAGGACTGTCCTTGTCAAAAAAGGACGGTTGGCAAACCTATAAATATTGTCACAATTATGATATAATTGTATGCTAATGCCCCAATTCCTTGAGCGGCCTTTAGGCGGTGCAGGTCGCGGTTGCTGACTTGCGGTTTTGGGAATTAAAGAATGTGCACACAATGTGTTGTGTGTTTGTCAACATAAGTTTTGAACTACTTTCTAATGTGTTGATAAACATTATTCAATTGTGCCGACTATGGTCTTAAATTGCTGTCAACAATTACACAAATGAATATTGTTTCCAAAACAATTGAGATAGGACCTGACGTCATAGTGTCTTGGTTAACAGTTATAAAATGGTCTTAGGGAATAGAGTCGTCAGTAGTCATTCATTGAGTAGTCAGTTATTCAGTAGTTATTCATTCGATCATTTTTGTGAGCACATTACCCAAGGACCAGCCCAGCTGTTCAAGTCACCAACCCGAGATGTGAGTGCCGTCTACAGGGCTTCTCCACGTGTTCGCCTCGTGCGGATACCTGGGGTGTTTTGACCGATCCTGGAGAAGCCGGGGCAAGAACGGGACTTACATCAGCTACTAACAGACAACACCAGCAGCCATTCTGACAGTTAATTGTATTCTAATGTAAAATTATTATTATATAATAAATTTTGTAGAAAAGATGTCCGTTCTTGAATCCACCCCGTGACAATATGATAACCCTTGCACTGCAGCTAATTGATATATCGTACTTCTATTAAAACGTAACACTTAACAGGAAACAAAAAACAAAATTAGTAACATTGCTCAGTGCACAATGTATCATGCACCATCCAATTACAAAGACAGTAATGAATAAATGTAAAATTAATAATAGTTAATTGAAATACATGGATCCATATCTACCCTTAGAAATATCTGGGACAAAGGCGTGATGGTATTTAAGCAATGATATTTAAAAATAGTTGAATTAAAACCAATGTTCTGATGTTCCGTGAGTTTAGGTACAACCTCGAACACTCCAACAAAATAATTATACAATTATAAAGTCAAATGATCAAATAAAATTTTAACAAGACGAAGAATATTGCATGCTTACATGTAGCATATAGATTTTTTAGAGACACTGAACAAAATGGCTGCCTATGTTTGGTTATGTACTCTAACGTTATTGGTCGAATGTAAAACAAATACATCAATGCTAATATTTTTAATTAATGCTTTTATTAATTAGAAATGTGTATTTTAGAATCAAATATTTGATTTAATTAATTTATTTTGTCACCGTTTTATAACGAGGGCATATGTTAAAATTCCTACATAAAAATTAAGGCGTTAACGACCAAGGGCTTTATCTAGGGCATATGTCGATATTGAAAAAAATTTAATGGATGTAGGAATATGTTCTCACTTCAGCACAAGTCGTAATTATGATTTGAGATCAGCTGATATGGAAACCAAATTCTTCAGTTTTTTATTTTATATCAACTTTAACGGTCTTGAATATCAGTGTTTCTTAACCACTGGTCCACGTATCGGTACCGGTCCGTGAAGAAATTTAACAGGTGCGCCAAAATTAAATGAATTTTTTAATTTCATTTGATTTGTTTATTTGTACCCAAAGTACAAGATAAAATAGTTAGATTTTTACAAATAATAATAATATTAATAATTTGTACAATGGATAAAGGCCCATGATCAGTCATTGTAAGGATACAAAGACTGTTCTTCCTCACGAGCCCCCAAAAAGTATAAAAATATAAATATAGCACATATTAACAGAACCAGAGTTGTTTGCTATTGACAATTCCACAATTGTCATGACCAACATTGAAGCACGTAGATATGTAACGTTCCCTAACTTCGGCAGAATTAAGTAAGAAAAGAACATTGAAAAGAACATGAAATTAAAAGGGCAAAATGAACCTATTAGAAGTTAAGACTTTTTTAAAGACTTTTATAAGCTTTTATACATTTTATAATATTTTATCAAATTTTATCCCAGATGAGCTTCTTTGCATGTTTTTTAAAAGAGATTAAGCTAAAAGATTTAAGGTTCTCAGGGATAATATAATATTTAGCGCAAATGTCAAATGAGAAGCTATGTTTATATGATGCAGTTTTGTAAGAAGGTGGAGAAAGGGTACTCTTAAATCTTATATTAATATTATGCACATCAGATCTGAACGTGATTTTGTTGTACAAATAAGGGGCAATTTTGAGAATAAATACTTTATGATAAAATACAAGAGAATAAGAAAGTCTTCTTTGTTTCATGTTAAGCCATGTAGACGAGTGAAGATAAGAGGAGATATGCGAGCGCCTTGGTACATCATAGACAAAGCACAAACATGAATTTTGAACCTTCTGAATTTTTTTTTATATCAGCCGCAATTAGACAACGCTCGTAAACTACACTACCACAAGTAAACCGACTCAACACAAGGGAGTCGCATAATTTTAGCCTAATTGCCTGGTTCAGGTATTGTCTGTTATCATAGAAGATCTTTAACTTAAAGTAGGATGTTCTTATTATGAAACTAATGTGCTGAGAGAACTTTAATTTATCATCAAAAATCAACCCCCAATTCTTCGCGTTGTCTGATATTGTCTGAGCAGACCCGTCCAAAATCAGTTTGCAAGCTGGCTTCATTAAATTCTGATCGTTCCTTGGACCAAAGATTAAAACTTTTGATTTTGTAAAGTTAATAATAAGGTTATGGTGACTGAAGGTCTTCTTGAATGTGTTATTATACCGTATGTTCTTTTTAAACTTGCAACATAGAGCTTTTCCATGTTAAATTTTCCGTTGCATATTCTATTTCTATTGTGAGTTTTAGAAAAAAACTTTATCAATAAATATTGTTCAGTATTTTAATCCCAGCATATTGTGCCTAATTTTGAATAAAAAATACCAATTTGTTTGTAAAAAGGCACACAATATTTTGTGTATTTATATCTGAAAATAAGAGTTGCCATGCAAAAATGAAAATCAAACGTCAAACAAAGTTTATTTTCTGGTCAAACATAAATTTACAAAATTAAATTAAATTATACATCTAAATTAAATTTTCAAATAAATTTCCATTATTAGCTAAACAAAAACCTAATCTATTGTAGAAATTTCTGTTTACATTTGCAATAGTCTGCGGATGAATATTATTACAAATATTAATTATTTTTTGATTTAAATCGTCTATGTAGTCGATGTTATAGAAATTATACATTTAATTAGGGTTTTGTAGGTATGACCAAAAAACCCTTATACAGTCATTTTGACGTCTGTCTGTCTGTCTGTCTGTTCGGTAAAAATTGTAACCAAACGGCTAAACCTAGAGAGTTGAAATTTGGCATGCTTATGCAACTCTTTGACCCGCACATAGGAAAAATACTAAATCATCTAAAAAACATATACCCCTAAAAATATAAACAAATATGTGCTCACCGAAAAAAAAAATATTTTTTTATAATTTTGAGTAGGGTATCAAATTAGTAAGGGAATTAACGATCAAATTTTTATTTTTGCAAAATAAATTATTTTGAAGCGATTTTTGCCAAAATTGTGCAAAAAAAATTTTGGCCCACACCTTGTAGCCCAGATGGTTTAACCTAAAAATCTGAAAAAATTCTAAGTAATGTACATTGATGTGAACCTGAACAGTACAACAGGAATTTTTGATCAGATTATGTTTTTGGAAAAAAACGCATTTTTTGTGATTTTTGGCTAATAATGTACACAAGTTATAGCTTTGTAACACGCTACATCGGAACGTGTATACTGGTGTAGTGGTTTTTGACACTGGTTTTTCACCCAAGTAACTCGATCCGAAAGGGATCGAACCCTGCGAGAAGAGACAATATTATTTTTTGTTTTTTTTTTTTTTTTTTTAATATTTATATTGTTTAAATTATTTTTTCAAAATTCTAGTTATATTTTGGCAAATGTTGCATTTAATTTTTAAAAGCGTAAATTTAATAACCAGTGGAAATTGTTTAAATTATAATTTAATTCTGTTTCAATGTATACGAAATCAGAGGGGCGGAACTTATAACAACCAATGGAAGCCATAGGCGCAATTTTTAAAATTCTTAATGAACCTTGCTGTATATAAAAAAAATAATGCATATATTTCGAAACCTAAATAATGGTATTAGGCTTTCGAATTAAAATTAACAAAAAAAATATTTTAATATAAAATTTGTTTTCGCATCCCAAATAATCATCATTCACTTACTAAATACCTGCAAAACCCTGAAATGTGTGAAAAGTCACACTTCACATCAATTTTTTATGAAGGGCTACAAGAAAAATCATAAGGATTTAAATCGGGTGACTATGGAGGCCAAAGTATTTCAAGTCCTCTTCCAATACACTTATTTGGAAATGTAAAATTTAAATATTCTTTTACTTCGGTACCATAATGCTCTGGACAATCGTCATGTTGAAACCAAATTTCATCTTCACCTACATTTCAACTACCAACTATTTTCATGGCAACTGTTATTTTCAAATATAAATACAAAATATATTCTATGCCTTTTTTTAAACAAATAGGGATTTTTTGATTGAAAATTAGGCACAATGTGTTGAGACTAAAATATTGAACATTTTTTATTAGATAGAATATGCCATGGAAAATTTAACATGGGAAAGCTCTATGTTGCCAGTCGAAAAAGGACATACGGTATACTGAATACGAGGGCTACCTTTTAAGTTTTTTTCGCTAACACGACTTCACTAAAAACTAATCTTACGAATATACCTTACCTTGCGTACTAAACTATTTTGAACTTATAAAGGATACAGATATTGTATAAAATTTGAAGCAACTGACTAGGGCGTCCGGACAATCTACTCAAAAGACAGCAGTTCAGAAGATGGTGTTTCTATTACGAGAATTCTATTTCTTTTCCTTGGGGATTTCTTTCTGCCAGAATATAGGGCAGTAGAAGCGAAGTGACTGGAGCCGTATACAAATTCCGCACATAGGTAATTGGTAATTAACAGGACCACCCTGCATAGACACATCTACCTCTATACTAGTCTGGCGGCCTTCTACCTTGCCCTGGACAGCTGATAGCCGCTGGAGTCACTTCAAAGCGGTTACGGAATTTATATTTCTCCACATTTAGGTTTTTAGCGACCGACCGGAGAGCGGATCGGACGCTGGCATCCGCCAACTATTTAACGCTGGACTCTGGCCATAATATACATTATAGAAATAAAAACGTTTTTTTTTTTTTGAACAAACTGCTTCATTGTTTTTCAAAATATTGGACTTTTGCATGCGTTCAAACCCATTCTCGAAACATTTTTTCCACTATGAAGTTGGTATCTTAAAAACATAGTTTTCGAAAACTTCAACCGCTTCTTGAGGTGATGAAAATTGCTGTCCACGCATTTTTTGTTTGACATTGGGGAACAAAAAAGTCGTTATGGGATAAATCAGGTGAATATGGGCCATGAGGCATTAATTAGATGTTTTTCTCCATCAAATAATCAATTGTTTGACGTGCTGTGTGGGAGCTTGCATTGTGAACAATGATGTTACGTTTTTGGTTGTTTTTCTTGATTTTGTCGATGACTTCTGGCAAACAAATTATTGTATACCATTCAGTATTAACTGTTCGCCGATCCTCTAAGGCAAGGGTCGGGGAACAGGGGTAAATTACCAATGAAATATTAATAGACATAAATGATATAAATACAAAAAATCATGAAAAGTACGTTTCTAAATACGATAGAAAAAAATATATAATTTTATAACATTATTTTATATATTTTATGTTAATTAATAAGTAAATTCTAAAGAATTCAATAAATCCTTCAATGTAAATAATCTATGATTTTTTTTACAAACCAATGGGGTAACGTCGGTGTAAAGAAATATATTTCTGGGTAATGGGTAAAAATGTTCTCCGACCCCTGCTCTAAAGGAATGGTTGGGACATGTCCAGTGCAATCAAAGAAACAAGCGATCATTTTCTTGGAGGTGCTTCGTGAACGAACCACTTTTGTTTTGAATCACAACCGACTCACGACCACGACGAAATTCTACAAACCAATTGTAAACAGTCTTTTCTGATGGTGCTTCATTACCAAAAGTTTAACGAAGCGAATCTATGCATTGTTGTTGAGTTAGGCCTTTACTAAAATCGTAAAAAATAATCCAACGAAAACTTTCACGTGTAGGGTAACTGCAGCGAATTTCGACTACCAAATTTATTTATTTTTTAATTTACGTACTATTCAATATTTTGGTAGGAAAGTGGTCCCAATCGATACCTCATTCACTTATCTTTAGGTGCTAAATATTTTCACGATGAAACAAGCTGTTATTACAACTTAAGTTCGACATAAAGAAAATATGAAAAAAACGTTGATTTCAAAAAAGTGATGTTAATATCGACTACCCTAAAAGTTTAAGATAATCAACATTTCTTGTCTCTTTTACATTTTATTTAGGTAAAAGAATATAATAATAGAGACTTTTAGTAAGACGTGATTTTAATTGTCGTCAAATTAAGTAAGTGAAACATGCATGCATGTAATATCGACTAGTCCGTAGTAGCTTCATTCCTCTAGTCGGTATTACCTGCAATCAAATCTGTTTTATTTAGCCTGTGATATTGTAACAAAATATTATGAAAATCAAATTTTACCAGCTAATATATATGCATTTGGATCAGTTCTTATCAGTTTATTCAATGCAAAATATTTTGTTCAACTTTCCTTTGATAAGCAACTGCTAATTAAAACCAATAAAAAAATATTTTAACACCTAAATAATATAAATATCTACACTGTTCGTCTAACGACATTCACACGTGGCTTAAAATAAAGTGAAGTTAGTTTTTCACATAAACATACTGTTACGTTATACTACCGCTATATGGCAGCAATTATTTAGAGAAATAATGGGATAGTCGAAATTACCTGCGTAGTCGAAATTCGCTGCAGTTACCCTAATATCCATTTTTACACAAACTTGTTTTTTTAACGGTCACTGTCAACAAACTACTCGGTCAATTTAAACGCCGCCACTGATTTCGTAATATCAAATGTAAAATTTTACGAATATAGTAGTGACACATTTCAATATTGCCATCTAGTGGTCGTTTGTAAAAACATAAAAGGTAACCTTCGTAGTAGTTAAAATGTATGAGATACTGTATAAAACAAATAAATATAACGCGTGGTATACTCCTATTAAGTTCTATTAATTTATATGTACTTTCAACTATTTAACCAGCAATCAATATTTCGACTACAATACTTAATAATAATATATTTTATTAGGGGTGCTTCAACTGCTTGGTTATTAGCACCCAGGAATATCTGTTTTACATATAATATAATTACATAATAAATATAATATTCATAAATATTTAATATAATTGACTATATAATTATGTAACTATTAGAAATTATGTGGAATGTTATATATTGTCAATTAAGTTTACATCTTCTAGAAATTGTAATGTTTGAGCCGCATACAATTATTTGACTTATTATCTGCTTGTTTAAGTTGATATTAATGGCTGTTATTTTTGGGTAAATACAGGGCATATTAGAATAATGGGTTGGATGGGTGACCTCATTTTTTTCTCGCAAACTACACAAAAATCTACTCAAAAATTCGAACGGCAGTACTGAAATTTTACAGGATATCAAAGATAACTTTTATTTTTTAAATGATAAAAGTGTGGTAAACCTATCTCTAATTGGGTATCTAAAAGAGCCTTTGAAAACCACTTTTACTAAGGCATTTTATTAATATTTCTTACGGATTACAAAAAAATATACACTCTATAACGACTTGAAAGTAAAATAGTTTTATTTACAAGTGTTCACAGTTTGTATCTATTTTGATTTAAACACTTTTGTATCCTTACTATCGCCGACCAGGGCCGGTTTTACTAGTAAACGAGTCTAGGCGACCGCCTAGGGGCACGGGATGGGGGCGCAAGAAGGCTATGAAATTTTGACTTTTATCTATTTATGTGCAGCATGTAAAAATTCTATTTTACTATTTTTCTTATACCTTTATTAAATTATACAAAGAGGGCGCTGTATTCTGTTGCCTAGTTTAATGCTGAAGTTGGTCCCTAGTATGGTACCGAACTTATTTTCGCCTAGAGTCGGCAAAGACTCTCGCGCCGGCGCTATATGTATAATTTTTTCCGCCTTCGTGATAAAAGTAAAAACTTGTTTGTTACACTTGCATTCAATATTTTAAAACCTTTTCAAAATTTGTACTACAAGCGAGTGTCTGCTCATAATTGATATTGTCCAAAGCATTTAGTTCGATATATAGTACAGCTAAAGAAGTTAATTTTGATTGGCTCAATGAGTTTTGTAAATAATTTTTTACAGGTTTTAATACTGAAAACGACTTTTCACCACATGCATTTAATACAGGCAAAGTTAAATATGTGCGCAATAAGATTTCTATGTTTGGAAATGGGGATACAATTTTTGTGGTCTTTATAAATTGCAGCATATCAGATGGCAACATTTTTTTTTTTAATTAATTTTTGGTCTTAGCTACTTTGGCCATTAACCAGGATATCTTTATTTTTATTATGAATACATTAGTAATTTTATAACAAATACAAACATCCATGCCATCACCGGGATTCGAACCCGAGCCCCCATGGTTAGCAGTCAAATGAGCTGACCACTACGCCATAGCGACCGGCATGGCAACTTTAAATTTTGGTTTTTACAAATTAACATAAATCTTCAATATCAATGTCTTCATTGTACCATCTTTTTAGCAATGCGGTATGTTCAGATCTAATTGATACGTCGTCATCTAAGTCTGTATGAAATATTTTAAAAATCTCGTCAATGTCTTTGTAACTTTTGCTACGTAGTTTTAGTTCAAAAGATATTTTGTCACATAAAAACAATTTCGTTTAAAGGCTTCTTGACCCTGACTACAAGAACTTACGTTTTCCTGTTCACGATGAATTTCCTATCCTTTGTCGGGACCTTTTTATTTTAATCGGAATAAGTTTTTATTTCTGACGCGTTTAATGCCTCCGCTTCTATTTCGGGAAATAAACTTCTTAAACTATTAACGTAATTAAATAAATTTTCAAAAATATTTTCCGCAAACGAGATTGGCATAGTAGGATCTTGTAAGGATTTACTGCTTGCATTTATTCTGGAAAGAATTTTATCCCAAATAACTGGTAATAAAATGAATTCTAAATTATTAATTTTGTTCTATTTCTCGTGATTTCACTTTTACAGAACATTTCTGAGATTCATCAAGAGATATATCAAGTAGAGCATTTTTTATTTGGTTGAACCCAGAGCGATTTACCTTAACTGCAGTTAAGGAAGTTCGCTCTACAAGACCATCTAGTAGTACATAATTTTTTTACTGTAAAATGTTTATTATTTTCTGCAATTTGTGAAATAAAAGGAAACTTTTATTTATTTTTTTTTTTATTTTTTTTTTTTTTTAAGTAGACGGTTTGTCCGGGCCCTCAAAAAACCGGGCTCTAGACATTTGTCTCATTTGTCTATGCCATGATCCGGCCTTGAGCGTACCATAATAATCACAGTACTATCTTTGTGCTGTTTATTCTAAACAGATGTTCAGAATAATGATATTCCTTTGTACTCATCTTTATGCTCATGCTGCTATGGAGCTCATAGAGCTATTATAAACCAAAAAAATATGTCCACTCCTTTTTGCGTGAATCTCGGACAAACAGGCAGACAGTAATTAATTATAATATTTTATAATAATCTGAAACATGGTGTGAGAGCAAGACAAATTGAAACGTTAAAAGCGATAAGTATAAATTGATGTCAAAATACAACCTCACCGGGTTGTTTAAACAGAACAAAGACAGTCTTATGATTCTTATGTTACGCCTGTGCTATGGATCCATTATAAATTATGCTTACAGCTACAGGTTCAAAGAGCCGTAGCAACGCCCTGGCATCGGGGCAAGTGCCAGGGCCGCGAGGACTAAGGGGCGCCATCATGTATTCCACCATGATATATAATAAAAACTTTTCAAATACTATTAGCAATGCTGTAGTCGTACAATACATCTATTTTCACAATCAGAGGATATTAAATTTACAAAGATTAAAATGAAAAAAGATTAAAAGTGCACTATTTTAGGTTAAATTAATTTACAAGTATCTATTTTAAGTATTTGGGCACCAAAAACATTGCTTCGGCTCTGCAGGTAACTCAAGAATAAAAATGCGAAAGTGTCATTTGCTTCATAATGGAAGGCACTTTGAACACTTTTAAATTAAAATATTTTATTTATAAGCCGTTATTGAGAATACATTTTTTTTTCTTTCGTAAAACGCAAAAGATTTTTAAAAAATGTTTAAGTAAAAGTTGGTTCTTTCCAAAAGCTCTATCTAAAGATATGCAGCTAGACATACGTTACCATTTAAAAAATCAAAGTTGTCATTAATATCTTGTACTTCCGGCTTGTAACGAAAAATATCAATACTACCATTCGAATCTTTGAATAGACTTTGGTCATCACATTTTTGTCGCCTTTTCGAGAAAAAAAGATGTGGTCTGATACACTCTGAATAACAAAAAAAAAAGGAAATTTGGCACGTCAGCTAGTTATTAATAATATCTTAAAAAATTTCCAATAGCTAAGATATTATCACTTACTTAACTACCGACACATTTGTTCCATATTTGGTCTAAATTTATCATAAAATATAGTCGGTATAAGATCGGCGTTGTCTTAAATTTCGATAAAATATCAAATTAATTATCATTAGTAAAATATCATTACAAATCAATATCGTATTCATCAAGTGTCATCTGGAGATAGTATTGGTATTAGTAGAGGAAATGAGGTAATTAACTTCAAACAAGTGTGATGTGTTCGGGCATCGTTAGAGCGGTCTGCCAGTGTAGATGAACACCTGTCTGCTGGTCGGGCCCGAGCAATGCGGCACAAGGAAGAAATCTGTGGCTGGCCCGGTGTGCGCTGCAGAAGGACTGTTTAATTCAGCCACTGACAAACACTCACATCCGGCAACCGTCATGTTATTGCTACAAAGAATTTATGGCTGATATCTATTAGAATATTATAGAAGTATATAATAACTACAGGGTCGTTCCTGGGTTGTTAGTCGTCCAAGTACAAAAACAATATCGAAGACCTAATGTAATTTTTGATTAATTTTTATTTAGAAAAACTCCTTTCCCCTGATGCCACAGTTACTGGCAGCGGTAACAAAAATCGCAAAACCATAGAAAAAATAGGAAATGAGGATATTAATTCATTGCCTTTTTATTTAAAATTTCCATACAAATTCACATTAGTCTATTTAAAGAACTTGAGTATGATATATTATTTATTTTACGTTTCGTCGAAAATCACCTTTATATACACCAGCGGCGGTGAAAGGTAGGGGCGACAGGGGCACAGGCACAGGGCGCCAGCTTTTAGGGGTGCCAAAACAAACGCTTAAATATACAAGTTTTTATATTTTCATTTCTATATCAATTTTGTACATATTAAATATAAAATTGAGTTTAAAGGTACACATTTATTGATTATATAATAATATTCAGTCTTCTTTTGGACTACATTAACTTTACTACACATCTGAAACATTTATAACTGATTTTGGTGATTAAGACAGTGTTTCTCAACCTTTTCTGGCACGGGACCCCAAAATTACGTAAATATTATCTGCGGCCCCCTATATATACATATATATATATACATATATATATATATATATATATATATATATATATATATATATATATATATATATATATATATATGTATATATATATATAGAGGAAGGAGATAAGGGTGAGAGAGAAAGAGAATGAGAGATAGGATAGGGGGGGGGGCACCAAAGGATGTGTCAGGACGTAGAGAATGCGATTTTTCTCGAAAAGGCGATGCGTAAGCAAGTTGGGAAAAAAATGAATGACCGAAGTTTATCCAAAGAATTGAATGGTAGTATTCAAATTTATCAGATAATTTTTCCCTTAATTTTTTAAATAGGAAAGTTGGGCACCTTTGGATAGAGCTTTTAAAAAGAAACAATGTTTACTTAAACATTATTTAAATATCTTTTACGATTGACTAAAAATTGTATTACCTATAATGGCTTGAAAGTAAAGTATTTTAATATACAAGTGTTCAAAGTTGCTTTCCAATTTGATTTAGACACTTTCGTACCCTTACTCTTGAGTTATCAGTAGCGCGGAGCATAATAAAAAATAATAATAAAAAATATTGCACTTTTAAGTCGTATCTACTTGAAAGTACTTGAAGTACCTTCAACGCGAATCGTTTTCATAGATATGCATCAATCGACACATATGTACACTTGATGTAGTTTACTTAATTTAAATTAGTTGACAAAATAAAAATAATTTATATTACTTATGCTATTAAAATTTTATTTTCATGCTTCGATCTTATATAACTTCGCGGTCCCCCGATGAATCTTTCACGGCCCCCCGGTTGAGAAACGCTGCATTAAGACATACAATGGCACCTTGACTTACAAACTTAATTTTTTCCTGACCACGTTTCGTATCTTAAAAAGCATGTATCTAGAAATCCAATTTTCTATATATCTTATGGGAAATCAATTAATCCGTTCCCAGATTAAAAAATGAGTACCTTTTTTTGCCAAGGGCGCCGAAACACGGTTTTGCCCCTAGCGCAAGTTTTCCTTACTGCGGCTCTGACAGGCTGTAATTCATTTGAAAAGAAAAACATCACGGTTTGTATCTAGAAGTCAAAATAGGATATGAAAATAGTGTGAATCTCGAAAAATTCGTATATCGAGAGATTTGCAAGTCGAGGTACCACTGTATTAGCAAATTTACTTAGCCATAACTAGTATTCGGTTATAATGTTAATATATTTAAATTGCAACCACCAAAATCAAAAGAATATGTTTGAAATAAGATTGCGAGCACCTAAACTCCCCTCTTCGGTTCGATATACCGAGTGATTATTTAATGGCGAGACGACGTCACCGAATTTTACGTGCCTCCTAGCAGAATACTATGACTATAATAACTTTGAAGCAAATTTGATTATGAAGAAAAAAAGATTATGCGAATGCGCGCATAATCACCTGCTACGATGTGTATGAAACGGCAAATTATTAAAACTTCCAGTGACGTCGTCTCGCCATTAAATAATCACTCGGTATATGCCAGTGCATATTATAAAAAGGGCGCAGTTTAGCGGGTTTTCCCCGGGCGCCAAAAGAGCTAGCGCCGGCTCTGATATAGATCCGAAAATGTCCCGCAAAATTTGGGAAGGTTGGTCATCCTAGCCATAAGTTTCATACAAGTTACTTTTCTTTCCAATTCATTTGCACATTGAAGACTTTGAAGGTAATAAAAGTTAAAGGGTAAAATCTAACTGGTTCTTGAAAACTTTTCGCATATCTAACTAATAATAATTGTATAAAACATTTTGCTGTTACTAGTACTTGAATATAAAATTATGTTTTTATATGTATCAATAACTAAAAGATATTTGTCGTAATGTAATTTGTCAGTTTTTTTTACAATAAAATCATTTTTGTAAAAGGAATTTTCATTTTTGTTAGCTGTCATGGTCTCACTTTTTATGGTTTGAAGTGGTCTTTTCCTAAACAAAATAATCATAAGCCTCACTTAATCTGTAAAAGTTACTACAGTCTATCTCAGAAAGACTGATAGTAATAAATATTTTGTCAGGCAGTTACCAGTGGCGTGCATATTTTAAACACGTTTAAATTGGTTTTGTGTATTTCTATATTACTATTTATCATTTAATTAAACGCACGCCTGTGACCATATTTATCATATCATTAAACGCACGCCTGTCACCATATTTTTCCTGAAAATTTTAGGATCACATTTTTATGATCTATTGTGTTTAACCCTAGTTCGTATTCCCATATAAGATGTGAGGCACGCTCGGTTGTTTTTCCAATATTTCGTTTCGAACTATTCATATTTTGTGTGCCGCTTCTGTGTGAAAAAACAATAACTTTTTACAAATAATAAATTTTATTACTATCAGTCTTTGAGATCAGTCTTCTGAGATAGACTATAGAATTGAAAATCTAGTTCCACATAGAAACAAGCTATAGATATATTTTGCCACGAGCGTGGAATAATGCTCATTTCACACGAGTATGAAAGTTGCGCACCGAGCCGCAGGCGAGTAGCGAAATTCATACGAGTGAGAAATTATTATTCCATGCAAGTTTCATACTATGCTTTTTCCACGACTTTTTCCATACTAACTTTATTACTTTTTAAATTTTTATTCAGTTCCCTTTAAAAACTAACAATAAATTGACAGTTGTTTTCAACCTATTTATCACGTTGCCTAGCGACGGTCATGTACGTGTCATACGGAATTTAGATTCAGATAAAATAACAATACTTGCATCAGCTGATGTCTAACTGACAGACCAAGACCAACTCTATGAAAAAATATAGTCTGGCTTCGAACCGTGTAGACTGGAGACGAGGAGACAGAAACCCAATAGGAAATGTAACAATCAATGATGATCAGTCAGTTATATGTATGAACTCTTTCTCGAATTTGTATAATCACACGCTACTATAGCTCATTTCAAATTAGATTGCAGTATATGGCACTGCAAACCGAGGATGATTTACATGTTAGATAAATACAATATTGTATGAAATTTTAATTAAAAATATATTCATTTATAAAATTGTATAAAAAAGAAATTGGTTGATATCCCAGTAAACATTTTTATACGGGCCAGTACTGGTAAAGCACATACTCCCCGGCATTGAAAGTAATGGGCCAGTACCCCGGTGTCCCCGTGGCCGTTACTGGCCCATTGATGTATCAGTTGCCGGCCCAGCAACGGTAAAGTGCAAAATAATCGCATTAGTTGCAAGATTTATTTCTGATGGTTTTAAGTAAAAAGTATGAGTGAAGAAGAGTGCTTATAAAATGCTGGTAAAGTACTTCGTATAGGCGGAATGCGAAATACAAATGTGAAGTACAGTATTAATACTGGCGTTGCACTTACTTTTGGTGCCAGTAATTTACCAGCATAAAAGCAGTTTGCCGGCATTCGGCCGTTAGTTGAATGTTTGCTGGGATAGTATTTAATCAATGAGGTATAGTGCGTTCGAAGGTGAGTTTGCAGTATAGCTCTTATGGAAAATGGGAGCGGTGGTGCCAAATGTTGTAAAAGTGTCAAATGTGTCAATTATAATAATATGAAAAACTCGTATGATTTACAAAAATCAACTCTTATAAAACTCAAAATAACACTCAACAAAAACAAATGGCCATTTGTAGAATACTGCGTCTTCACAGATCAGCGCGTTTTAGAGCTGGCAACGTTGACAAGCAAGAAAAGGATAGCGTCATTGTGTAAACCCATTAGAGAGTATGAAAAAGAACTACTCCATATGCCCTATACTGCAAACTCACCTTTGAACGCACTATAGTAATAATATAGAGACAGAACGAGGACGGCATGTTTTGAAGCCAACACCCTCTTAGGCGGGGAGCGGGAAGATGCACCGAGGAGTTGTGCGTGTTGCATATATCCAATGACGTCATATAAACTATACGTCGTAAAACCTCATTGCTAACATCCATGTTTTGCTGATAAGAATTGAAAGTAAAAATATGTTTTTTCAAACAGTAAACTGCAAATTATAATAAAATAAATTTCATAAATAATATTAAATTAAGCTTAATTTATTAGTATATTTTTAAGATAATTATGAAAAAAATAGTAGTTTTTTTTTATTTCACGTTAATGGTCTTTGATACTTAGGCAATTAGCCAAATATATAGGTTTTTAAATAACATACATTTAAAATCTAGTAGACCTTAATTTTTTTAATGTAAGTGGACAATTCTGTTAATTTCTAAATTTGATGTGGGCAGATATATAATTTATTCAATGATAAATTAAAAATTATCTGACAAATTATAAAGATATACATCTATAGATATACATGTAAGATTATAATTAAACTTTACTTTTTAGTATTTGAAATACATTTATAAATACTTGTTGGAGTTAATAACGAACAACAAAACAATAGTAAACATAAAATGGCGATCAAGGAACATCTATGATGACGATTGCTCCTAGCGGTAATTTAACAAAATAAATATAAGTTAGGCAACTTGTTAGACTCCTGGGGGCAAATCCCCTTTCGTCTCCACAGGGTCTTGGCTTCATAACAAACAATGTTAAGGTATAGCGCGTGCTGCGTCTATATTATATGACGTCAATGTATTTAACTAATACAAGGTGTCTCAAAAGAAATTTTATATTTAGTGGATCGATTAAAAAATAAGTAAGCCGTAGGTATATAGAAAAAATGTTTATTAATTATTAAAATACACTTTTTGGGGATTTATTTCTTAAAAATAATATCGTCTAAATGTAGACCCTCGCGTTCTCGGCACTCATTTAATCGAACAGTAAAATTACTTATGACGTCTCGGCAAGTGGACTCAGGGATGGCTGCCATTTCGTGACGGATATTTTCTTTCAAATGCGCCAGTGAAGTCGGTTTATTGGCGTAAACTTTAGATTTTAGATAACCCCATAGGAAAAAGTCCATAGGGGTTAAATCTGGACTGCGTGGAGGCCAATTTATGTCACCTCTCCGGGAGATCAATTTGCCTGAGAAAATTTCACGAACACGTGGCACAGACATATTGGACGTGTGTGAAGTTGCTCCGTCCTGTTGGAACCATGTTCTTTGGTTATAGCCAGGAAAGTTGTGCAGTTCAGGTACCAAGAAGTTGCCTAACATCTCCACATAACGCTCTGAATTCACTGTAACTGCACGCCCCCTTTTGTCTTCAAAAAAGTAAGGGCCGATAATTCCTCGCGCCGACATCGCAGCCCATACGGTCACTTTAGGCGAATGTAGGGGTTTCTGATGTTTGCGTTTCGGATTCGTTGCACTGCATTAGCGGCAGTTCTGCTTATTTACGTGGCCATTAAGATGAAAATGAGCTTTATCCGAAAACAAAATGTTGGTAAACGTTGAAAATCGCTCAATCACCTGATTTACGAAATTAAGCCTCTGACTGGCATCTTGGGGCTTTAATTCTTGCACCAATTGAATTTTGTAGGGGTGCAGCTTTAGGTCTTTGTGCATAATGCGATGTAATGATGATCTATGCAGATTTAAAGCACTTGCGCGCTTCCGAATTGAAAGGTTCGGGTCGTCACGAACAGACTGATTAACATTCTCCACGTTTTCTACCGTTCTTGATGACCTAGGTCGCTCGGATTTTGATTTATCCTGCGTTGTACCAGTCTCTTCAAACTTTTTAACCCAATGTCGAATGAGAGGAATGCTTGGCGCATCATTTAAGTGGCGAAAACCTCGAATACTGCAGAATTTTCTACGCGCTACAGTCGCCGAATCACCGTTTTTGCAAAACTCTCGCACGCATAACGTGCGGTCTGCTCCCGAGAAACGCTCCATAGCGACTGAATTCCCAAGAGCCAGGCTACCGATTGACATAACCCCCGCGCCCCTCGATACGTTGCGTTCACGCAGTAAGCTAAATAAATATAAAATTTCTTTTGAGACACCTTGTATAAGACAAATAAACATAAAAGACAATTTTAGTGAATTAAAAATTATTTAAAAATGGATTTGGTTAAAAAGTGTTTAAAAACAATAACAAACAATATATTTTCAGTGCTTAAGTTTCTAATAAATAATGTGAAAATTATTAATTTGACAAGTACTTTATTCATTGTAAATTTGGCTCCGCACTACACCTATCAGAGCAAGACCAAACATATCCTATATCTTTATACATTTCATTCGCACTATATTCGCATTTCCTTAAAGTTGGCATTCAATGGCCAAATATCTAAAATTTAAGTTAATAATAACACCCCTAATAAGTAGAAAGAAGAAAACTTCCGAAACGAAATCATTAGCCACGTAATAAATTAAAATTTACACATAACCTAAAATCTTCACATGATCAATCAGAAACTTGAGAGCTTAGAGCGATACGGTTAGCCATAAAAACAAAGAAACTGATCCATAACTCCACCTCTAGTGTCAGGAACAAACCGCAAATCTCCCTCTGACAAATGACTGCACGTCCCACGCCATAAACCGTTTCTGTAAATTGCTACTTTTCCCATAAAACGAATACATGTGTGAACTCATGTTAATAAGGTGCTTCGTGTTGCAAAGTTATACTAATGTCGAAACCAGTGGCGTACTGAAAATTATCTCGGTCAAAACTTTAGTGCATTAGCAGTAGTGGCGCTAGCTGGGGTCCGGTGGGGCCTGGGTTCAAAACTGCTGTGGTTACCAGCCTTCTCCCCAGATATGCTTGGAGAAAATTTTAAATTGTAGATAAAAGTAAGTGTACAGTCCAAAAATTTGCGGGCTGGGCTGAAAATGGGTCGCCGTCGATCGGATTAATATTTTGTTTGATTTTGCCCAACACCAAGGAGCATCCGTAGTTTGGGAATATTTCGAATTGTGAAAGATGGAAATGGGCAACGTATAGCCCGCTTTCATCTTTTCAAAATTTTCATAATATTGTAACGTGTTCAGATTCTTCAAACAAAAACGCAGAATGTTCCGGAAGGTAAAATTTATTAACACTTAAAATATTGCACTAGTATACGGAATACTAACAATACTTTTCGCCCGGAGGCACAAACTGTCAGTATACTTGCTTGGACAAGACTTACAACCCGACTGAAAATATAAAAGCATCTCGTTACCAAGTAAACTTGGTTCGATTATTACAAAATTCCATATTTTTCTAAAGACTTCTAGATTTTTCCATGGTTTCCATGAGTATGGCTTATTAGAAGTTTCCCGAATATTCCACAGAATTCCGCCATAGGCGTCCTATGAAAGAAATAAAGACATTTTCGTCACAATAATAATTTTTGTTATTTTCGTATACAAATTATGTCGATAAAAAACTTGTATTTTTGTTATTATTTTTGGAACTAGGAGGGCAATTGTTTTAAAATAATGTTGTACATAAACAAAAATTAAAAATAAAACACCATTTTCTATATATATATATATATATATATATATATATATATATTAATGTACTCCTATTCTATTTTTTACATAATGCAACGTAATTTTTAAATAAAAATTTATCATTCATTTTACTAATAAAATTACTTTACTAAAAGCTGCAGAAACGATAGAACACCTACAAAATTGTAAAGAAATAGGAAGAGAGCCAAGGAAGATTCAAGAACTGCTGGACGAGTCGGGAGCCGGGTTAACATGGATGAAAAGGGTGCTAAAGAAAAGAAGAGAAAAAGAGAGTGCAATATAAAAGTAAAAAGGGCATACTTTAGTTATAAGTTTATAAATGTATATATATATTTTTTTTCATTTTTCTTTTTGTAAATAGTATCAAATATTTATTTTTGTTTTATTTTTGTTATATATATCAAAAATTATGGGTTATTTATGTAAGAACTGTACTCCATTCAAAGCCGCAAGGCACGAATAAAGACTTTATCTATCTATCTATCTATCTACTAATAAAATTAAATGTTTATCTCGGGTTAGATTATAACAATTTTTTTTTTTTTTTTTAATTTACTTTATTGGCCTTGGGTCTCACCACCACTTGGCCACCTATCGCCCATATAACAAAAATAATAATAAGCTTTTCAACAAATAAAAGTCTTAATAAACTTGAATAAAATAGCTGTCTGTTATACAGGCACGCACCCAGGAATATTATCAAAATACAAATGTTGACTTAAAAAAAGAAGGTCCTCGGTTTTGGCAACGACCCCGTGTTTTCTGAGCTCTTGGAGTGGGTTCAAAACCGCGACCCCCCCCTTGGTGCACGTTTATTATACATAAATGAGATTATGTAAGGTGACCATTTTTTGTCAAATATAAAACCAGGACATTTAAAATACCCCAAGTACAGGCGCGTGGAATAGGAGAGAGTCCTTTGGTCCTGACCCCCCCCCCCGGAACTAAAAATATAATATACTTAATAAAAACTAAGGTACTGAAAATAAAATCATTTCTTTTGTTGATAAAAACAAATCATAGTCAAAATGCAATTAACATATAAGACCACCCCTCCCCGTAAAGAGGCAATAATAAATTTTATATTATTTATCGGATATTTTTTAGAAATAGACCTCCCTCAGTTAATTTTTCTAGGAGCGCGCCTGCTCATTCAGCATGAAGAAATTGGCTATCGAAGCATATATATTAAAAAAATATTGCATAGTAAGCTTAATTTTTTTGCCATTAAGTGAAAAAATAAAATGTACTTCTTTTATTTATATTGTAGATTAAGAAAGTCATTTTGTAAAGGCCGCTACACTGCTGAGCCCTATTTTGTGTTTAAATTTACGCGCGTACTGAAAGATGGAATGATTACTCGATCTTTTGAAAAATTAATAATTTTTGATTTTGTGTCCCTAAACTGTACTGGTTATATTTCATGTCTAACCAGGACCAATCACCAAAAAACAGTACAGTACTGGTAAAACCAGTACGAATGGTCACCTTAGATTATGTATACATATAAGGTAGGTATTGTGATCATACCGATTTTGACATTTCGAGATTTCGATGGATCTCCACGAATTGAGGTCCCTACATAACGTTTTGACTATTTTTAGCATGATGTCTATCGGTCTGTCTGTCCGTCTGTCCGTCCGTCCGCTCGTCTGTCCGTCTGTCTGTTTGTCTGTCTGTGTACACGTGCAGAGCACTAAACGTGTCGTTTTTAAGATTTTTGCGAATATTTAGCAACAGAAAAATATTTCGAAAAAATTTATTGAACAAAAGTTGCTATAAATGCAATAGCTAATAACTTTTATTTGAGACATTTTTTGATAAAGTATCTACTTTTTCATACTTATATGTAACGTTTCCATGGTCATGATAAATAATACCTCTGTTAGAAAATATTAGGCCAAGTTATTTCTACTCTGCTGCTAGAATATATGTTATACAAGTACTTTGTGATGGTGGTCGGTCCTGTGGTGGCCACAGCTGATTTTTTTAAATAGTAAAAAAATACTCATTACTAAATGAATAAAGGAAACTTAAATTGTAAAAAGGTGTTCGCGAATCGCGATCTTCAAAATAAAACTGCAATAGAGAAAAACCGCTAAAAAGAGGTAGATATTTGTTGGTAGGTATTTGTATGAATAGGTAGTGTTCTATTAATATTCAGATAATACCCTAAAAATTGTGGAACTAAAATAATAGTGACCACCCAGGAAAATAAAAACTACTCCCAAACAATAGAGAAGAACCTCCAAAAAAGAAAAAGTGCTCATTGGTTTGTATATGTAGGGGTAAGGGTCTTATCGTGCCGAAAAAATCGTGGATATATAAAATAAACGCGACCGCTTGGAAAAATCTAACTACCCGGAAGTGGTAGAAAAAAATCAATAAAATAGCTAAGGATAGATTGTGTTCATTTCATCTCTAAATACAACCAGAGCAAATATATTAAAAATGCAAATCGCAAGAAAAACCAAAAATTGTTCTAGTACGTATTTACGAAAACTGCTACCGTCAGAGTTTCGCTGTCTATAAATTTTACGGATTTACGTTTATCTTATAAGTTTACAGAAATACTCAGAACTGTCCATTCCTCCTAAACTCACTGTTAGCTTTACAGGTGTCTTATAAGCTCGTTCCAGATTGCACAGAATTGCATCCTTATTTTACATTATGTTCATTATACAGATGGTGCGATGACTTCCAGAATGAGATAGAAAACATATTTTTTTGGGGCAAAATTGCATTTATTTTTCTATATAGTCTCCATTCAGCTCTATACAATTAGTCCAACGCTTTTCAAGAACTTTCATTCCTTTAGAAAAATAAAAATTATCTAAACTCTTGAAATATTCATTTACAGCTTCGACAATTTCAGTATTTAGAGGAGATTTTCCAGCCAACCATTTTTTGAGTTTTGGAAACAAAAAGAAATCGGTGGGAGCCAAGTCTGGCGAGTACGGTGCTTGTTCGATTAATTCGAATCGTAATTCATGCTGTTTCCCCATCGCTATTATCGGTTTGTGGGAATCTTGGTTGAACAAGACAGATTTTTTTTTTTTGCCAAATGGGTCCTTTTGGATTTGACTTCTTCGTTCAATCTAATAACGGCGTATAATACTGGTCCGTCTTGTTCATCCATGTTGCAAGTAGTCGATAATAGTATATTCTGTAACAAGGTTGGAATGAGAAAATTCGATGCGAGTGGAACATTTCGAGCGCGAGGCGCAGGCGAGCGTGAGGAACCACGAGCATCGAATTTTCTCATTCCAACCGAGTCACAGACCCAACTTACTCCACGACCACCAGAAAGAAAAAAAAAATAACAAATAATTATTTTAACAAACATTTTATCTTAACAAATAATTTATATTACATAAAAAATTAATCAATTAAAAAACTAATTTATTTTATTTATTATTTGTTTAATTTTAATTTAATTTGCCGCACATCGGCCACTATATTAGGTTAGGAAGTTATGTTGCATTTATTTAATGTAAACGTTGCATATATCTTAATGTAACCCTACAAAAACAAAAGACAACTAGCATGGAATAGTTATTCCATAACAAGTGATGGAATGAAATACACGCAAAATACATAAGAAGATAAGTGATTTAGAATAACATTCCAACTATTGTGTTAGAATATTAACTTTCTGTAGTCAAAATTGGTTTTATAATTGGTAAATTCTATAGTGGTCGTGGAGAAAAATTATTCCTCGAGAATCAGTGGCGTAGCGTGGGTTTCAGCCGCCCGGGGCGGATGCCAATTTCGCCGCCCCCTTATTTAGGTATTTAAATCTAAAAGGCTCAAAAATTTACAGAATTTGTCGCCCCAAAAAAGAGCCGCCACCACCGCCTCCGCTATGCTACACCACTGAGATTACATACAATTTTTCGAGTTTCGAGAATGTTCAATAATTTAACAATCACAACACGCACTTAAAGAAAATAATGAATTGTAGCAAGTTAATTTAGTCCATGTGAATTGGACGACTGATGTTGCAGGTGTTATTAGACAATATTGAACTCTATTCTTTATATGAAAGAATCGATTCTCGCTGAATATTCGTTGTGAACAATCCGAGTACAAAATAAAACGCGGGGAATTACCGCAAGGTAACCATGTCAGACATATATGTCTGACATGGCGCATGTAGAACTTCTTAGTGTCAGACACATATGGCCGACGTGGCGATTAACGTGTTAAAGAAAGGCTATTCCCCGGTTCCGTCACATTTAAATAATAAAAAGTTCTGTGCTCATTTTAATCGGTCCGAATTGTAGGTGCGACAAAAATATTAAAAGAAATGGTTCAAATTTTTAGTTCAGATTACAAGATATTATTTATTGAGGATTTTTGCCGCCCCAAAAAAGTGCCGCCCGGGGCGGACCGCACCCCCCGCCCCCACGTCGCTACGCCACTGTCGAGAATCCCAAAGGACGGTAGCCATTACCTTACCATCTGACGGCATCATCTTGGCCATCTTCTGAGTTAATTCACCGCGTGCTATCCACTGTTTTGATTATTTTTTGGTCTCCGGAGTATAGTGATGTGTACATGTTTCATCAACAGTTCCAAAACGTCGCAAAAAATCTTTTGTATTGCGCTTGAACATGCCTAGACATTGCTAAGAAATGGTCATTCGCACTTTATTTCGGTCGTTTGTTAGAAAACGCGGCATCCATCTTGCAGTAAGTTTTAAATCCAGATGTTGTTGTAAAATGCAATGTGCGCGGTCATATGAAATGACTATTGCGCGGTCATATGAAATGCCCATATTGTTATCTCTCGCAATTTTAGTCGGCGATCGTTCCTTACGATTCCGAGGATATTTCTAAACGTTTATTCATCAGCAGCTGTTTTTGGCCTACCAAACCGTGGTGCATCCTCTGTACTTGATCGAACGCGTTTAAATTCTGTAATCCAGCGTTACATAACAGTGAACAATGAGTTTAAAAATTTCAAAACTGTATTACAATCCACAGCTGAAAGTCGTAATTTTACAAAAAAAAAAAAACAAACTTCGGCAAACTTTAGAGGATAAAGAGCCAAATTCACCCTTTAAGGCATCTGGAAACATGTTCCCTAATTTTCTTTTCATACACGACTTTTTTTAGCATCATTTAACGAGTAGTGCATAAATATACATAAATAAATCACAACATGTAATAAGTATGGATTTAAACTATTGATAACAATGAGCTTACTTAGAAGGTTTTAGTATGTTAGATGTGTAGCTTAACTTAATTTGAGGAGTCACACGAATATCCTCAAAGATCCGCATGCGGCTCGCGAGCCTCGGGTTGCCGACCCCTGGTATAAGGTAATAAAAATCGGATATACTCTTATGTGTACATGAGTTTGGAAATAAGTTTGATAACTAATGATAATTAAATTGATAATTAATGATTTCACTGTAGAAACTTACCGTCGTAAAAGCCCCGTCGTAAATCATCCGTAGTAAAAATTTAATGCAACATAAAAATTTAAAATTCGTAATTCAAATACTCTTCTCTAAAATTATAGTAACTTTTTCTTTTCACCTATTTGGGTTTGTATATTTTGGATGTTTTAATACAGCATTCTGCCGATTGCCTGAAAGTCTAAATCGTCCACTAGTGAGAGGTACCTTCCAAATGAAGATCACTGTTTAAAATCATCAAATAGCAAAAACTGATATGTACCGGAAGAAAAGCATGTAAGTACATGTTAATATTCGCATAGTGTTGTCTGTAGGTTCCCATGACGAGCAGCCCCTGTGTCGATGTTAGACGTGCCGGATACCGTGTGATATATGTCCATACATGTGGCCAACACTCCTGGGGAGTTGCAGTGACACCACCGGTAGCTGCAGCGGCTTCGTGCACTATATTGCAACCGTGAATCCTCAACTGCACCAGGGGACTGATCTGCAATATATGCACCGTAAAATTCGGTAGCTAATAGGCTACCTCCACATTTTTGACATTCTGTCAATGAACATTAAATAAAAATAAGTGATTTTTACAAAAAAAAATTTAAACTATCAAAGTATATGCATAAGTATTACCACACAATTATTAAAATTTTATTGACGATAAACGCACATGGATCAGTGGTAGGATTACGAGTAATCAGAGAGTTGAACCCAAATTTATTTCGTTCTGGTTTACGGTTACATTTCAAGTAAATGTTTTTCGTTCCAGTTTCGTTTCGGTTCGTCTAATAATTCCGGTTCAGTTCCGGTTCGGTTATGATTCGAATAACAAGTTAAAATCGAATATAACATCAAATACCTACCGGTATAAATTTTGGTTTAATTTTATTTACCAAATTCCCTTCTAATTCTTGTTTTTCAATTATAAAATTGAAAATACAAAAGATATAGAACTCAATTAAAAATTGATTATTGTGTTGTTAAAAACGAAAACAAAATACAATTTAGGAATATAAAATTTAAAATACATAAACATATTGCACGTAAATAAAATAAAATTCTAACAAATTAAGAGGAAATTACAAAAATAATTAATAAGACACAGGGCCGGATTAAGGGGGTATCAAAACAGTCAGTTGCCTGGGGCACCACAGTCAAGGATTGCTGAAAATTTAGATTGAAAACTTGTTTGTTTTTCAACAAATATTTTTGACAACTTTAATTTTTAAAAAATTGAACAAAAAAAAAATTGAAAATTAACCGTTGTTAACATTTTGTTCCGGTTTCGGTTTTGATTTTTAAATTGAGCAATTTTACGTTACGGTTACGGTTCCGGTTCTGGTAAAAATTCCGGTTAATTTCGGTTTTCGGTTTGGTTCCGGTTCAACTTTTTGCGAGTAATTCAATTCGATAGTTGACAAAAAACAATAAGTACTTCGCAATCGCCAATAGAAATGCTTCATTTGCACAGATGTAATAGAATTCTATCCATCCTTATCCCACCACGAGGTCGTTTAAGAGAGCTGTATGGGACCCAAAAAAAGGAAAATAAAAAATATATGTAAGTGAAGTGTGACTTTTGACACAATTCAGGGTTCCGTAGGTATTCAGTATGTGAAAGAGGTCAATAGAATGCTGATATTTTTTTCATTAAAATCAACAGATTTTACAAAACATAATCACTTTTATTAAATGCATACGCATATCCATCATATTTCACTAAGGGTTTCACTATACTGAACATTTGGTTTTAATAAATAAAACAAGGTGAGTATTGTCATTTTTATGCTATGGCTGTGTTATGTATTTATTATAAACGAGGCTGAATAATATTAATTGACTTGGCCGCTGCACCGTAATAGTTTATCATCCGTTTACCATAAAGGTGAACTAGATTAAAGGCATACACATGCGTGATACATACATGAAATTTTATTTAGACAAACATAAGACTATTAAATTTTCTGTTAACCAACTTGTAAGCAAAATTTTTAATATAATTGTTGATAGAGATGCAGAATACTAAATATTGGTATTAAATTAAACAGATTTTAAACTATATGTTATAAAAGAATTGTACGGTATGCTACACCTGCATAACCTGCGTATGCATATGTTATTTGCTCATGCGCAGTAGTGACATTTTGCACAAAATTCAGTTCATACAATAACATTTTATATATAATGGAATAAAAATAGTAGACACGGTCAATCATTATTGATCACCAGGCACAGGCATCTAAGCGCTACTATTTAATTTTAAAAAATTTGATGTGAAGTGTGAATATTCACACATTTCAGTGTTTCGCAGGTATATAATAAGTGAAGGCGGTATGCTGAGTGTGTAGGACAAATTTTACTTTGTAGTAATCACGGCAAAATGAACGATTATTTAAAATAATTTATCGTCTGTTAATCATATAATAAGATAATTATTAAATTTACGCTCTTAAAAATTAAATACAACATTTGTCAAAATATAACTAGAATTTTGACAAAATACTTTCAACATAATAAAAATGCAAAAAAAAAAAACAGAAAAAATAAAATTCACTCAGTGTACTCGAACTCGAAACCCTTCGTTTACCAGCGAGTTTTAGCTTACGACACCAGTGCTCTAACCAATAACGCCATCGTACGCCTTGCATGTGAGTGTCTTACATTGGTATAACTTTTGTACTTTGTGAACCAAAAACCACAAAAAATGCGTTATTTTCCGAAAACATAATCTGATCCAAAATTCCTATTGTACTTTTATCGGTTCACACCAATATACATTACTTAGAATTTTTTTAGATTTTTAGTTTAAACCATCTGGGCTACAGGGTGTGGGACAAAATTTTTTTTTGCACAATTTTGACAAAAATCGCATCAAAATAATTTATTTTTCAAAAATAAAAATTTGATCGTTAATCCACGTACTAAGGGCTTTCATTTGATACCCTACTCATAATTTAAAAAAAATATTTTTGTTTTCGATGAGTACATATTTGTTTATATTTTTAGGGGGGTATGTTTTTTAGATGTTTTAGTATTTTTTCTATGTGCGGGTCAAAGAGTTGTATAAGCATACCAAATTTCAACTCTCTAGGTTTAGCCGTTTGGCTACAATTTTTACCGAACAGACAGACAGACAGACAGACAGACAGACAGACAGACGACAAAATGACGGTATAAGGGTTTTTTGGTCATACCTACAAAACCCTAAAAATATACTGTTTTTTTAAAACTTCCATCTTTCGAAAAAATTATCTGTTCCGAGCATACTATTTCGGTTTGCTTCAGTGTTCAAGTACTTTGACCATTTCAGATTTTTAAGTCCTTCTTTTAACATATTTTTGACAAAAACTGCGTCAAAATAATTTGAAAATCTTTTTTGGGGGGGGGGTGATACATTTTATCGAAACCTCATTAAGTTTTCCATATCATAGGATTTAATAATTAAAAATAATAAAACATGGATAATGAAACAGATACTTAAGAACAATTATATCAGCTTCAGAGAAGATAGATTCAGACGTAGAGGGCAAAATCATAAGAGAAAAAGTTCTGAATGTAACAAAAAGGAGATATTTTAAACGATTATAGAAATACATATAGAGGAGAGACGTGTCCTGTCACAAGAAATGTAATAAAAAGGATAAGAACTGCATAGTTGGACTATGAGATGAAGTTTATAGTATACCATAATCGGTACCATAATTGGTACACTATGTATTACATAGCGTAAGAATAGAGAGAATATGGCAAGAAATGGTACCTCAATAATGACAGACGGGAAACTGATCTAAAATCGATCGCAAAAAGTGCTTGCAAAATGTATTTTCAGAAGTGGAAGAGACGCTGACAGGTAGGTATATGTAGTCACAGAAGGGCAGTATTTAGCAGGTGAAATTTTAAACGTAAAATAATTATTATACTCTATCTCAAAAAGGCTGATAGTAATAAATCATTTTGTCAGGCAGTTACCAGTGGCGTGCACATTGTAAACACGGTTAAATTGGTTTTGTGTATTTCTATATTACTATTTATCATTTTATTAAACGCACGCCTGTGACCTTATTTATCATATCATTAAACACACCACTGTGACCATATTTTTACTCAAAATTTTAGAGGCAAATTTTTATGGTCTATTGTGTTTAACCCTAGTTCGTATTCCCATATAATATGTGCGGCACACTCGGTTGTTTTTAACAATATTTCGTTTCGAACTATTCATATTTTGTCGCTTTTGTTTTGCCGCTTCTGTGTGATAAAACATAACTTTTTACAAATAATAAATTTTATTACTGTCAGTCTTTTTGAGATAGAGTATAATAAAGTTTTATGGCGCTAGTAACCTTATAAATGTGTGAAAAAAAAAATACTATATACATATATATGCTGGAGCCTGGGAAAATGGAAGTCGATGGCACCTCAGAACTATAATGGGAAAAGCTAAGAAGAGAATTATATTATGGTTTATGATTTTTTATTTTAAAGATGTTAATAAATTTAATTGTTTAAATTGCTGTCACATGCTTGACCAGGACCGTTGTGAGGGGGTGACATTTAAGACTGCTGTTACCATTTTCTGGGCAACGAGGTTTTGAAAACAGCTTTTGGGAAGATGCTCTAAATTGAACTGTGTGGTTCGCCCGTTTTAAAGATGTTTAAAATTTAATCAAAGATTGTGACGGATTGGGTAGGCTTCCAATTTATAAAATTCCTTGTACCCAAACACATGAAATATTAAATAAACATTATTATTTTGGGGTTCTGAAACGATTGCAAGAGTCAAGAAGAGTAAAAAAAACCACATACTCACCCGACTTGGTCCTATTTGATTTTTTCTTATTATTCCAAAACTGAATATTTCGTTAAGAGGGCGCCATGTTCAATTTTCTGAAGAATTAGACAAGTATTCAAAAACTGATATAAAACGATTCCAAAAACTGCTTAAAAATGAGTTTGCAGAAGTTAAAAAGACGCTGACAGCAATGTGTACATCAAAAGAGCATTATTTCGAAGAAGATAATTTAAATATAAAATAATTATTTGTCAATTAAGTTTTATAGCTAGTCGCTAGACGCTGTCATCTTTTTTTAATCAAACTTCGTATAGCATAGATAAAATACAAATATTGTAATAAATAAACGTTTATTATACTGGATTTAATTGAAATATTAAATTCGTATATACACGCAGAACGTTTATAGTTATTACAAAATGAACATGTTTAAATGTAAATTCAAAAAATAATATAAATTCGGAATAATTTATTATGTTAAATGAATAAAATAATTCTTAAAACTGAAATTTATATTATAAAACCATAATCCCTTATCGGAAGAATTTCAGGGAACAAATGAAGAACAATTCTAAAACGTATCTACTCCAAAAATGTTGAACGCATTCCAAAAATTCTCTACGAAGAAATTCCAAACGAAGTCAAGGTACAACGTCCTAATAAAGTATTGGCTTAGAATAAGAACCGAATCGGTTTAGAATAAGTTCCAAACTGGTCAGATATCATTCAGCAGCCCTTAATAAACTTGATACAATTATATTTAAATACCTATATAAAATTATAACAAAATTAATTTTTAATGATATTAGTGTAATGAATTTATTAGCAATATATATATATATATATATTTGTGAGGGTTCCACTCTGAAATATTTTGTACGGGATCAAATTTGTTATACGTTTATTTTAGTTGCCATTTCATAATTAATGCAAAGAATATACGTAACGTCAAAATCTCTAATGTCAAAATTACGTCTCACTCTAGCTCTACTAATTTACGTATAGTTCTACCCCCTATGCACCTTGTTACTACTAGCTTCATAAGAAATACCAATAAAGATTTTTACGATAACTATGAGATGACGTCACAGTTGAAAAACTTCCCTTGTCGCAAATTGTCAAAAAGGTTAGGTTATATCGAACTACTTCTAAAAAGAAATTGAAAACCTATATTTCCTATGGAGGAAAGGAATTAATGTAAATTATGATACAGAGCAGTTCCAAGCGATTTGTCATAAAATTTATGATTTAAATTATATTAAATTGCGTAATATAATGTTAAATATCATATATACAAATCTAAATAAAATTAAATGAAAATTTCAGTTTGTAATCCTTTTCATCTTTTTTGTACAATATATTTTAATTTTTCTCCTGGTGTGTGACAGACAAAAAGATCAGAAAGCAGTGATAAAGTGTAAAACTTTCTATAATTCGAATCGAAATTTTGTACTGACTGATCTGCTTATATATGTCTCTCAAGTTTAGGCTTCTATTCGACTACTTTCTGTCCTAAACTTATACTAACTAAACGTAACCTAACTACATAGTTTTTAGGTATACACTACTTTATTTTGCCCCACATTAGCCCAATTAAAATTGTGTATCATTGCGCATTCGTTTATAATATAAATACATAAGCAAATCGGAGATTAAAATTAACCCCAGTTCTTTTTTAGGTATAGTAGAATTAGGGAAATAGCAATAAACCTGTATATAGTCAAATAGTTTCTTACCATTACCCACAAGTGCAGAGTCCATTAAAATTAATTTGCGCTTACATCTGATGATAATAAACCATTGTGGCTCTACGAACAGACTTAATGTTAAAATTAGGAAAAATAATGAGTGTAACAAATTTAAATAGAACATATTTTATTAAAAAACAAAAAAATTTCTCACATTTCAGGATTATATAAGGATTTAATAAGTGATAACAAATTGTGGGTACATATTGAACTAAGAAGTTGACTTCGGTTAGATAATCAATACACTGAATTAAACTAAAGCAAGTAATAAAAATTATAAAATTCAATAACTTTTGAACTAAAGTCGGTTTCATTGCTTCAAGCACAACAATATTTTCAAATCTAGTAACTTATACCGAATGATTGAAGTTTTTGATCATTTTGTTCAGCAAAAGCCCACTTCAATATATAAAAAGTAAATTAGTGACAACTTAAGAAAATTATATTATATTTAATTGCGCTTAAATGTTATTAAATAGCCTATACGCAGATCTTCGTCTTGCGAAGAACGACAAACATTCTCATCTTTGAAAATCCAGGTTTCATAAATAAATTTGTAGATTCCTTTCTCTTTTAATTTCATGTATTCTTTTAGAAATTTTATTTTGTTCAGAACGATTTGTGGAAGTTTCATTAGGCCATGTTCTAGGTCTCCTTTTTTATGTTGTATCGTTTTTACAATTAAACACAGTGCTAAATTATTATTCAAGCTATTTATTTTACTTAACACAACAAAAATTACAACATTAGTATTTATTTTGACAACTGACAACTGTCACCGTCAGACCCGCTGTTCATATCCATGGATACCATCGTCTCCGAATGCACAGATCATGCACAGTTATGCATATTCGTCACAATATTAAAACCCAGTATTTCTTGAAATCTTTCATACGGATCTTTCTCGTTAATGCTCGCCTAAAACCAAATGTATTTATTAGTGGCTACATAAAGATTTTCAGTGTCAATACGTAAAGATTTATTATATAAGCAGTTCACTTTTGTAAGAACAAACTAAGAGGAAATTTTGTTTTCAATAGTTTACACCTTTGAAACTGTATGTCATGTTGGTATTAAAAAATGTCACTTTTTTAAAATGTCGATCCATTTGACATATGTCATAATGAAAAATGATATCTTAATTATAATGAACATAACTTATCAACTGAAAGTCGGTTTACAGCGTAAGGAATATTTTTAATTGACATTTAAAGTCAGTAACACACTATAAAAGTAACCAAAATAACCATATATAGTGTGTTCTTATAAAAGTGAACAGCTTATATCTCATAAATAACATTACGTACCCAGCTGTTGTAAAATTATCTAATTCTACCACAGATTTAGTATGTGTCTGTTTATTTCTTAGAGCGACTGACCACTTCACCTCTAGATTGCTGTACAGCATTTTTATTAATTTTTGAAATGCTGACGTCTAATGCTGGAGCAACGCACTACAACGGTAATAAATAATTATTTTTCGAAAAATATTCAAGTGAAAAGATCACAGATATAAACAAAAATTAATACTTAAATCTTTTACACATTTCAGATCTATTATATTAAAGGCCCACCATTATCTCTCTCTTCTTTGGGCGCGGTTGTTAAGAGCTTTCAGCATATTTATTATAATATGCGATAAAACGCAGGTGAAATGTGACGTCGGAAAAAAATACCACTCTATAAATGACAAATGTTGCAACTGAGCAGTGCTAAAAATTTGTGTACTTTTCATTTTGACATTTGTAATTAAATTAACCAAGTATGATGTCATCTCATTGTTGTTGTAAATAGACTGTACAAAAACAAAATATTATGTTACTGATAAACTATCAGAAGGATTTTATATCTTAGAAATAACCAATAAATTTACTAACTTATAGGCTATTCCAAACCTGTAGGCGGAACTAAATGGAATTTAATTTTTCTTCAGTTGTCACCAGCCAACATTTTATATATTGAAGTGGGCTTTTCCTAAACAAAATAAGCAAAAGCCTCAATCAATCCGTAAAAGTTACTAGATTTGAAAATCTAGTTCCGCCTAAACCAAAGCAACCGCTAATCTTTCGGCAATAGCTCAAAACACACCTATCTTTCATTCAATAATTTTACAAATTTAGTCCAGTTGAGCTCTTGTTCCGTTAGAAACGAATTACAATAAATGTGTTTGCTTAATTTTTATTCTTTTATTAATGTAAGTTAATCATATATATTTTTATAAAAGCTGTAATATAATCAATAAAGGTACGTATTTAAAGTCAATTTTATATTTAATATGCACGAAATTGATATAAAAATTTAAATACTTAATAAAAACTTAGAATATGTATATTTAAGTGTTGTTTTGGCGCCCCTAAGAGCTGGCGCCCTGGGCCTGTGCTCCTCTTGCCCCTGCCATTCGCTGCTGTTGCTTACTAGATACCTACGAAATCCTGAAATGTGTGAAAATTCATAACTTCACAACAATCTATTGTTATTGATTTGGACTGAAACTGAACAATTTTAGTTGATTGACTAGATTCCCAACTAATGAGGCCTTAGACTTTAACACCCTGCTGATTTTGTACATTTTTCTTGTCAAAAATATTTATCTAAATTGCATTTAATTAAGATTAAATTGCAAAGGAATGCACCCCTAATATCAAAATTGTTGAAATAACCAAAAAAAGTATCTAAATAATTGACACATTTTTCGAAATAATGAATAAAACAAAACATAACATGAAGGCATTTAGATAAAATCACATATTTGAGTCAATAATGAGTCGCTTGTCAAAAATGGAGAGAGAGAGAGAGAGAGCGCGCGCACCTTTCAAACATTTTTGTGTTTAATCTTATCGATAGGTAATATTGGGATTGTTTATCTGGTTTATATAACAATGCACCTTTAGCGTTAAACTGCTTCCACGGTTGGGCCAAGCGTTGGTTTATCAAGCACTGAGATCGTTCCACAAAACTTTCAGGAATGCCAGAGTCAAGCTGCGATGTGCTGCTCATGATCACATCATAGTTCCTGCACGCTCAACGGATGCCGATTTCCAACAACGGATTTTGGAGATCCACACTTCATTAACACCTTACAATCATTTTGCATGAAACATATAACCTCAGACAATGAATACAATAAATATTAATAAAATTTATACTGAAATACCACATGATTGCAACCGCGTAGTTTTAATTTAAAACTAGGAAAAAATTTGAAATTTCAGCTGCGTTCAGAGCTCTTTAAATTAGTTAAACTATGCATTGTGCGCTGTGAATAAGTTTAGTAGATAGTTTTATGAAAAATTTGGATAGCTATGGAAAATTATGTGTAACGAATGTTGTGACATCTATTTTCTTTCAAACAAACTATGAAGAAGTAAATGCATTTATGTGACTTTTTACGAACTCGCCAATGCAATGGCGAGATCGCGATTTCTTACTATATTTTAATAACAAAATTATAGTCGCAACTACAGCAATTCTTTTTCATTTCACGAAGTACGAAATTTGTTGAAATTTGTGCATTTTTTTTTTTATTTTTTAATAGCCTCATTTAGGTTCTGAAAAATGAAATAGCTAATGTGTGTTTATATATATATATATACAGGTATGTCTTATTAAAAAAATGTATTAAGCACAAAGCTACATTCATAGCTCTTAGATTAGTTGACTGTAGACTATGCATTGTGGATAAAATTAGTAGATAGTTTTAACGTTTAACGAAAGCGTTTACAGCTCTGAAAATTAACGCGTAACGAATGTTGTGACATCAATGTTTTTTCAAACCAACTACGATGGAATAAAAGCATTTGTGACTTTTTACGAACCCGCCATCTGCGAGATCGTGATTTCTTACTAAATTTTAATAACAAAACTATAACCGCAACTACAGCAATTCTTTTTCGTTTCACGATTTCGGAAATTTGTTGAATTATGTGTGACAGTATTTTTTAGGTTATGTAAAGTGAAATAGCTAAACTAAACATCTGATTGGTTAAACTAAAAATCGGAAAAAATTATAGGTGATATACATTGATCTGAGCCGGAAACGTTCGAGAGTCATTTTTGATTCGATTGCGTTTTTTTTTTTTTTTTTTTTAATTTAATGGCCTTTGCTACTTTGGCAATTGCGTTTTTGTGTTTGTGACAAAATTAATTGTTTTTTTTTATTCATGGCAAAATTATAGCTAGTAATCTTATGGTTTTTTTGTATTTATGGCTAAGATAGTGTGTGTATTTTTATGTAATTAAAAATATAATAAAACATCCAGTATTATGTTTGCTTCTTACACTTATTAAATACCTACAATAACTAAAATATGCGAAATTTCACACCACATCCATTTATTCATTTTATTTAAGGAGGGCATAATTTTAATTTTTATTTTAATAGACAGGTCAAAATAAAAGTGGGAACCCAAAAAAATAAATATAAAAACGTCCTCACTTCTAAACCACAAGTGATGACAAAGAAAAAGGTCTTCAAAATACAAGTAATGACGAAAAACAAAAACGTCCTCACCTCTAAAATATAAATGATGACAAAAAAAAAACCGCACGATGACGCCCCTCAGGCTTCGCGCCCCTGGCATATGCCCGTTGCCAGGGCTACGGCGTTGCTACGGCTCTGATTCGCAGATCCCTTGCACTTAGCATCATTCGTATTCCTGTAGCCACGACGAAATTCAGTAAACCGCTATTTCGTGCAAAGGAGCAGGGTTCCCATAATATATTTTTGCTTTGCTTCAGTTTCCTTAATGGTTTTTCCACGCATAAATTAGCGCTTTTACAACACACGGAATTAACTTTTTTCCATTGCAGCAAATAAACATAAAACAAACTTATCCGCTTCCGAAAGCTGTTAAAAATGTACTATTTTACAGAATTGAAACTTGGTGTGTGACATACATATACACAAAGAATGGGAAATGTCAGAAATAATATCAAACTTGCGATCTGAATACCATCTCTTATCAAAGTCATTGACTTATAAAACGCCCCTCGTATCTGATGCCAGTGTTGGTAAAATTTGCTCGTAAAATAACTCGAGCATAGGTTGTAATATTTCTGTGTAGTACAAAATCAGAACAAAAATCGTTAAATTATTTATGATTAATATATAATCAAATACCAGAATATTGTTATAAAAAATAAATGTTACTGATTTATATTTTCAAAATGAATAAAACCAAATTCTAATGAATAAATCATTAAATTCGGGCTAATGAAAATGAAAAGGAATTTTAAAAATGTTCAGATATTATAGGGTAAGAAGGCAGTGCCCTGAAATGAACGCAAGGTGTACGTCCATGAATGTCTGTCTTGAACAAGCAGCCAGAGATAGCAGCCAACATCGGGCCCGGCTTTATCGATCTCAAGCAGTACTAATTAGCGCAATCTTTGGAACACTTGGTTAATTTAATTGGAAAGTGTTAATAGACAAGCCTTGCCGCCTTCTTGGGAGATCGTGCCGCTTGCTCAAACCACTACAAAGTCAGTTCACTCCACGGAAATTATTACAGCACCGGAAGTTCATTCTAATGTACCGGGATTATTATACGATTCGAGTTGGATTGAATCACTTATCTTAGTTCTTTGTTTTGCCGGCTCATTTATCATTTATTAGTTTGCAGATTATGATAAATGGATAAATTACTGAAACTGGGAAACTTTTTTGGAACGTTTGTTTAGTTATTTGTTATGTTAATTATATAATCTATAACAGTTTTTAAACTCTTAAATAAGCTATAACACTATTTGTGTTTTCAATAACGATAAGATCTTTATATATATATAAAAAAGTACTTCATTACTTTAGCGATACTTTGATACCATTCTAGGATTTCGTACAGTCTGTATAATAAGACGTCCTTGTTGATTTTTGGCGAACTATAAGAGAGAAAAGGAAAAACTAAAAATAATTAAAAAATTTACTGTAAATATTATTACGCTACTACCTAATCATTGGTCCAATCTCCATTATTATCAATTATTGCTTGGCATCTTTTCGGTACACTTTCTACTAGCTTTTCAACATACAACTTTAGAAGTGATCTCCATATCTGCCGTATTTGACGAGTTAGCTGATCCAAATTTTGAACATTTTTTGTTCGAAGCTTATATTTCATGTAGCCCTATTTCATGGCTGGATGAATATGGATTCATCCAGCCATAAAAACTAGATTTATCAGAGAAAACTACATCACTCCAATCGCGAGTCTAAATTTTCCTTGGCCTAAGCGAGTCGTTTTTCGACATGTTTCACTGATAACAATAGTTTTTGTTTGGTGCTCCTGAATTTAATACTATTTTCAATTAAACGACTTCTCAGGGTCATTAGACTTAACTTAATGTACTTTTTTAACAAAATTGCCTGATATTTACGTAAAGATAACAGAATTATTTTTAAAATCGTTAAAAATCACCTTATCTTGTTTTTTAATGGTCACTTTTTCAATCCACGATTACGTAAATCGTCGACATTTTTATTAATTTTATAACGTTTCGCCCAATACGTCACAAAGTCTACTGACTTGTGCATACATATTGTTGCACTTGAAAAGGACGTTTTTGTCCCTTTTGGGGTGGGTACATAAAAATATCGCTTAAAAACGTTTCCAAATTTCAAATTTTCGGTTCTAACAGAAGAGTTTTTGTCCGACGATCTAAGAACGAAAGGGCTTTGCCAGAGTGTACAGTGCCAACAATTAAACATAGTGGAGATAACGTAATGTTTTGGGGATGTTTCGGGAATAATAAGCCAGGAAAATTAGTAAGAATAGATGGCAAAATTAACAAAGAAGGATATTTACAAATTTTGCAGGATCACGCTTTGCCTTCTGGAAATGAACTTATTGGACCAAATTTCTTATTTCAATAGGATAATGATCCGAAACATGCATCAAAATTTTGTATGTCCTATTTGAATGAAAAAAAACAAGAAAAACTTATAGAAATTATGGTATGGCCATCCCAATCACGTGATTTGTCACCAATTAAGCTAGTTTGGGACGAGTTGGATAGAAGAGTTAAAAGGAGATCTCCAAGTAGTGCTACACAGATGTGGGAGTATCTGCAAACAGAATGGTACTCATTAGATAGCGAATATTTTGCTAAATTAATAAATAGAATGCCCCAAATTTGCGCAGCTGTGATTAAAAATAAAAGTGGATAATTTGATGAATCAAAAATATAAATAAAGCTTTTGTGTAATTAAGACAATATTGACAGATTATAGTTGGTAAAAGTTTAATTTAATGTAATTGTTAATTATATTGTGAATAAAGGTTTGAAATTATTTTTTCTCTATGTTCTTTTAACAAAAACTCGACTGCTTTCAAACTTTCGAGCGGTAGTGTACGTAGCGAGAGGTTTACGGCTGGCGGCATTTCTCGCTGTCTTTTCGCTAGGTGATCCTCTCCAGCCAGTCGCTATTTTGGAGACCTTTGGAATCCATCGCCTCTCACACATCCTGAAGCTAGATTCTTGATGGTCGCTCTGGTCTTCTTCTGCGCGCAGGAATCTACTTCCAATTTTTCTTGAGCCATCGGTCAACTTGCATTTAGTGGCGGTGCCCATACTATAAGAGTCGTTTGTTCTTTACCGATGCTATGATGGTGTTTTCAACGTTTGTAGTTACTCTTATGGTATCATTATGAACGTGCTCATGTTTGACCACAGCGCTCTTATCGGCATTTTTATCTTTTTGATTATATTATCGTTCCACAATACCGGATTTAATTGTCTGATTACATGCTTTTCTTGCTGAATTTTATTATTGATATTGTTATATATGTATGTAAATGCCATTGGATACTATTGTAGACAAGCAATTGTATACTTGTTTACTTAGATTTCGCAGTTACTTGTTTTTATTATAAAAAACAATCATTTATTATTTTGCTTGTCAAACAATGTGTTTAATTGAATGTTCCCAAATATATTACTGATAAAATTCCTCACTTTTCCCTCTATTTAATCGGGCGACGCCTAGGTATTTTAATGACTGTCTGTTTCTGATGATGTAATCATCTCTTTTGAGGTGTCTTCCCTGCTCACCGACAACGAGATACTCAGTCTTCTGTGAATTTATTTTTAAACCCCATTTTTTATATTCGTCTTTCAGCTTCCTCACCATATAGCTGGAATCATCGTTGTCTTCAGCTATGAGCACCTGGTCATCTACGAATAATAGGCTATAACAAGGAATTACCTCCTATATCTGTACTCGTATTACTGCATTTGCGCCCCCATGCCTTTAACGTTTCTACAATATATATCTTGAAGAGGGTGGGAGCTATTGTGCAGCCTTGTCTGAGTCTTTTCATTACAGGGAACTATGGAGAGAGTTTCTTCCCTAGTTTCACGCAGCTAGATAATTTTTCATAGAGGTTGCGAACAGCATTAACATAAGTTAATAACTTACTTACTAACACCAATTTTTCTCATGCTTCCCTACAGCTTACCTAGTGCGACTGTGTCGTAAGCCTTATGGAAATCCACAAAGGTGAGATGGGTGGGTTGATTCCTTGCCATTATTTTTTATACTAACTGCCTTAGCACAAATATACCGTCCACGCAAGACCTTCCCGCTCTAAACCCATTTTAGTCTTCTGCAATCTGAAGACTTACCTCTATCCTCACTTATAGCATTCTGCCATATTACCCTGGCCACAGAAGTCTTGATACTTAAACCGCGGTAAACCTTACATTACCGACGACTACCTTTCTTCTAAAATGAACAAACCAAATTCCCTAAAATTGTATAAAAAACTCGTTAGATAAGGTTTTTTGCCGCACTTGTCGATTAGAATACTCGTTAATCCGTGACTGGTTTTTTAACGATGACGCGTGCGGCACATTAATTCCTTATGGAACTTGTGTATTAATATAGTGTGACGAAAATGTCTTGATTTCCCTCTTGGACGCCTATGGTAGAATTCCGTGGAATATTCGGGGAATCTCTATTAAGTCATATCCATGGAAACCATGGAAAAATCTAGAAGTCTTTAGAAAAATATGGAACATTGTAACAATCGAACCGAGTATACTTGGTAATGAGATTTTTAAATGTAGTCAGTCGAGTTGTGAGTTTTGCCCAGCCAAGTATACTGACAGTTTGTGCCTCCGGGTGGAAATTATTGTTAGTATTCCGTATACTAGCGTTAATAAATTTTACCTTTTGAAACATTCTGCCTTTTTTGTTTGAAGAACCCAAACAAGTTACAATACTATTAAAAAATTGATGTGAAGTGTGAATATTCACACATTTCAGGGTTTCGCAGGTATATAATAAGTGAAGGCGGTATGCTGAGTGTGTAGGACAAATTTTACTTTGTAGTAATCACGGCAAAATGAACGATATTTTTAAAATAATTTATCGTCTGTTAATCATATAATAAGACTGGTTATTAAATTTACGCTCATAAAAATTAAATACAACATTTGTCAAAATATAACTAGAATTTTGACAAAATAATTTCAACATAATAAAAATGCAAAAAAAAAACAGAAAAAATAAAATTCAATCCGTACTCGAACTCGAAACCCTTCGTTTTCCAGCCAGTTTAAGAGCGCTCTAACGCATGTAGCCATCGCACGCTATGCTTGTGAGTGTCTTACATTGGTATAACTTTTGTACTTTGTGAACCAAAAACCACAAAAAATGCGTTATTTTCCAAAAACATAATCTGATCAAAAATTCCTGTTGTACTATTTCGGTTCACACCAATATACATTACTTAGAATTTTTTTAGATTTTTAGTTTAAACCATCTGGGCTACAGGGTGTGGGACAAAATTTTTTTTGCACATTTTTGGCAAAAATCGCATCAAAATAATTTATTTTGCAAAAATAAAAATTTGATCGTTAATCCACGTACTAAGGGCTTTCATTTGATACCCTACTCAGAATTTAAAAAAAATATTTTTGTTTTCGATGAGCACATATTTGTTTATATTTTTAGGGGGGTATGTTTTTTAGATGTTTTAGTATTTTTCCTATGTGCGGGTCAAAGAGTTGTATAAGCATGCCAAATTTCAACTCTCTAGGTTTAGCCGTTTGGCTACAATTTTTACCGAACAGACAGATAGACAGACAGACAGACAGACAGACAGACAGACAGACAGACAGACAGACAGACGACAAAATGACGGTATATGGGTTTGTTGGTCATACCTACAAAACCCTAAAAATCGGTATATAGATTTTCTTTCGATATACAGAAACCGTTATCTTATGTAATGCTCGAGAGGAAAGGCGCGCACTCATTGGGGGCAAGATCAGAGACTTGATCCTCTCCAACTTAAAAAAAAAACACGTGTTTTTAGTGAACACACGGAATTCTAGAATAAATGAGCTTTTCTTTAGTCATCACTCATCACTTATATTTTGGAAGTGAGAACATTTCTTTTTTGGTCAACACTTGTAGTTTGGAAGCGAGGACCTTTTTTTTTAGATCATCACTTGCATTTTAAAAGTGAGGAACTTTTTTTAGGTTCATCACTTGCTTTTTGGAAAGTAAAGTGCTTTTGGTCAGCACTTTTTGCCGAGTAATTTCCCGATCCCTGCCCCTATAAAAAAATTTTGTACTCTAAGCTTTGCCCAAAGAAAAACCCAAGGTGCGCGTCTATTGGGGACTAACGATAATTTCGATTAACAGAGAATTTTGATATCTGGAAGTTCGATAAATAGAGGTCCTACTGTATATATTTTTATCTACTGCAATACTTCACTATTTTTGCGTATATGATTTTCTGTTTAAAATAATTTTTGTCACTGAGATTTCTCACTGAGCCGTCGCCAAGTTAACCATCGCCGAATTGATCGTTGCTGAGTTGTCGCGTATCGATGGAGACCAGGCCTGGGGGGTGACCATTTCGAAACAATATTAGTCAGAGCATATAAATTATATTATAAAAACGATTTTGATTTTAGTGACCACATTTTTATACCACAGGATTTATACCTACTAAGAAACAGTGGTAGTTTTAAAATATCTAAAACTTACTGTAGGTACTATGCACTAGTTCGAGCAAAATTAGAGTACGCAAATACAATCTGGAGCCCAAAAACAATGTTCCATAAAAATCAAATGGAAAAAGTACAAAAGAGATTTGTAAGAAACCTGACCCTGAAATTAACCGGAACATATCCTTTTCGTATCTCTTATGCAAAACAGTTAAAAAACCTAGCTGTCACTAATAGCAAGAAATTTCAAACATTAGAAAGGAGACTTGACATCCACACTTTGAATTTCGCGTTTAAATTATTTAATAATAAACTAGATGACCCAGAACTTCATCAAAATTTAAACATTCGAGTCCCTGACATAAGAATGAGAATTAAAAATGATCACTTTTTTAAAATTTCAGAATCTCTGTCACCACTGAATAAAATGCTCAGTCTAGTAAACAAGCAACTCTCTGATAGAGATGTAGATATCTTTTATGACAACTATAAACAATATAAAAATAAATTCGACTAGTTATATTGTATCTTATTGTTGTATTCTTTATTTTATTCATTATTAGTATTTCTATATTATTGTTATTATAATTGTATTGTATTTTTCCCCAGTACTATGTAACTGGGCTTGTGCACTACTGTACAAATCTGTATAGTCACTGGTTAAATAAATAAATAAATAAAAAAATTATATTGGTTTTGTACAGGCACAAGACAGGGGGGCCTTATTCAATTATGTATATTATTTCATATTAATGCAATTTTGAATTGATTTATATGCATATACAATAATGTTTTTATATGTCAAATTCTTAGGTAATGTCCGTAATTTAGATTGCCATGTTTGAGTAGGTATATGACCTGGGCATCATTATTTCATTTTCTTCTAACTTAGAAAACAACAACGAGGCTTGATTGAAAATTTCACTAAAAGATGCTTCAACATTCTCCCTCAAATCAGTTAACTTTTGTAATAAGTAGTCAGGCATTTAAAATTGAAGCCTGCAAAGATGCACCCCTGTCCTTCCACTGAACAATTTCTTCTAGTGAAGGTTGAATTGCTTTACCAAAACCATTACCGAATCGTGTCGGTCCATCCACCTTGTAGAACACATTTGAAGTAATTTTTGTTTATTTGAATCACCACAGTATTTTTAATATAATATAATCGTTATAATCTTAATATAATCGTTAAGTATACATTTCACTTCAAACTATACATTTATTCATTTACTTACTTATTTATTATTAGGTGGAATATCAGAAAATCTTTATTCTTTCCTCTTGGCTTCATACTGAATTTTTGTTGCTAGGGGGTGTCCAGACACCAGAAGCACCCCCCGTGTGTGCGCGTTTGATAAAGACAATGCTTAAGAAAAAAAAGAATAAAAAATATGAATTCTTCTATTTTTCGTGAAAAATTTTCACAAATTTAATTACCTAAATTTTTGCTTAATTGAGAAAGTATTTATGGTGTTTCTACACAAATTCGTAATTAACATTTCTCGTTTATCGAATATTACAGTCTATCGTCTGCTTCGTGTTCGGTAATTCTGCCAATAGCGTGAATTAATCCATGAAAAATATTCGAATGGTTTGATAAAGTGCCAACCATAAAACACACTATGACTATTTGACACGATTATATTATTTATAGATGCATATATATTTCCAATGGGGATATATGGACATTTTTTCATCGATATCAGTTTTATTTGAATGCACTAAATGTCTGTGTACGTTTTTATCTCGTAAATTTATGAACTCGTGCAAATTTAGTTCGTTTTGCGTGACGCCATTTTGTATATAAATGATTAGTTTTTTAAAACGTGATATAAAAGAATAAGAAATAATGCAATATTGATGTGGGAATTACTTTTATATTATGAAAATCACTAGAGTATAATTTATTTTCATAAATAATCAGCAAAAAGCAGAATATTTGTGCAGTATATTTTAAGAGCAAAAACTTTGCAAGAGGTTTGTGAATGGTATGGTATTTATCATCTAAATTTCGAACCTTTGGAAGTTTCATTTTATAAAATTATATTTAAATAAATGGTGACTCCTAATTTATTTTAATAGAACTACCTATCATCTTGGTCAGTGGTCTCCAACCTTCTTACATTTGC